>CM062290.1:289431639-289748748 GCA_031216915.1 Pictodentalium vernedei
GGAAATTCACAGAAAATGGGAATTTAAAGCTTTCAAGGGATATCTCTCTTTAGCCTGCCCAAAATGCTTACAAAAATGTGTCCGTATAAATTGTGCACTCGATAAAAGGAGGCACTTTTCTTTGTGGTGTACCCTTTGGGTGCTGTTGGTGTCCAAAAACAGCCCATTTTATCACAATTTTGACCTTCAACAGACCGGGGAGGGTTAACTAATGTTGACCGGAATATTTTGTTCATGCAACTTGTAATGTCACACCAAGACCTGCAAATAGCCGATTTTTTCTTGAAAACCTACAAAATGTTGACAGAGAAATCCACAGAAAATGGGTATTTTAAGATTTTAATGGGTATCTCTATTTAACCAGCCCAAAATGGGTTAAGACGTCAAATTTTGAATACCCTTACCACTTTCAAAAATATTTTCCGATCAATTTTGCGTCCGATAAATGAAGGACCCTTTCTCTCTGGTATACCGTTTGGGTGGGTGCTGTTGGTGACTAAAAACAGCCCATTTTATCACAATTTTTACGTTTAGCAGCTCGGGGAGGGTTAACTAATGCTGACAGGAATATTTTATCCATGCAACTTGTAATGTCACACCAAGACCTGAGAGTGACCAATTTTTCTTGAAAATCTACAAGACTCGTTTAGAGAAATCCACGGAAAACATGAACTTTTGAGCATTATGGGGGTATTGCTGTTTAACCAGCTCAAAATGGGTTAACGCTTGGTTTTCTGAACATCCTTGTTACTGACAAAAATGATCCTCGGTGAATTCCACTCCCAATAAAGGTAGTTATGTTTATCTCTCGTGTATTGTTTGGGTGCAGTGGGGGCCTGAAACCGGCCTATTTCATCAAAATACCGATGTTTGGCAGCCTGTGGAGGGTTACCATATGCATCGCCTGATATGTAGTGTGTACCAAAGGGTGTGTCACAGACAGGTCTAGCAATGACGAATGTATAAAAAAAATCTACAAGACATGTTTCGATGAAGTGCCGATAAACCCCAATTTTGGCAGTTTTTTGCCAATTCTGGCAAAATAAGGGTTAAATCAAAAATTCCGCTTCGGTACATTTTTAGATTTTGTGCCCCTCTATGCGTGTGCAAAATTTCGTGAAAATCGGTTCGAAAATGGCTTCTGAATCGTACGGACAAAATGTGTGGAACCCCCCCCCCCCCCCCCCCCCCCAAAAAAAAAAAAATAATAATCCGTAGAAAAACAATAGTCTTTTCCAGAGGGAAAAGCCTAGGCCCCCCCCCCCCCCCAAAAAAAAAAAAAAAAAATAATAATAATAATCCGTAGAAAAACAATAATCTTTTCCAGAGGGAAAAGCCTAAAAAAAAAAACTAGACTTTATGATTCTGGAGAATCATGGCTTTTCCCGATTAGATTCCATGATTTATCTTGACCCCACAGTGTCTGATGAATTGTTTTAACCGTCTCACTAAAGTTCCTTCATTGATGTTATGAGAAAGGTGAGTATAGTAGTCTCAAATGACTCGGTTTGGGTTTGATAAAAAAATGTTTAGGTAAAACCCATCATTAATGGTAGAATGGGTTAATATCAATATCAATGTTTCCCTATCAGTTTTGCGTCTGGTATTTCCATTTGATGTTGTTGGGTCCAAAAACAGACTATTTTCTCAATTTTTTTTACATTTAGCAGCCCATGAAGGGTTAACAAATGCCTACCAGAATAATTGATCCATGCAACTGGTCATATGACACCAAGATCTATCAATGGCCATTTTCTCTTGAAAACCCCGTAAAATGTTTGTAGAAATCCAGGGAAAACGATTTTTAGCTCATCTTGACAAAGTCAAGCTGAGCTAATCTCATCGCTTGCCGTCTGTCGTCTGTCGTCCGTCAACACCATATTTTGGTCTTCTCCTCCAAAGCCACTGGGCCAATTCAAGTGAAAGTTTGTGTGAGTGATGGTCCCAAAGGGGCATTTCATTTTTGTTCAACTCAGCATGCCCAGCCCCATAGGGAGGGAGTGGGGGAAAATGCTCCAAAATATTTTAAAAATCTTCTTCTCAAGAACCAGTGTGTACAATGACTTGATATTTGCTATGGAGCTTCCATATGAGGTGTAGAATCAAGTTTGTTCAAACGAAGTTCGTGAAGTAATATTTGGCTTTGTAATAGGAGGGGTAAGATTTTTGGCCCCGCCCAAAATTTCTATTTTCTGAACCGATGGTCCGGTATGAACCAAATTTGGTTTGTGGTAGTATTGGGTCATAAGTACTTGACCCATGCAAAAAAAAAATTTCCCACATCCCCATGGGAACCCTGGGAGCTAAAAATAGAAATATTTTCAAACGCCCATATTTCCCAAACCCCATGGAACAGAGAGCTTTTATTTGGTATGAAGTATCCTTATGACCAGTAGAATTGAATGGTAAAAAAAAATTGCCATCGGTTATGTTAGGGTGTTCTGTAATGGGCATCGAAAAAATGCTGAGTCAGCATATTTGCAAAAATTTTAAAAAATCTTTTCTCCAGAACCAATCATCAGAATCTTTTGATATTTGGTATTCAGCATTCATAGGGGGGTCAGATAAAAGTTTGTTGAAATAAAGCTCATTGGTTATTGGTTCATATTTGGGCTCTCTACAGGAGCCCGAAGTTTTAACATAGGGTAATATGGGGAATATTCTTTAAAAATCTTCTTCTTCAGAACCACCTGTCAGAATCTTTTAATATTTGGTATACATCATTGTTATGAGGGTCAGATTCTAGATTGTTCAAACCAAGTCCCTAGGTTATATTTGGGCTTCCCATGGAAGCCCAAATTTTATCTTTGTTCAATATGGAGGGTAATTTACAAAAATCTTCTTCTTCAGATCCATTAGTCAGAATGCTTTGATATTTGGTATGCAACATCTCTATGGGGGTCAGATTCAAGTTTGTTCAAATCAGATCCCTAGGTATATATTTGGGCTCACTATGGTAGCCCAAATTTTTACTTAGTGCATGCAATATGAGAAAATTTCTTTAAAAATCTTCTTCTTCAGATCCACCAGTCGGAATGCTTTTATATTTGGTATACAACATCTCTAGGGGGGTCAGATTCCAGGTTGTTCAATTCGAGTGCCTAGGTTAATATTTGGGCTCCATATGGGAACATGAAATTTAACTTAGTACAATATGAGGGAATTTCTTCAAAAATCTTCTTCTTCAGATTCACTTGTCAGAATGCTTTCACATTTGGTATACAACATCTCTAGGGGGGGGTTCAGATTCAAGTTTGTTCAAATCGGATCCATAGGTCAATATTTGGGCTCGCTATGGTAGCCCAAATTTGAACTTAGTGCAATTCGAAGAAATTTCTTTACAATTTCTCTTCTTCAGATCCAACGGTCAGAATGCTTTCATATTCGGTACACAACATCTCTAGGGAAGTCAGATTTAACTGTGTTCAAAGCAAGAGCCTGGGTTAATATTTGGGCTCTCTATGGGAGCCGGAATTGGCCATTTTGCTGAAGAATTAAAAATTTTGTATTCAGTACCCTCTAGAGGTACTAAGATTAATCCACATAGGTTGTATCAAGGAGCTTCATAGGGGAGCTCTACATTTTACTTATGATCAACTGAAGAAAAGGCATGATGCCTAGATTATTTTTGTCACTCCCGAGGGACTCAAGGATTGACAGTGTAGCCTATGGAGATGGCTTGCTTAATGTAGACTCATTCTTGGACTCTGTTTAAATTGTGTTCTGTACAAGATGAGCGCTTCAGGCCCCGTGGGGCCTCTTGTTTTAAGCTTTTGATGGGTATCCCTGTTAACCTCCCCAACAGGGGTTAACGCTTGGCTTTTTGAATACCTTTATTACTTACAAAAATGGTCCTCTGTGAATTCCACTTCAAACAAAGGAGATTATGTTTATCTCTCATGTATACATTAGGTGCTGTGCGTGTCTGAAAACAGTCCCATGTTAACAACATTACGATGCTTGGCAGCTTGTAGATGGTTAAAAAATGCTCACCGGAGTATTTTGTCCATGCAACTTGAAATGTAACATAAAGACCTATGAATAGTCAATTTGTCTTGAAACCCTACAAGTTACCGTTAGGGAAATTCACAGAAAATGGGAATTTAAAGCTTTCCAGGGATATCTCTCTTTAGCCTGCCCAAAATGGGTTAAGACGTCGACTTTTGAATACCCTTACTACTTACAAAAATGTTTCTGTATAAATTGTACGCGCGATAAAAGAAGGCACTTTTCTTTGTTTGTGGTGTACCCTTTGGGTGCTGTTGGTGTGCAAAAACAGCCCATTTTATCGCAAGTTTGACTTTCAGCAGCCCCAGGGAGGGTTAACTAATGCTGACCGGAATATTTTGTTCATGCGACTTGTAATGTCACACCAAGACCTGCAAATAGCCGATTTTTCTTGAAAACCTACAAGATGTTGTTAGAGAAATCCACAGAAAACGGGGATTTTAAGATTTTAATGGGTATCTCTCTTTAATCAGCCCAAAATGGGTTAAGACGTCAAATTTTGAATACCCTTACCACTTTCAAAAATATTTTCCGATCAATTTTGCGTCCGATAAATGAAGGCCCCTTTCTCTGTGGTAGCCTATATCGTTTGGGTGCTGTTGGTGTCTAAAAACAGCCAAATTTTATCACAATTTTTACGTTTAGCAGCTCGGGGAGGGTTAACTAATGCTGACCGGAATATTTTATCCATGCAACTTGTAATGTCACACCAAGACCTGAGAGTGACCAATTTTTCTTGAAAATCTACAAGACTCGTTTAGAGAAATCCACGGAAAACATGAAGTTTTGAGCTTTTTTGGGGTATTGCTGTTTAACCAGCCCAAAACGGGTTAACACTTGGTTTTCTGAACACCCTTATTACTTACAAAAATGATCCTCGGTGAATTCCACTTCCAATAAAGGAAGTTATGTTTACCTCTCGGGTATCGTTTGGGTGCTGTGGGGGTCTGAAACCGGCCCATTTCATCAAAATTTCGATGTTTGGCAGCCTGTGGAGGGTTACCATATGCATCGCCTAATATGTCGTGTGTATCAAAGGTTGTGTCTAGTGATTATGAATATTTTAAAAAAATCCTAAAGACGTGTTTCGAGAAAGTGCCGATAAACCCCAATTTTGGCAGTTTTTTGCCAATTCTGGCAAAATAAGGGTTAAATCGAAAATTCCGCTTCAGTACATTTTTAGATTTTTTGCCACTCTATGCGTGTGCCAAATTGTGTGAAAATCGGTTCGAAAATGGCTTCTGAATCGTACGGACAAAAATGTGCGGAAAAAAAACCAAAAAAAAAAAAAAACCCAAACCCCCCCGCCCCCCAAAAAAAAAAAAAAAAAATAATAATCCGTAGAAAAACAATAGTCTTTTCCAGAGGGAAAAGCCTAATGAACTTTGATATTGCTGATAGAACTACAAAAGTGCAGATAAAAGCCAAAACCACAACTTTGTCCCCATTTTATTATGTGTACCCATACATGTACATGTACTATGTATAATGCCAGCATCTGGGGGTGGCCATCTGTCGTTCATCCATCATTTGTCTGTCCATCCATCTATCCATCCATCCGTCCAGTGTCCGTATCCATTTCTTTGGCATTCGATAACTTGAAAAATATTGCTTTGATTGTCAAGTTACCTAATATTTGTGTTCAGGTTACTGATGTGCCGAGCTGTATAGTTTTTGGTGTAAATCTGATAATTTCATCCTGAGATATTAACTCTTTGTCCTTCAAATTGAGAATTCTTCCAATCACTTTGGCATGAGATAACTCAAAAAATATCAATCCAATTGTCATGTTTCTTTATATATATCTTCAGGTTACTGATGTTCCGAGCTGTGTAGTTTTTGGTGTAAATCTGTTATTTTGATCCTGAGATATTAACCCTTTATCCTTCAAATTGAAAATTCCTCCAATCCCCAATTGGCATTCGACAACTTGAAAAATATTGCTTGGATTATCATGTTACTTTATATTTGTGTTCAGGTTACTGATGCGCCGAGCTGTGTAGTTTTTGGTGTAAATCTGATAATTTGATACTGAGATATTAACCCTTTATCCTTCAAATTGAAAATTCCTTCAATCCCTTTGGCATTTGATAACTTGAAAAATATTGCTTGGATTGTCAAGTTACTATATATTTGTGTTCAGGTTACTGATGTGCCGAGCTGTATAGTTTTTGGTGTAAATCTGTTATTTTGATCCTGAGATATTAACCCTTTATCCTTCAAATTGAAAATTCTTCCAATCCCTTTGGCATTCGATAACTTGGAAAATATTGCTTGGATAGTCAAGTTACTTTATATTTGTGTTCAGGTTACTGATGTGCCGAGCTGTATAGTTTTTGGTATAAATCTGATAATTTGATCCTGAGATATTAACCCTTTAACCTTCAAATTGAAAATTCCTCCAATCTCTTTGGCATGAGATAACTCAAAAAATATCAATCCGATTGTCATGTTACTTCATATATGTGTTCAGGTTACTGATGTGCCGAGCTGTATAGTTTTTGGTGTAAATCTGATAATTTGATCCTGTGATATTAACCCTTTATCCTTCAAATTGAGAACTTCTCCAATCCATTTCTTCAGCATGCGATAACTCAAAAAATATTAATCTGATTATCAGGTTACTTTATATATGTATTTAGGTTACTGATGTGCTGTGCTGTATAGTTTTTTATGTAAATCTAATAATTTGATCCCGATATATTAACCTTTTTATTCATCAAATTAGACACTCCTCCAATCTATTTCTATATGTACCCATACCATGTATGGTGTACATAATGTCGGCATCCGGGGTGGCCCTCTGTCATACAGCTTTCTACTAGTTGCGCGTATGGTTACACATCTGATGATTTAATCAGTCTATTTTTGAACCACGTCTCGGTGGGGGATACTGATGGCATTGAATATAACTTACAAACACAAAACCATTTACCAAACATTCAGTACAAATTTGATCTGTTAATTGCTTATAGGTTATGTGGACTAAACTCCTGTTTATTGAACAAACAATCTTGTAATATGTCAAGAAATGACCCTGACAACCACCAAATCTCCCTTGTTTGTAGATCTCTTTTGCCGTATTCTATCCAATACAGGCATTTAATCTATCATATCTTGTTTCAGTTTATTTCTAGAATGCAAGAAAGTAACCAAACTCCTGTTAATTGATTACTACTGTTAATTGAATAGTTTTCATTGACAAAATTGCTATTCAATTAACAGGGTTCCACTATTCCTCTTGTTTTTTGTAACATTGATGAAATGAGATTATTGTGACATGCATACATGTATATGTACATGTAGTTGCTTTCTGGCAGCATTGATTTGAATCTCTAGTCAACCAGTGGTATAAAGTAATGAATTATTTAGTAATCTGTCAGACAGTTACATGTACTTATAGAAATGTCTATCATACAGTACCTACCAGAATATAAGTTGTACATGTACATATGAAACATCAAAATAATATATTTATCTTATTTCCCTGTTGCTAAGATGTCCATGAGATACAGTACTGAAATCACAAAAGGCTAAAAACATGGTCTGGGACAATGGGAGGGCTTTGGAACTTCAAGAAAACAATACATGTACCTCAGAATCTACGTTAGACCAAATCAAGAAAAACCTGAAATTACATGTAGCATCTGAGATTAGATGTTCATGTGGGTCTTTTTTGGTACATGAACATGTACATGTAGGTGAAGCAACTGAGATTCTGCAGTAATTGAGAATTTTGACCGGATCATGATTGAGTCCAAATTTGTACAGTTTAGTAATCGCAGGACTGTAAGCTTATTATGCCCGATCTCCGAAGGAGGATTCAGGGGTATCTAGTGGAGCCCTCTGTCCATCTGTCTGTATAAACATTTTTCACATTGTACATGTAACTTCAAAGCCATCTGTTGGATTTGGATCTCCTTTGGTATGCTGATAGACCCGCATGGGGGAATGGATATGCACAAGGTACAGGTTCTGTCCAGTAATCTTTCCCAGAGTTATGTCCCTTTTTCACTCTTTTGACTTTGAACATTTTTATTGATCTCTGTATTGCACTGACTGCATGTTGAATTTGATTTATTCTTGGTATGCCCATGGGTCCGCTTTGCAAAAGAATTTCCACAAGTAACGGGATCTGTCCGATTATTATTTTTTATTGGATTTTTACAAAACTTGGAAGTATCAGTATCAAGTGTGGATGTGCACGTGATTAGGAATGTTTGATGCAACAAATTTTGCGTGGTTACGGCCCTTGGAAATAACAAAATTTCCATCACAAAGACTTGTCTGCTTAACTCCTCCTTCATTTTTATTGGATTTTTACGAAACTTGCGCTGAAGTATCAGTATCAAGTGCAGATGTGCATGTGGTCAGGAATTTCAGATGCAACAAATTTGACGTGGTTACAGCCCTTGGTAATAGCAAAATTTCCGTCACAAATGCTAATCCTTGTCCGCTTAACACCTCCTGCATTTTTCATTGCATTTTTACGAAACTTGGTGTGTAGTATGAGTATGATGTGTACATATGCACAGGGAAAGGAAGTTTTGATTCAAATAATTTTTCCAGAGTTATAGCCGTTGTCGACTTTGAATTTACCAATATTGCAGGTTTTTGGAAGATATCTTCAGTTGCGATTAAAGAAATTAAATGATATTTGGTGAGTGACATTATTGGGTACGAATACATTACGTGTCCGGGTTGATAATGAGATTATTCCTATCATAACATAAAAGTTGGCTGGGGATATGAATGTTGTAAGGCTGTCTTGCTTTTATAGAGTTGTGGGCCTTTTTTGACTAAGAAACTTTCAAATTTTCTGGCTTCAGTATGTTCTGAATTGTAATTTCAAAGCCATTGGTTGGATTTAGATTTTAGATCTTTGGTATGCTGATAGACCTGTATGGGGAAATGGATTTGCACAAGCTAAAGGTTCTGTCCAATACTTTTTCCCAGGGTTATGGTCCCTTTTCACTTTTTTGACTTTCATGTAGAAATTTTTTCTGTCCCACAATACCTTTAAGGCTGCTTTATACATGCCTATGGGTCGGAGGAAGTGGCCCACACTTTGCGTTGCCCTTGTAAAATATGAGACGCTTGGCACCAGTTACTGCTGAGGCCTTTTAGTTATTTACCCGGTGCACACAATATCAAAATTTATTATTTTAAAGATTACTTTTTTAAATTTAAAAAAAAATTCCACAAAACCATATCATGTGACCCCCCCCCCCCCCTCCCCCGGGATGAAAACAGTGAGCTCGTTCCAATTAAGTAGCCACATGATACAGTATGGCTGCTGTGGACTGGCCACTTTTCACGGGTGGGTAATATTTCCACGGAGGCAATAATATTAGATTCCAAACACTAATTACAGGAATAATCATCAAAAATTCAATTAATGAAGCACCGGGCACAACCCGGTGCCTCATTAAAATTTTGCTGATAATAATTTTTATTGCCTGGTAAACGCATGCAAGGACATCACTGCCCAGGCATGGACTGCGACCAGTCCACGGCGGCTGAACTTGTGTGGTTTCGTTGAAATTTTTTGAGAAATAATTTTCTTTCAACTGATCATTTTCTAAATTACATGGGCATATGGGGTCGATTCGTTGGGAAAAGGTTAAAATTGGATTAATTTGGGGGCATTGCTGTCAAATCAGTTGCTGTTCAATTCCATAAAAGAAACTTTTGGGGGAAGGTTGACAGTCTGAAATGCTATTTTTGGGCTTCTTGGGCTGTATTGAGCCTCAGAATATCTATTAACCCAACAGGGCCTAATTCCAACTTTGATCACTTTTACAGCAACAGAACAAGTGGCCGAGCATTCAGTTTCTGTGTAAACTCAGTGTAACATTATAGGTACTGTATTAAGAGTCACCTTATGTCAGACAGTTTTACAAGTGGAGGAAGCTGGAGTACCCAGAAAGAACCACCGAGCTAAGTTCTGCCAGACTCCAGAGAATAAAATTTTGAGATAACCTATTTACCGTTCATCTGGATATAATAAGGAGGACCGATTACAGTACAGTTATCGTGGACGGGTCAAAATCTGTGGGTGGGCATTTTTTCACTCATATATTTCAGAGATGATCCACTATGACACCTAGTGAATTTTCCACCAATGAAGCACCGGGGTAATCCCAGTGCTTCATTTGTGGAAAGTTTGCTAGGTGTCATCTCTGAATTATATACATGGAAAAAACAACAGTAAATCCACAGGATGTACATATAGACTGTCGTTTTGTAGCAGACATGTATAAAATTTCCATCTCTCTCACTCACAGGTTAAAATTAGTTTTGATAGAATTGAATGGGGGCATGGTGGCTCAGTTGGTAGAGGTGCAGGCTGCAAGCCGAGAGGTCCTCGGTTCGAATCCCACCTGCGGCAACCGCGTTGTGTCCTTGGGCAAGACTCTTCACCCCGATTGCCTACATGGGGGCACGATGATGCTGTGTACTGAGGCGTACTGCACGTTGATGGTACGCATGTCTTCAACCAATCTAACCCTGCCTGTGCTGCAGTGCAGAGTTCAGGATTACGATGTTGGAGAGCTGACAGCTGCTCGTCGTTGCTCGGTGGTTCTCTCCGGGTACTCCGGCTTAAACACCAATAAATAAATAATATAAATAAATAGAATTGAACAGAAAAAAACAAACTCAACTCTTTGTTATAATTTATTCCCTCTAAGTCACTGTCTAAGTTAGAAACATTTCTGTAATTTGGGGCCACACCAATGTGAGTTTGGATGAATTAAAGGCCTCTGTTTATAAAGACTGCAGATTTCATGTACAGTTAAAACTAGAAGTCCTGTCGTGAAATGCGCACAAATAGCACGTTGATATGCGCGTTAATGTACGCGTTACGGCCCAAGTAAAGCTGTCAAATTCTGTACATATGGCCTGTGCACAAGCAATGTTTCAGCCAATAGACCTCCGGGTAACCCGGAGGTCCATTGGCAGAAACATTGCATGTGTTTGCTATGAGTAACCAAGAGAACCTGCCATGCTTTGGATGCCATTCGATATGGCAATTGCGCGCAATTCCAACGCGCAATTAAGCCTAGATAAGCGCACTATTTGTGACAGAACTTCTAGTTTTAACTGTACATGAATATGCACAACAAAATAATAGGGGAGATAAGTTCTTGTGGTTATTCTGTTGCTTATTTCAACTGATTTTATTGTAATCCTTTAACCCTTTACCTAACATAAAAAGCAGACGACACTTGCAAATAAAATTCTTGAATAACTAATTTTTTTCTGTTTGTTTGTCTCAAAAACATAGGTTATGACCCCCTCATTGGAACGAGCTCTCTGAGCTCGTTCGAAAGAGGAGTCATAATCTATGTTTTTGAGACAAAAAATGGAAAAAATAATAAAAATTAATTGGCGATTTTTGTGAATAGCGCTAGCCGGTTTTGACGTTACATTGGGTAAAGGGTTAACTATTGTACACTGCTAATGGATGAAACAAAAGCCAAGATTGATGGAGCATTGTTTTTCCACATTGTATTTCAAACTCATGGGAATCTGAACCCTGGGAAGACAGGGAAGTGGAGAATTGTAAACAAATTCTTTTTCATTCGTTATAAGATAAGACGTCATAACCAATGCCTTCAGGCCCTCTTAAGTGGGCAGCATACATGTACATGTTGGTAAAACCGATGTGTTAGACTTGACTTTTAAAATACACATACCTGTGTTGTGGTCATGATATGAAGAACTGTGGTTTAGTGCTGAAATGGTTAGTAGATTTTGTAACCAGTTAATCGTTCATCTGTAATTGTTCTGTTACCGGTTAACTGAATACTGATGCATGGCAAGACATGGAGTTGGGTATGTATTGTGATGAAAGATAAAAAAATACCTGGAATACAATTAATCCTGGATTATGCTGTAATTCTCACTGTCAGTGCACTCTGCATCTGTCATCAGTCGAACATTTCCTTACATTTCCCTCTTGAAATATTTTAATTCACGCCGGATAGTTGATCATAGTTGATAGTTAATAAAGTGATCATTCAGTCGTAATTTTGTAAGAACAAAGGCCCTGCCATTATTGCAATGACTCTTTTATGTCAACTTCCAAGGGATTCCCCCAAAGTACTTTTGGCTTCATTTTTAGCTTAACTTGACATAGTCAAGATAAGCTATTGCCATCACGCGTGCGGAAGTCTGTTAGTCTGTGAGTCTGTTAGTCTGTGACGTCTGTTCACATTTTCCTTTAGCACGGGCTACACCCCGCAGTTCTTGTCTGATCGTCACGAAATTTCATATGCAGGTTTGGGGTCATGTCTAGATGAGAACGTCCCCTTTTGGTCGTGATCGGGCAACCGGTATGGCTGCCCGAGCCCAAAACCCGAAAACCATTAGCACAGTCTGCAGGTCGTATTTATGAAGGGATTTCATTGTAACTTGGTAGGATGCCTCTGTATAATGCCTAGATGAGAAAGTCCCCTTTTGGGCATGATCTATCAACTGTGATGGCTGCCCAAGCCCGAAACCCAAAAACTTCTAGCACAGTCTGTAGGTCATATTTAATGTGGAGGGATATCATTGTAACTTGGTAGGATGACTCCTTATGATGTCTAGATGAGAATATCCCCATTTGGGCATGATCTGCCAACCGTGACGACTGCCCGAGCCCAAAACCCGAAAACCTTTAGCACAGTCTACTGGTCATATTTATTGAGGAATTTCATTGTGACTTGGTGGGTTGACTTCATACAATGTCTAGATGAGAAAGTCCCCTTTCGGACGTGATTGGGCAACTGTGACGGCTACAGGAGCCCGAAGCCCGAAAACCTTTAGCACAGTCTAGAGGTCATATTTATGAAGGGATTTCATTGTAACTTGGTAGGATGACTCCAAATAATGTCTAGATGAGAACATCCCATTTTGATCGCGATCATGCAGCCTTGATGGCTGCCTGAGCCCAAAAACCTTTAGCAAAAGGTCATATTTATAGAAGGATTTCATTGTAACCTGTTAGGTTGACTCCATATAATGCCTAGATGATGACATCCCCTTTCGGTCGTGATTGGTCAGTTGTGATGGCTACAAGTGCCCGAAGCCCGAAAATCTTGAGCACAGTCTACAGGTCATATTTATGAAGGGATTTCATTGTAACTTCTTAGGATCACTCCAGATGATGCCCAGATGAGATTGTCCCCTATGGTTGCGATCATTCACCCATGATGGCTGCCCGAGCCCGAAGCCCAAAAACCTTTAGCACAGTCTACAGGTCATATTTATGAAGGGACTTCATTGTAGCTTGGTAGGTTAACTTCATATAATGTCTAGATGAGAACGTCCCCTTTTGGACATGATTGGGCAACTGTGACGGCTAAAGGTGCCCGAAGCCCGAAAACCTTTAGCACAGTCTACAG
Source organism: Pictodentalium vernedei (assembly GCA_031216915.1). Lineage (NCBI taxonomy): Eukaryota > Metazoa > Mollusca > Scaphopoda > Dentaliida > Dentaliidae > Pictodentalium > Pictodentalium vernedei. The sequence continues at coordinate 289,445,040 of CM062290.1, forward strand.
GTCATATTTATGAGGGGATTTCATTGTAACTTGGTAGGATGACTCCAAATAATGTCTAGATGAGAACGTCCCCTTTTGATCGCGATCATTCAGCCCTGATGGGTGCCCGAGCCCAAAAACCTTTAGCATAGGTAAAAGGTCATATTTATGGAAGGATTTCATTGTAACCTATTAGGTTGACTCCATATAATGCCTAGATGATCACATCCCCTTTTGGTCGTGATTGGTCAGCTGTGATGGCTGCAAGTGCCCGAAGCCCCAAAACCTTGAGCACAGTCTACAGGTCATATTTATGAAGATATTTCATTGTAACTTCATAGGATCACTGCAGATGATCCCCAGATGAGATTGTCCCCTTTGGTTGCGATCATTCAACCATGATGGCTGCCCGAGCGCGAAGCCTGAAAACCTTAAGCACAGTCTACAGGTCATATTTATGAAGAGATTTCATTTTAACTTGGTAGGTTGACTTCATATAATGTCTAGATGAGAACGTCCTCTTTTGGACATGATTGGGCAACTTTGACAGCTAAAGGTGCCCGAAGCCCGAAAACCTTTAGCACTGTCTGCAGGTCATATTTATGAAGGAATTTCATTGTAACTTGGTAGGTTGACTCCAAATAATGTCTAGATGAGAACATCCCATTTTGGCCGTCACCATTTAGCCTTGATGGGTGCCCGAGCCCAAAAACCTTTAGCATAGGCAAAAGGTTATATTTATAGAAGGACTTCATTGTAACATTGTTAGCTTGACTCCATATAATGCCTAGATGATGACATCCCCTTTTGGTCGTGATTGGTCAACTGTGATGGCTACAGGTGCCCGAAGCCCGAAAACATTGAGCACAGTCTACAGGTCATATTTATGAAGGGATTTCATTGTAACTTCTTAGGATCACTCCAGATGATGCCCAGATGAGATTGTCCCCTTTGGTTGCGATCATTCAACCATGATGGCTGCCCGAGCCCAAAGCCCGAAAACCTTTAGCACAGTCTACAGGTCATATTTATGAAGGGATTTCATTGTAACTTGGTAGGTTGACTTCATATAATGTCTAGATGAGAATGTCCCCTTTTGGACACGATTGGGCAACTGTGGCGGTTTCAGGGGCCCAAAGCCCGAAAACCTTTAGCATAGTCTACAGGTCATAAATATGAAGGGATTTCATTGTAGCTTGGTAGGATGACTCCAAATAATGTCCAGATGAGAACATCCCCTTTTGGTCACGGTCATTCAGCCTTGATGACTGCCCGAGCCCAAAAACCTTTAGCATGTCTGTAGGTCATATTTATGGAAGGATTTCATTGTAACTTGTTAGGTTGACTCCATATAATGCCTAGATGATGACATCCCCTTTTGGTCGTGGTTGGTCAACTGTGATGGCTACAAGTGCCTGAAGCCCGAAAATCTTGAGCACAGTCTACAGGTCATATTTATGAAGGGATTTCATTGTAACTTCATAGGATCACTCCAGATGATATCCAGATGAGAATGTCCCCTTTTGGTTGCGATCATTCAACCATGATGGCTGCCCAAGCCTAAAGCCCGAAAACCTTTAGTACAGTCTTCAGATCATATTTATGAAGGGATTTCATTGTAACTTGGTAGGTTGACTTCATATAATGTCTAGATGAGAACGTCCCCTTTGGACGCAATTGGCAAACTGACGGCTACAGGGGCCCGGGGCCCGAAAACCTTTAGCACAGTCTACAGGCCATATTTATGAAGGGATTTTAATGTAACTTGATAGGATGACTCATTTTGGAATAATTTCACTGTAATTGGTAACTTTTGTTGATATACGTTAACTGTGAGGGCCACATATATTAACTGTGAGGTCATATTAACCCACCCCTCAGATCTTTAGTACAGTGTACACCTCATATTATTTTTATCATAAACATAGCATACAGGGAACAGAAATGAACATATTTCCAATTATCACAATTCTTGTCTTATTTCATAATCCTTTCATAAACATTGAACATTATCCTTTTCATCAAACACAACACACAAGTTAAGCTACAGTGTCATTGACACTTTCATTATGTGTACCCATACTATGTATGGTACACATAATGCCGGCATCTGGGGTGACCATCCGTCGTTCGTCCATCCTTTGTCTGTCCGTCTGTCCGTCTGTCCGTCCATCCAGCGTCCGTATCCATTTCTTTGTCATTCGATAACTTGAAAAATGTTGCTTGGATTGTCAAGTTACTTTATATTTGTGTTCAGGTTACTGCTGTGCCGAACTGTATAGTTTTTGGTGTAAGTTGGATAATTTGATCCTGAGATATTAACCCTTTATTCTTCAAATTGAAAATTCCTCCAATCTCTTTAGCATTCGATAACTTGAAAAATATTGCTTGGATTGTCAAGTTACTTCATATTTGTGTTCAGGTTACTGATGTGCCGAGCTGTATAGTTTTTGGTGTAAATCTGTTATTTTGATCCTGAGATATTAACCCTTTATCCTTCAAATTGAAAATTTCTCCAATCCCTTTGGCATTCGATAACTTGAAAAATATTGCTTGGATCGTCAAGTTACTTTAGATTGTGTTCAGGTTACTGATGTGCTGAGCTGTATATTTTTTGGTGTAAATCTGATAATTTAATCCTGAGATATTAACCCTTTATCCTTCAAATTGAAAATTCCAGCCAATCCCTTTGGCATTCGATATTTTGAAAAATATTGCTTGGATTGTCAAGGTACTTTACATTTGTGTTCAGGTTACTGATGTGCCGAGCTGTATAGTTTTTGGTGTAAATCTGATAATTTAATCCTGAGATATTAACCCTTTATCCTTCAAATTGAAAATTCCTCCAGTCCCTTTCGCATTTGATAACTTGAAATATTGCTTGTATTGTCAAGTTACTTTATAATTGTGTTCAGGTTACTGATGTGCTGAGCTGTATAGTTTTTGGTGTAAATCTGATAATTTGATCCGGAGATATTAACCCCCTTTATCCTTCAAATTGAAAATTTCTCCAATCCCTTTGGCATGAGATAACTCAAAAAATATCTATCCGATTGTCATGTTACTTTATATATTTATTCAGGTTACTGATGTGCTGTGCTGTATAGTTTTATTTGTAAATCTGATAATTTGATCCTGAGATATTAACCCTTTATCCATCAAATTAGACACTCCTTCAATCTATTTCTATATGTACCCATACTTTGTATGGTGTACATTATGTCAGCATCCGTGGTGGCCCTCCGTCATACAGCTTTCTACTAATTGCACGTATGGGTACACATTTGACGGTTTCATCGGCCTATTTTTAGTTTAACTTGACAAAGTCAAGATGTATAAGCTATTGCCATCACGCGTGCGGAAGTCTGTTAGTCTGTGAGTCTGTTCACATTTTCCTTTAGCGCGGGCTACACCCTGCAGTTCTTGTCTGATCGTCACAAAATTTTATATGCAGGTTTGGGGTCATGTCTAGATGAGAACATCCCCTTTTGATCGCGATCGGTCAACCGGTATGGCTGCGTGAGCCCAAAACCTGAAAACCATTAGCACAGTCTACAGGTCGTATTTATAAAGGGATTTCATTGTAACTTGGTAGGATGCCTCTGTATAATGCCTAGAAGAGAACGTCCCCTTTTGGGCGTGATCTGTCAACCGTGATGGCTGCCCAAGCCTGAAACTCAAAAACTTTTAGCACAGTCTGAAGGTCATGTTTAATATGGAGGGAATTCATTGTAACCTGGTAGGATGACTCCTTATGATGTCTAGATGCAAATTTCCCCATTTTGGGGGATCTGCCAACTGTGATGACTGCCTGAGCCCAAAACCCTAAAACCTTTAGCACAGTCTACAGGTCATATTTATTGAGGAATTTCATTGTAACTTGGTGGGTTGACTTCATATAATGTCTAGATGAGAAAGTCCCCTTTTGGGTGTGATTGGGCAACTGTGACGGCTACAGGGGCCTGAAGCTCGAAAACCTTTAGAACAGACTACAGGTCATATTTATGAAGGGATTTCATTGTAACTTGGTAGGATGACTCCAAATAATGTCCATATGAGAACGTCCCATTTTGATCGTGATCATTCAGCCTTGATGGGTGCCCGAGCCCAAAAACCTTTAGCATAGGCAAAAGGTCATATTTATGGAAGGATTTCATTGTAACCTGTTAGGTTGACTCCATATGATGCCTAGATGATGACATCCCCTTTTGGTCGTGATTGGTCAACTGTGATAGCTACAGGTGCCCAAAGCCTGAAAACCTTGAGCACAGTCTACAGGTCATATTTATGAAGGGATTTCATAACTTCGTAGGATCACTCCAGATGATGCCCAGATGAGATTGTCCCCTTTGGTTGCGATCATTCAACCATGATGGCTGCCCGGGCCCGAAGCCCGAAAACCTTTAGCATAGTCTACAGGTCATATTTATGAAGGGATTTCATTGTAACTTGGTAGGTTGACTTCATATAATGTCTAGATGAGAATGTCCCCTTTTGGACACGATTGGGCAATTGTGACGGCTACATGTACAGGGGCCCGAAGCCCAAAAACCTTTAGAACAGTCTACTGGTCATAATTATGAAGGTATTTCATTGTAGCTTGGTAGGATGACTCCAAATAATGTCTAGATGAGAATGTCCCCTTTTGGTCGCGATCATTCAGCCTTGATGGCTGCCCAAGCCCCAAACCCCAAAACCTTTAGCATAGTCTGTGGGTCATATTTATGAAGGATTTCATTGTAACCAGTTAGTTTAACTCCATATAATGCCTAGATGATGACATCCCCTTTTGGTCATGATTGGTCAACTGTGACAGCTTCAGGGGCCCAAAGCCCGAAAACCTTGAGCACAGTCTACAAGTCATATTTATGAAGGGATTTCATTCGAACTTCGTAGGATCACTCCAGATGATGCCCAGATGAGAATGTCCCCTTTTTGTTGCAATCATTCAACCACGATGGCTGCCCGAGCCCAAAGCCCCAAAACCTTTAGCATAGTCTACAGGTCATATTTATGAAGGGATTTCATTGCAACTTGGTAGGTTGACTTCATAAACCCATAAAGTGGAGTTTCCACCCAATATATCACAGGGTGAATTTTTATGAAATTATTAGCTATTTTAAATTTTTTTGGATAATTTATAAAAATTCAGGTGAATTTTTATACATTACCCAAAAAATTCTACAACAAGAGACCCCAAGGGGCCTTAACCCTTTACCCAACGCAGACAATATCAAAATTTATTATTTTAAAATATCATTTTTAAAAACTTTCCCAAACGTAAATTTCAACAAAACCTTATCATGTGAACCCTCATTGGAACGAGCTTGACAAGCTCATTCCAAAGAGGGGTAACATGATATGGTTTTGTTGAAATTTCTTTGAAAAATAATATTTTTTTAGCTGCTGAATTTGCATATTACGCAGGCAGATGTGGCCGATTTGTTGGGTAAAGGGTTAATCGCTCACCTGACAAAGTGGTTCAAAGAACTATTTTGGGTCACATTCAGTTAGTCATGGTTCATCAACACTACAGAGGAGCAATGGATCACCTTGCCACCTACTAATAATTTCATGAAGTCATAAAATTATTCATATAACTCCATAGTGTCCATGTCACTGAATATTATAACTATGCCCTTAACAGTATTAAGATACATGCAGTGTGACCACTGTCACTGAGTTCAAAGGAGCCAATACAACACAGTTAACTTTCATATCTATTTTTGTGTCAGTTATCTCATTATTAATGTTGTTGACTTCACTCTCTGAATAGATCAACTGATAATGATAATCGTTTTTAATTCTTCCTCAGTAGAGCTTGCATCGGAATTGAATAACATTTTAATGTTTTTATATGAAATAACACATGTTCCAACTAGTCGACATGGACTTGAATCTGAACTCGATAGAGATGTTGTATACCAAATATGAACGCATTCTGACTGATGGTTCTGAAGAAGATTTTCAAAGAAATTTCCTCATATTGCACTAAGTTAAAATACGGGCTCCTACAGGGAGCCAAATTATTAACCCAGGTACTCGATTTGAACAAACTTGAATCTGACCCCCACCTAGAGATGTTATGTATCAAATATCAAAAGATTCTAATTGATGGTTCTGGAGAAGAAGATATTTTTAATTTTGTAAAACAATTAATGGGTGCTATCAAAGTAATGCCTTTTGTGATGGCCTCTGTGGGCATGGCAACTTTTTTTTAACAAACTTGAATTAACATCTGATAAGGAACATGCACATCAAAATTGGTTCAATTCGGACCAGTGGTTTATGAGAAGTTGATAATGTAAAGTTCACGCTGGTCAGATGACCGATGGATGAACAGATGGACAAAAAGTGATCATTTAAGCTCCCCCTGACTTCAAGTCAGGTGAGCTAAAAAACAGAAAAGGTTGGGAAGCATCACAACACCCTTTTACCTACAGGTTACCATCCTGTTAGCGTAACCTGTACATGTAGGTAAAATATAAGCGCTCTATTTTCCAGGCATGCAACCTGATCGCAATCTAATTGAAAAAGAGACTGCTTTTGCAGCCACAGCAGTGCTGAAATGATTATTTGGTTAACCGGGAAAACGGAACAGTCTTTTTGTTATCTTTTATCCCACAACTGTTTCTATTACACATACATGTAGATGTACATGTAGTTTTGATGGTTGATTACAAAGTGACAAAAGTGTTAATTTCAGTTGGTAAGGGGAAGGGTCGAAATTTGTTTCTGTTGGCTGCCTTTCTCTTTTGATGTTCTGCTGTTTGTGGTGTGATTTTATTATTATCATTTTTTTTTTTTTTGGGGTGGGGGGGGGGGGGGGGGTGGTGGGGATCAGCAGGTCAGTTTTAGCATGATGTTCATCAGTCATGAACCCATGCCTAGTTTATCTGTCATAAAACAATCACTGCATTCGGAGTGGTGCAAGAATAAGAATTTAGAAAGCAAAATGACATCTACATGTAAACCAAAAGTCAGAAGCCTGGAAATTTGTCAAGCTGAAAGAAGCAGATAGGGTGAAATTACTGTATGTAACTTATGTAAGTTGCACATTAAGTACAGTGGCTCAACACTGGGTATGAAAAAACGACATCTAAACCAAAAGTCAGAAGCCTGGAAATTTGTCAAGCTGAAAGAAGCAGATAGGGTGAAATTACTGTATGGAACTTGTTAAGTTGCACATTAAGTACAGTGGCTCAACACTGGGTATGAAAAAACATTTACACTACAAACATTCATCAGCAGCAGTGAAGTGTGAAACAAGTGCAGTAACACAGGCAACCCATGTACAAATTGAAATTTATCATTTGCCCCCACCCCACCCTGCCCTTTTCCTCACGAGGTGCCCTTTTAATAAAACTGAGTTGGATTAACTAACCCCTGCCTTTGGATTCTTTGGACGCCCCGGCTCTGGCTTGAATATTTCACTGAATGTTTTTTATGAAGTTGTTCCAGTATGTACGGACTTCATGACCAAGCCAGGGCCATTAAATGACGTAAGTACCTAATAGAACCATCTCCTCATTTTCCTGCGACCTGAAATATTTTGGAATTTTGTTTGTAACTTTGTACTTCAAGTACGTCTATCATAGCCTATCTTATTAACAAGAGGCCCCAAGGGGTCTTAATCGCTCACCTGAAAAAGTAGTTCAAAAAAGATCATATTCAGTCAGTCATGGTTCATCAACACTACAAAGGAATGAAGTCATGAAATTATTTCTAACTATAGTGTTCATCATGTCAGATTATTATTATCATAGGTCTTCCTAACTGCTTCCAATTCTATTAGCTGTAGACCAGCACTGCCAAACTTCCAAGGGTTATTATGTCACTGCAGTTTGAAATGCAAATTTTATGTCAAAACACTAAGGAATGAATTTGAACAAACTTTTCCCCCCCCCCCCCCCCACACCTCCCTAGAACGCCCTAACACAACTGATGGCATTTTTTTCTTATCATTTGATTCTACTGGTCTTAAGAATGCTTCATACAAAATAACAGTTCTCTGTTCCGTGTGGTTTGGGAAATATGGGCATTTGAAAAATAGTTTCTATTTTTAGTTCCTGGGGGTTCCCATGGGGAACATGGGAAATTTGTTTTAGCATGAATCAAGTACTAATGACCCAATAATAGCACATACCAACTTTCTTTCAAATTGGATCATCGGTTCAGAAAATAGAAATTTTTGGCAGTGCCCAAAATCTTGCCCCTCCCATTACGAAGGCAAATAATGTTCGGCGAACTTCGCTTGAACAAATTTGATTCTACACCTCAGAAGAAAGCTCCATACCAAATATCAAGTCATTGTACCCACTGGTTCATGAGAAGAAGAATTTTCTAGAATTTTGGAGCATTTTCTCCCACCCCCTCCTTGTGGAGCATGCCCACTTTATTTGAACAAACTTGAATTGACATATGATAAGGACAATGCATATCAAATTTGGCCCAGGGGTTTAGGAGGCGAAATCGATAATATAAAATTCACGATGGACGGACGAAAGACAGAAAGTGATCAGTTGAGCTTCCCCCCGACTTTCAGTCAGGTGAGCTAAAATAGAATCATTTCATTCATGTATGACGTCATGACACAAAAAGATTTATTTCACTGGTCAATGAAAGTGTCAATGACACTGTAGCTTAACTTGTGTGTTGTGTTTGATGAAAAGGATAATGTTCAATGTTTATGAAAGGATTATGAAATAAGACAAGAATTGTGATAATTGGGAATATGTTCATTTCTGTTCCCTGTATGCTATGTGTTTGATAAAAATAATATGAGGTGTACACTGTACTAAAGAGCTGAGGGGTGGGTTAATATGACCTCAGAGTTATTGTATGTGGCCCTCACAGTTAATGTGTATCAACGAAAGTTACCAAGTTACAGTAACATTATTCCAAAACGAGTCATTCTATCAAGTTATATTGAAATCCCTTCATAAATATGGCCTGTAGGTGCTCAAGGTTTTCAGGTTTTGGGCCCTTGTAGCCGTCAAGTTTCCCAATTGCATCCAAAGGGGACGTTCTCATCTAGACATTATTTTAGTGTTAATCCACTCTCCATGTACATGCATGGTACATTGTAATTGTCAATGTGATCCATTTCCTGGTAATGTTAGATATATAGATTTCAGCATTTGTAAAACTCTTAAGAATGAGTGTAAGCATCTTGTTCATTCTTAAGTTTACACAATCCCGGTAGTAAAATATGACCACCTTCTGTTTATTGTAATTGGCTTCATTGTATAGACAAGAGGTGTGGAGAGAAGTATTTCATATCACTTTTGTGGGAATGTGATTTTTCTGTGGTATTAATACCAGGTGTACAGGCACAGTAATTGTAAGCAGAACCAATACAGGTAGCCTGGCTGATTCTCTGCAGTTTTTTTTTTTGCAGTGATTTATTCAGTGCTACTTATACACTGTAAGTGCACATGTCAATACGGCTCAGGCTAGAGGCTGTATTTATCAACCGATCTTCACGAAACTTCTTGGGTACCTTTGTTATCACCTTGGGGCGAGAACGATTGTTTCTGGGTGCGGTCCAAAATTCAAGATGGCTGCCAGTGGCCATTTTGTACCAAAATTAGGTCAAATCAGTTTTTTGTCACAACTTCTATACAGCTCGTATTTATAAACTGATCTTCACGAAACTTCTTGGGTACCTTTGTTTTCACCTTGGGACAGGAACGAGTGTGTTTTGGGGTGCCTTTGTTATCACTGTGCTATAAGAACAAATATTTTGGGGTTCAGTCAGACACACTCTGGGATTCAAAGATTTCTTTTCTAGTTTAGTATCAGACTGTCACCCACCTTTACAATACTTTACCTTTACATTTGTTACAGGCTACGGTCAGTATTTATGCACTGACCGTTACAATACTTTATATGTACCTTTGTTATCAGGTCATTACCTAGATGTTTGTCATTGCTGTGTCACATACTATACATGTACATGTCTTAACAAGTTGAGCTACAGTGTCAATGACACTTTCATTCTTTCATATTGACCTTATATTCACTATTTATCATCACTTTTTGAAGCCAACATGGAAACTGCAAATCAAATTTTTAAAAACAAAAAATACCGTAGTATTCGTAGAAACTATTACGTAGTGTGTCTACAAACAAACGTTGTCGAGTACTCGACAACGTTCGTGTGTATACATACTACGGAATAGTTTCCACAATCAGTCAGTACTCACAAAAATTGCCGATCATTAACAATGTCTTGAATGCCAAAGTCTATTATTTCTCAATAAAAACAAAACGGCTTCGAGGTGCAATCTATCTCAAAGGAGAAGCCGCAGATTTACTATGTTTTAACCATGGAATGACTATCACGCCCGATATTTCGGGATAAACGTTCGATGGTTTTTCCGGTATTTATTATTTATTGGTGTTTAAGGCCACATACTTATGCACAATGGCTAATCGTGACAGTTTTACGGGTGGAGGATGCCGGAGTACCCCGAGAGAACCACCGAGCATCGACGAGCAACTGTCAGCGCCTCAACATTCTAACTCTGTTCAAGCTCCGCTCAAGCAAGGTTACAGCGGTTGAAGACGTGCACCATCGACGTGCAGTACGTCTAAGTACACGGCGTCATCGTGTCCCCATGTAGGCAACCGGGATAAAGTGTCTTGCCCAAGGACACAACGCGGGGCATCCCGGACGGGGATCGAACTCGGGACCTCTAGCATAGATGTCCGTTTTTTTTGATAGAATTGGGAGGTAGCAGGTTAATCATTTCAGTATTATTATGCACATCATGGTCATGAAAACTTTTTATAGGGTCGCAAGCTTAAAATTGGGTTGTTTGGGTAACCGGAAACATAAGTGGGTTTATTTTTGTCTGTGTGTTCAATAATTTTGCATGTGCTCCTGAGATTATTATGGTTTTGCTGTCGACTGTCAAAACAATGTCACTTTCTTTTCATTGTGAATTTGCAATCTAAGATTTGATGTCTCTTCATTCGATGTGCAGAATTGACAAAGAAGTCGAGCATCATGGTTGTTAGGTGCACAGAAAGATATGTGTTACAGTATAACTTTAGCCCTCTTAAGACTTAGGCATGGAGCTCTAAGCATTCACCTCAAATTCAAGGAATGCAGCTTTAATGACTTATTTGAAAAGAAGTGATGTGAACCCATAAAACACTTTCCATATTGTTGTTTCAGGAGGTCACAGAGAACGATTATTTTTTTGGGGGGGGGGGGGGGGGGGGGGTTGTTAATGACACTTTCAACAGCCAGTCAGGGTCATCTTGAGTTGGACTTTTTTTCGGTTGGAGAAAGTCGTGAGTACCCAGAGAGAACCTCTGAGTAACTGTTAGACTCCCCAACGTACTAACTCCACACAAGCAGGGTTAGCATTTGTTGAAGGCAAGTGCACCATCTATGTGCAGTACACCTCCATGCACAGTGCCACCATCCCCCCATATGGACAATCTGGTTGAAGTGCCTAAGTGCGTTTAATGACAATTTCAACAGCCAGGGTCACCTCGGGTCGGACAGTTTACAGGTGGTGGAAGCCAGTCAGCGTTGTCTCGAATCGGACATTTTTTCGGTTGGAGAAAATCGGGAGTACCCTGAGAGAACCACTGAGCAACTGTCACACTCCCTGACGTACTAACTCCACACTCCCTAACGTACTAACTCCACACAAGCAGGGTTAGCATTCGTTGAAGACAAGTGCACCATCGATGTGCAGTACGCCTCAATACACAGTGCCGGCGTGCTCCCACATGGGCAATCCGGTTGAAGTGCCATGCCCAATGACACAATACAGTTACCCTGGTGGGGATCTAACCATGGATCTTTTGGTTTGAAGTCCAGTGCTGTAACCACTGAGTCACTGCGCTCCCACAGAGAAAGATTAAAATCAGCTTTTGGAAATTGAAGTCAGTTATGTGTACTGTCGATAATTAGTCAACTTCTCTATTAATCATGCCAACATTAATCACAGTACTGTATACTGCTGATTGCCTAAAATTTAAATGTTTAACCTGTTCAGTGTGTTTCCAATTCAGCTGTGGAGACATATTCATAAAGAAGTCTATAATTGAACTAGTATGTGAACTATGTGAATAATAAAATGAGACACACAAATACATTCCACAAAGTATTGATCATGATATTGATTTCAACATTTCAATTAACAATATTGATAAACTAATAGATATTTTAAACAGCTGTTAGTTAACAAGAGGACAACCACCAGTTATCCACCTTACAGTTAAAACTAGAAGTCCTGTCACAAAATGTGCGCTTATCTAGGCTTAATTGCGCGTAGTAATTAAGCGCAATATCCAAATCGAATGGCATTCAATGCACGGCAGGTTCTCCTGGTTACTCATAACAAACACAGGCAATGTTTCTGCCAATGGACCTCCGGGTTACCCGGAGGTCCATTGGCTGAAACATTGCTTGTGCACAGGCCGCATGTGCACAACTTGATAGCCTTACTATGGTCATAACGCGTAGATTAACGCGCAGTTCAACGTGCCATATGTGCGCATTTCAGGACAGGACTTTTAATTGTAACCGTAACTCCTTCCTTTCTACCAAGGCTCAAAATAATTTTTTTTCCAGTGCAGGTTAAAATGTCCTGCCCCAAGAACATGTAGTTGGTGCAGGTCATTTTAATTTGGTACAGGTAATTTTCAACATATTGCTTTATGCATTGTAAATTGACATATGGTGACTACTAAATGAGGAAATGACTTCTCAATGGAATTTAAGTTTATACCGAATTACTGGTGTTTTTAAACCCTTTGCCTAACTTTGCAGTCAAGAACAGCCAGAAAATTAACTAGAATAAGCATACCACAGCCTAAAATATCTCGGAAGTTTCTCAATAAAACCATACAAATATGAATATCATTAGAACCAGCTCATCGAGCTAGTTCTAATGATATCCATATTTGTAAGGTTTTATTGAAAAATTAAAAAATTTGTTTTAAAAAAATGTGAAATTTAATTTATTTTTAAAAAATACTATATTACAGGGTTAAACTCAGATTCTAAAAAAATGAGAATGTTACGTCTGCCAAAATCTCCTGTGGATTTCGAAGTGTGTCGGTCAGAGTAAGGTTGGTGTCGGTCATTGTCCTTATCCCACCACTTATTTCGAGCCTTGCTTTCTACAGCTTTTGAATGGTTAAGTCCAGTGATGCTAATTCTGCTTATGTGGGATTAGTAAGTAGGAGAGCCTTGACTGTTTTTGACGCTGCTTGGTGGTTCTCACTGGGTACTCTGGCTTCCCATAGTTGTTAAATCGTCTGAGACGATATGACTATGGCTGTTGAAACCCCAATAAAAATGATAACTAAGTTGAACCAAACCCAATAGATGCAAATTCGAGAGAAAATCAAGATTCAAATTGAACGTCCAATGAACGATTTATTCATACATGTACATTGGAAAAGAATCAGGATTTAACTCCTTGCATGCTGCTGATGGATATTTTTTCCCATGACTGAATTGGTCTTTTGAAATTTTTTTAGCATGAATCAAGTACTTACGACCCAGTAATATCACATACCGAATTTCATTCAAATCGGACCATCGGTTCAGAAAATAGTAATTTTGAGTGGATCCAAAAATCTTGCCTCTCCCATTACGAAGGCAGGCAGATATTGCTTCATGAACCTTGTTTGAACAAACTTGATTCTACACCTCACAAGGAAGCTACATACCAAATATCAAGTCATTGTACCCACTGGGTACAATATGAAAGAAAAATGGTTAGCATTTGGACATTTTTTATAGGATTTTGCGATGCGAATCCAGTCATCAAGTACCCTGCTTGACATGTCTTGGTTAGCTATAAATCACTGCAAAGCAGCTGGAAATGTAAAGGTTGTAGTCTAGTGTGAATTCAGGACAATTTTGCAGGCCCCAGGGTTAACAAAACTGAAATTAAAATCACCCACATTTTTCCTGAGAATGAACCCTTCAACTGCTGTCGAGCCTCAACACGAGTCAACAGGGCCTTATAAATAGTGGATGTATGGACATTTGAAAATTCAGACAGTTTTGGTTTTTCAATGATATGGTTTGGTTCGTTTTTTTTTGGTATGCCCATGATATCGGTATCGGTTCGGTTTTTCGGTATATTGCCCATTGCTACTTGTAGATTGTTAGGTAGTTATTTATTGATCAAGTCATTTTCAAATTTGCAGCTCATCATATAGTATTTGAGATTATAGAAATGTTCTATTGATTCAGTTCTCAGTGAAGAACTTAACTAATTGCTCTTGATTCTAAAGATTGACTCCCTTTCTCTCCTGAGGAGCAGAAAATGTTTGTTACCAAAACGAAATATTAAGACGGGTCTTTAAATAAATGAAAAATCATTATGACCTCTCTTTTCACTAGTCGCCTCAGTGAATTAATTCTATCAGACTGTCTGCATATGATGCAGCAGTTATTAAAGTGGAAGTGTGTTTGATTAGAAAGTTCATCATAATCAGTCTGTAGAATGTGTATGTATCAGTGAGAGGAATCAATATATAAATCACACATTCAGTGTACACAATGGTAGAAATCTAGCTCACATGTAAACAAGTGTTTTCCTTCTGAGATATATTTTTAATTTTATTACATACATGTATACATGAATGAACATGTTTCCTATGGCAGTTCACTGTGTAAAGTTTGTCTCTTCACCCCCACCCTTTCCCCAGTGTATTTCTGGGAAGTGAAATAGTGCTGCTGTGCTGAGGTACATGCATATGTCATGATTTAAAAGGTTTAATCCCAGGAATAGGAATTTCATGGCTCTGAGACTCGCACTTCTGAAAGTCAATCACGATACCCAGTAAATTAATAGACCATGGTATGAATGATTGCATATTATAGTCAGATTAGGCAAATATCAATTTCTTCCAATACCAGCATCGCCACTGGAGCTGTGGTTTAATCTAGCGAATGGGAATTTATCGGTTCCGAAAATCAGTGCTAATGCCCAGAAAATTCAAACACTAGAATCCGGAATCAAAGTTACGGAATGCAACCTTCAATTCCTCGTTCTGTCCTATGATCTTCCCGGGTATCGGGAATGATATTCAGAAACAAGAACCAGAAAATTCCTGATATTGTGACTGACTTTCAAAAACGAGAACCAGAAAATTCCTGTTCCAAAGATTAAACCTTAGTCATGGTAGAAACGGAATCTGGTACACGTTGAATCTTGAGATTCTACAAGTTCAGAGGTTTGTATCCCATCTAAAATCAGAGTGGTTTATGTCCAAATCACGTTTTTCAAAAGTGTCATTTAGTGTAGTCGGTACTAGATGTTTCTGCATTGTCTACTTTCTTAATATTTTTGAGAATCGTGTCATTCAGTTAGTTTTTGTTGTTATTTTCACATATTTACAATGGCAAATTAAGTTCCCAACACACTTGTATCTATCACATGTCAGTATATAAATAGTTTATGTTCAAATGATATAATTGTACATGTATGTACATGTAGTGGTTTTGCAACAATGTAATCCAGTTATTTTTAGACGTGTTCTGACAAAGTCAAACTCAACTTATAATTTGATGAATGGCGGGCGGGTGGACGTAAACAATTGGTTTCTAGATGATAACTTGATAATTGTTCGACCCACGTTCATGAAACTTCATAGGTAGGTTGGCATCAGTGAGAGGAAGAAACATATTTATTTTGGACTCGCTAGGTCAAAGGTCAAGGTCACAGTGACCTTGTACATAGTAAATCGTAAACAATTGGTTTCCGGATGATAACTTGACTATGGTTCAACCCACATTCATGAAATTCGTATGTAGGTTGGCCTTTTCGTGAGAGGAAGAACCCTATATTTTGGACTCACTAGGTCAAAGGTCAAGGTCACAGTGCAGGGTATTTGATAACTGAATTCGCATCGCAAAATGCTATACAGAAATGTCCAAATACTAACCATTTTTCTTTCATATTGGCTTTATATTCACTATTTATCATCACTTTTTGAAACAAAGATGGAAACTGCTAAATCAAATTAATAAAAACAAAAAATACCTTGCAGTGACCCTGAACATAGTAAATGAAAACAATTGGTTTCTGGATGATAACTTGATGATGGTTCGACACATGTTCATGAACCTTCATAGGTAGGTTGGCCTAGGTGTGTGGAAGACCCCTATTTATTTTGTTCATGCTAGGTCAAAGGTCAAGGTCACAGTGGCCTTGAACATAATAAATCGTAAACAATTGGTTTCCAGATGATAATTTGACAATGGTTCCACCCACGTTCAATAAACTTCATAGGTAGGTTGGCATTGGTGCAAGAAAGAGCCCTATTTATTTTGGAATCACTAGGTCAAAAGTCAAAGTCACAGTGACCATTCACATAGTAAATTGTAAACAATTGGTTTCCAGACAATAAGTTGATAATGATTAAACCCACTTTTGTGCTGTCACAACTCGAAACTTCATCAGTGATCCTATCGGCATTTTATGTTCACATTGTCACCACTCACTTTATGTCTGTTAGTCTTAAAATGATTAGGGAATTTTGTAGTCGATTAGTCGGTGACTATTAGTCGATGATTAATCGATGAGTTGACACTCATCACCACAACACTACATGTATAGTATACGTGTAGGGGCAGGCAGTACCTATCGTCAGGGTTGGTGTGAATACATTGCAAATGTATTGAATACAAAGATTTTGAAATTTTATGAATATGAATACACAAATTCCAAATGTATTTAATATGAATATGAATACAGTGGAGCCCACTTAATTGGATATCTCTTAATGGAATAACCCTGTTAATTGAATATAATTTCCCAACACAAAACCATTTACCATACTTCCAATACAAATTTGACCTGTTAATTGAATATAGGTTATTAACCTGTTGAGAAATTCCCGTGACTCACCCCAGTTTTCCTTTGTTTATAGACCTACATGTATATGGCGTCAGTACATCCAATACAGGTATTTAATAGTTTAATAGTGCTCAAACGACTATGGAATTTCAAAGTCGACTAGTCGACACCCCAAAGTCGACGTCGACTAATCGGCAAGCTAGACTAACTTCACAATTCGCACTTGTAACCGAGCAACAACACCATGTTACACGAGAAAAAGACTATTTTTTTTAGTTCCTAACAGGCTACCCCCTGCTTCGTTACAAGGACGAACCATGAGCTATGCGTCATGGTAAAACAAACGTGTCAAACACATAAACCTCCCTATTTTAGGGTAGAGCTGTTTGGTCCACAGAAAAAGTAGTCGGTACTCGGCGCCGTCAAAGAACAGAAAATGTAACCGAGTAATTTTTGGAAAAGACCGGAAGTGTCGGTTCCGGTACATCTGGGTTACCACATAAACAAAACAGGGAAAAAATGAACGTCGAGGGCCAGTTGTATTACGAGAAACATTCAACGATTTATATTTTGATGTTGGCGCATCAGCACTGGAAGAGTCAACCAAGACACTGCGTGGGAGTCAGGGAGCATGACACAACACGTGCTGCGGACAAACTGTCTATAAAGTTCTTTGAAGTTCATCGAATTTCCGGTCGGTTGTTACATTGTCGCATCCACTATCTGAAGCCAGTGATCAGCAGCACGTTTTTTCCAAGCATTTTGTAACCCAATTTCCCCAGAGATGTGAATTCATTGATCTTTCTACTGAGATTTTGTTGGCTTGTGAGTCCTTCTACTGTGTTTCGACTAGTCGACGACAAAAACCAGAGTCGACTATAGGCGAAAAAAATGTCGACGTCGACTAATCGTTTGAACACTAGTATTTAATCTATTATATATCTTATTTGATGGAGCTCTGTCAAACAAGATATGATGGAATAAATGCTAAGTTTGTCTCTAGAATACAGGAAAGTGACACAATTCCTGTTAATTGAATACTCCTGTTAATTGAATAATTTTCATTGGCAAAGTGACCATTCAATTAACAGGGTTCCACTGTACTTTACAATGTATTCATGAATACATGTTCAAATATGGATACTTGAATACTTTTCAAATTACTTCTTCTAAATAGTTTGATGATTCCTTGTAGAATTAAGGGGGTTAAGGGATTATAGATGAAGAATAAGTTCTTTTGAGGATGGATCTGTTAATTAATTTTAATCCAATCAACAGACAAAAGTTGATATTAATGACAAACAATAAGAAATTTAAATTTTCATATCAATTTATTTTTAAAACAACGAACAAATTGTACGGCTTACTATTACACGTAGTAATCATTATATTCATTTAATCATCATTAATCATTATAATCATTTAATGTTTTGTTAAGTGCAGCAGAAAATCGCCTGTTGGGAGTAATGTTAGGCTATCGTTACACCCAACTGGCAATTTTCTGCTTCTAACTTTGTGATTTTTACTCATTTTAGGTGGAAATAATCTATGCATTATGCAGGAATCAACTGCAAAATGTCTTCTCGCATATTTTAAATGTACATCGATAAACAAACAGCCATTAACCTGACATAATATACTGGGATAATCGAGAATCTCATGATTAGTAAGCGATCTCTGTTACCAGTGTCTGTGTTGCACAATTTTGAACAAGAAAAATTCTGAATGCATCCGCCAACTATCGGGTGGCTGGTGCATCAACCTGAACTAATCAAATGACATGGAAAGATACCTCTTGAATGTGATAGGTTATCATAGCCTATTCATGACTTAGTATAAAATAAGTTGAGGCTGTTCAAAATTGATTGCGTTGATTCTTTGGGGGTATTGCACAGAATATCACCATAAATTTTAACTAGATGGCGTCATTTGTGTGCAAAGCACACTATAGTACATCCCCGTATTTGCATTCTTGATTATTGGTTAATGCTTGATACAGACAGAAATGAAAAGGTATTATATGGCACATTAAATTGATTGATAAACAACAATACTATTTCTTTCCTGCTGAAGATTCTCCATCAGAGATTGGATTCTCCATCTGACATGATGTATAAACAATGTTGTATGTGTGTGCAAAGCCCTTAACTGCTTATCCTATTTCACATCCTTGATTATAAGTGATGAAAAATTTTGTTCAAGGTACACCAATAGATGTACGCTATGGTTTAAACTAACTATGTGGTTTAATAATAATTTAAGTGTAATATCAGAAAAATGTATTTTAAATATGATACTAACATAAGAAGCAAATAACATTCCTAAATAATGGAATCAGTGTATCAGTTTACCTTTAATTTACTAAATAATGGAATTAGTGTATCAATTTATCTTAATTAATTATCACAATTTCATATATTATTATTCATCAAACAGAATCAGCCACTCAGAGTGTAGAATTATGGTGTAGAATTATGGTCACGTGATCAACAATTACTCTCTAGTGTTGAGTGTTGTACAGGTAACATCACTAAAAAGTTGTATTAGATGGTTTGCAATGTTTACACTGCCAGTGCTGACACTGCTCAATATCACTCCATGTGCTGATTGGATATTGAACGGTCAAGCATAAATGCACTATATATAAAAAGAAATTGTAAGATCAGTGTTTTCTCTCCTGCCAATGACACACATCTTCATTCATAAATATGAATACATGCCCTTGCTGCATTCAGAATTATAATTTCTGTTAATCTAAATGTATTGCTTCCAAAAATTCTAAAACTAGGAGCCTTTCGCAGGAAACTGATTCTCTAATGACAAAGGTGTTGCCATGTTTGCTACATGGTGCTGAATCAAAAATCCAAAACTTGATGCACATCTAGAGACCCTACCTGAACATACAAACACTTTTCAATGTTTTGAATTAAACCTCTAGGAGCCTTTTGCTGGACACTGTCCAATGACAAATGTGTTGCTACAGGCACCACATGGGGCAGAATTAAAAATCCAAAACCTTTTTGCACATCTAGACCTCCTACTGGAACGTATGAACACACTTTCAGCGTTTTGAATTAAAACCCTCAGGAGCCCTTTGCCGCAAACCGATTGTCTAATGACAAAAGTGGTGCTACGGTGCCACACAGGGCCGAATAAAAAATCAGAAACCTTTAAGCACATCTAGAGACCCTACTGGAACATATGAACACCCTTTCAACATTTCAAATTAAAACCCCTAGGAGACTTCCACCAGAAACCGATTCTCTAATGACATGAGTGGTGTTACAGTCACCACATGGGGCCAAATAAAAATCTGAAACCTTTATGCACATCTAGAGACCCTACCAGAACATATGAACAACATTTCAAATTAAAAACCCCTAGCTGCTTTCCACCAGAAACTGATTTTCTAACAATAAAAGTGGAACCACTTGGGGGCCAAATCAAAATTCTGAAACCTTTATGGACATCTACAGATGCTACCGGAACACCTTAGCATAGTTTAAAGGTTTCTAATTAAATGCCTTAGGAGCCTTTCAATAGAAACCAAGTTTCTAACAATTACAATAAAAGTGCTTCCACTGGAACCACTTGGAGCCAAATTGAAATTCTGAAACCTTTATGCACGTCTACATATGCCACCTGCATAGTTTAAAGGTTTCAAATTAAACACCTTAAGATCCTTTCATTGGAAACCGATTTTCTAACAATAACAATAAAAGTGGTTCCACTGGAACCACTTGGGCCAAATCAAAATTTGAAAACCTTCATACACATCTACAGATGCTACCTGAACACCTTTACATACTCTTGGTGATCTGAAGTTCGGACGTAAGGACAGTGCGGGACAGACTGAATCGATGGGATAGACTGAGATGACCACAATATCCCCACTTTTTTAGCTTAACTTGACTGTCAGTCTCCGAGTCTGTGAGTCTGTTCACATTTTCCTTTAGCACGTGATGACCACAATATCCCCACATTTTTAGCTCCGAGTCTGTGAGTCTGTTCACATTTTCCTTTAGCACAGGCTACACCCCGTAGATCTTGTCTGATCGTCCCAAAATTTCATATGCAGCTTTGGGGTCATGTCTAATGTAGATGAGAACATCCCCTTTTGGTCACGATCGGTCAACCGGTATGGCTGCCCGAATCCAAAACCCAAAAAACCTTTATCACAGCCTACATGTCATATTTCTTAAGGGATTTCATTGTAACTTGGTAGGATGCCTCTGTATAACATCTAGATGAGAACGTGCCCTTTTGGTCATGATCTATCAACCGTGACGGCTGCCCAAGCCCAAAACCCAAAACCTTTCAGCACAGTCTGCAGGTCATATTTAATATGGAGGAATTTCATTGTAACTTGGTAGGATGACTCCGTGTGATGTCTAGATGAGAACTTCCTCATTTGGTCGTGATCTGTCAACCATGACGACTGCCCGAGCCCAAAACCCAAAAACCTTTACACAGTCTACAGGTCGTATTTATGGAGGGATTTCATTGTAGCTTGGTAGGTTGACTTCATATAATGTCCAGATGAGAATGTCCTCTTTTGGTCGCAATTGGTCAGCTGTGACGGCTACAGGGGCCCGAAGCCCAAAAACCTTTAGTCTGTCTGCAGGTCATATTTGTGAAGGGATTTCATTGTAACTTGGTAGGATGACTCCAAATAATGTCTGGATGAGAACGTCCCCTTTTGGTCGCGATCATTCTGCTGTGATAGCTGCTCAAACTTAAAACCTGAAAACCTTTAGCATAGTCTATAGGTTGTATTTATGGAGGGATTTCAATGTAACTTGGTAGGTTGACTCCATATAATGTCCAGATGATAACATCCGCTATTGGTCGTGATTGGTCAGCTGTGACGGCTTCAGGTGCCCGAAGCCCAAAAACCTTTAGCACAGTCTACAGGTCGTATTTATGAGAGGATTTCACTGTAACTTGGTAGGATGACTCCGGATAATGCCCAGATGAGAACGTTCCCTTTTGGTTGAGATCCTTCAACCATGACGTCTGCCGAAGCCCAAAACCCCAAAAACTTTTGCACAGACTACGGGTCATATTCATCTACAGGGGTTTCATTGTAACTTGGTAGGATGACTCAGTATAATGTCTAGATGAGGACATCCCCTTTTGGTTGTGATCGGTCAACCATGATGGCTACACAGGTCCGAAGCCCGAAAACGTTTAGCACAGTCTACAGGCCGTATTTATGAAGGGATTTCACTGTAACTTCAGTGATGCATGGGAAAGGCGCGCAATGGCTATTGCACACCATCGCTCACGCAAAAATTGCCCAAGGTGCACAAATAATCGCTCGCCTCTATTCTTGGGTGTGTTTTCATCCTTTTGAGTTGCGTCAACAGACAAATTAAATTAAGTTTTGATGTTGGGAAATTTTTAAGAGGCACTCAAAATTTGAAGTGTTTAAAGTACAATTCCAAACAATTTCCTTTCCGTCGTTATGAACATGACACACAGTAGTTCGCTTATACATCCACACATGACACGCTAACATAAGAGGGTTGTACATTGAGAACTCGTCCTGAGCTTACTCCCGCCAAAAATGAACACACATGTTCAGATAAAAAAAGGTGGCCATTCTGAGATCTGAGAAATGTTTTAATACTTCCGTATTTTTTTCATCAAAGACATGCGGAATGTTGCCCCATTCCTTGTTTTCTTTTATACATGTGACACCTGTCGCTCCAATTCACCAGTGACACGAATTAATTTGCTCGATTTGGAATTTATGCATCCATTTTCCATGATTTTAATAATCTGCCATTTAAAATCCAGAACTAATTTTAAAGTCGGTTACATATATTTTCACCGTCAAAATTTCCATTCGTATTCAGTTGTATTCATACATTCGTTTCAAAGGATGCTTGTCAGTTGAAGTTAAACATTGAAATCAACAATCCATCAAATTCACTCTCCTCACAGTTTTCACTCTCGCAAACTTTATTTGAGGTGAGCGATTTTCCACTCGCCTCCATTTTGCTCCCATTCATCACTGTAACTTGCATTCATCACTGTAACTTGATAGAATGACTCGTTTTGGAATAAATTGACTGTGAGGGCCACATACATTAACTGCGAGGGCCACATTAACACACCCCTCAATTCTTTATTATAGTCTACACCTCATATTATTTTTATTGGAAAACACAGCATACAGGGAACAGAAATTAACATATTCCCAATTATCACAATTCTTATCTTATTTCGTTATCCTTTCATAAACATTGAGCATTATCCTTTTCATCAAACTCAACACGCAGACAAGTTAAGCTACAGTGTCATTGACACATTCATTTAAAAGATGCGTGGATAATTATCCAAGAAACAATTGCTCAGGTTGTGAGGTTATACAACTTTGCTGCTCACCTTAACTCAAAATGTCAATTGGAAAGAATTTACCCATACAACTTTGGAAGCAAGTGGTCTTGACTTGAGGCTTCTTGGTGTTGAGTAAATTTCCAATCCAGTCTTTTATGATGTGAGATTTTCATTGGACAGTATTTTGGGCCCTTTCCCCAAAAAGTTTGGATATAAACCTGTAATAAATATGTTATGTTACGGAATTCAAACTGGTTCACTCAACATTCTGCACAGGTCCAGACAAAAGGTAACTAAAAACATACTCTAATCGGCTCAGTGCATGGTGCTGATTGTGACCTTGGGGAGCTTTAGTGGTGGTTCAAAGAGGCTTTTATTCCAAAGGTGGTGGTCAGGAAATAGAAAAGTGCCAGACTCTCCCCAACCACCTCTCACTACTGGGGGCAGAACCTTGTTCACTTATCATTAAAAATCCACATGTTTATCAGAATTGAAATATAACCCACTACATGTTCATCTTGTTTCACAGTATGTGTATCTTGTAAGGCTTATTATTCCCACTGTGTAGTAGTACATGGATGTAAGGACATCTTGATCAGAGTTGCAATGTTTAGCACTGACTGGTTGTTATCATCGACATTAAAAACTGAAGGGTAAGACTGGGTAAAGGGGTAGGTACAGGCATCCCTGAATGTACCAGAAGATACCATTTTTACCCTTAAATCGTCTGATTAATTTTATGATAATTACTACTGTTTATACCTGTACACAGATACAGATGACTTAACCGTTTTTCTCCATCATTGTTGGCTGCCAATACAGGCATGATGTAAAAACATTGTCAAGACAAGATAAAGCAGCCTATCAGTAGGGTTCTCAGGGAAGAAAACACTTGAGGCCCCACGTAGGAATCCCTGGAAGTGAAGCAGTGCATGTTTACAGTGGTAAACAAGGTCTATCTTACTGGTAAAATATGACCCATTGACCAGTACTTGGGCTGGAAGTTCTCTAAAATGGACAACATGGATATAAACAATCAACTAAACTTGACTAGATCTCCATGTTGCAGTCACGATTGGCCATTGTGCAGAAATATGTGACCTCAAACAGCAAATAAATATATGTAAATAAACACTCAAAACAACTTTCTGAGTAGCACAAAAGTAACAAATTGTGATTGTATGAGGCGTTTCAGCTAAATTTAAAAACATTTCCAACCTCAGAAGAGGAACACTCCCTTTAAGATCAACCCAACACATGCAAAAAGTAGCTTGACATATTGCTGCACTACCTGTTCAAAGTTCTCAGGATTTGTGTCACATCACTTTTAAAAAATCAAAATTTTGGTCCTGGTTTTTGTTTATTTGTTTTTCTTGAAAGTTTCCTTTTTTATCTTGATCTTGCAATACTTTACATCAGGACTTGGTCTAATTTGGTAACACTGCTGACTCACTAAGTCAGTTGCCGTTCAGCCCCATCAGAGAAACCTCTTTTGTAATACTGAGATCCCGAAATTCCATTTTTTTAGCTCACCTGAGCAAAGCTCAAGGGGAGCTTTACTAATCACTTTCTGTCCGTCGTCCGGCGTCCGTCCGGCGTTAACTTTACATTATCGACTTCTCCTCCTAAACCACTAGCCCAATTTTATTCAAATGTTGGCTAAATGTTTATTACCTAATGCCAATTCAGATTTGTTCAAATGAAGTTGCCCCTCCTCCTGGGTGGTGCCACGCCCCCAAGGGGCACCAAAATCTTTGTAAATCTTCTTCTCATGAACCAGCAGTAGCAGGGACTTGATATTTGGTGTGCAGCTTCCTTTTGAGGTATAGACTCAGATTTGTTCAAGAGAAGTTTGTGGGGCTATACTTGGCGTTGTTATGAGAGGGGCAAAATTTTTTGCCCCGCCCAAAATTTCTATTTTCCAAACCGAGAGGCTGATTTGAACCAAATTTTATGTGAGGGCTTATTGGGTCATGAGTACTTGATTTATGCAAAAAAAAAATTTCCCGCAGCCCCGTGGGAACCGCAGGAGCTAAAAATAGAAAAAATTTAAAACGCCCATATCTCCAAAACTGCACGGCACTGAGAATTTTTATTTGGTGTGCAGCTTCCTTAGGACCAACAGAAAGGATTGGTAAAAAAAAATTGCCATCGGTTTTATCATAGGGTACAGTTTCGGGACTTTGAAAAAGTGCTGAGTCAGCACTTTTTAACACTGTAGGCAATGGGAAAAACATTAAAAAATCTTCTTCTCCAGATCCAGCAGGCAGAATCTTTTGATATTTGGTATGCAACATTGTAGGGTGGATCTGATTCAAGTTTGTTCAAATCGGCCCCCTGGGTTCATATTTGGGCTCAGTATAGGAGCCCAATTTCGAACTTAGTGCATTTCAGGCAAATTTCTTAAAAAATCCTCTTCTCCAGATCCAGCAGGCAGAATCTTTTGATATTTGGTATGCAACATTGTGGGGTGGATCTGATTCAAGTTTGTTCAAATCGGCCCCCTGGGTTTATATTTGGGCTCAGTATAGGAGCCCAAATTTGAACTTACTGCATTTCAGGCAAATTTCTTTGAAAATCTTCTTCTCCAGATCCAGCAGGCAGAATCTTTTGATATTTGGTATGCAACATTGTAGGGTGGATCTGATTCAAGTTTGTTCAAATCGGCTCCCTAGATTCATATTTGGGCTCACTATAGGAGCTCGAATTCGAATTTAGTGCATTTCAGGCAAATTTCTTCAAAAATCTTCTTCTCCAGATCCAGCAGGCAGAATCTTTTGATATTTGGTATGCAACGTTGCGGGGTAGATCTGATTCAAGTTTGTTCAAATGGGCCCCCTGGATACATATTTGGGCTTACTATAGAAGCCCGAATTCGAACTTAGTGCATTTCAGGCAAATTTCTTAAAAAATCTTCTTCTCCAGATCCAGCAGGCAGAATCTTTTCATATTTGGTAAGCAACATTGTGGGGTGGATCTGATTCAAGATTGTTCAAATCGGCCCCCTGGGTTAATATTTGGGCTCAGTATAGGAGCCCGATTTCGAACTTAGTGCATTTCAGGCAAATTTCTTAAAAAATCTTCTTCTCCAGATCCAGCAGGCAGAATCTTTTGATATTTGGTATGCAACATTGTAGGGTGGATCTGATTCAAGTTTGTTCAAATCGGCCCCCTGGGTTCATATTTGGGCTCAGTATAGGAGCCCGATTTCGAACTTAGTGCATTTAGGCAAATTTCTTAAAAAATCTTCTTCTCCAGATCCAGAAGGCAGAATCTTTTGATATTTGGTATGCAACATTGTGGGGTGGATCTGATTCAAGTTTGTTCAAATCGGCTTCCTAGATTCATATTTGGGCTCACTATAGAAGCTCGAATTCGAACTTAGTGCATTTCAGGCAAATTTCTTAAAAAATTTTCTTCTCCAGATCCAGCAGGCAGAATCTTTTGATATTTGGTATGCAACATTGTGGGATGGATCTGATGCAAATTTGTTTAAATCGGCTCCCTAGATTCATATTTGAGCTTACTATAGAAGCTTGAATTCGAACTTAGTGCATTTCAGGCAAATTTCTTAAAAAATCATCTACTCCAGATCCAGCAGGCAGAATCTTTTGATATTTGGTATGCAACATTGCAGGTTGGATCTGATTCAAGTTTGTTCAAATCGGCCCCCTGGATTCATATTTGGGCTCACTACAGAAGCTCGAATTCAAACTTAGTGCATTTCGGGCAAATTTCTTCAAAAATCTTCTTCTCCAGATCCAGCAGGCAGAATCTTTTGATATTTGGTATGCAACATTGCGGGGTGGATCTGATTCAAGTTTGTTCAAATCGGCCCCCTGGATTCATATTTGGGCTTAATATAGAAGCCCGAATTCGGACTTAGTGCATTTCGGGCAAATTTATTAAAAAATCTTCTTCTCCAGATCCAGCAGGCAGAATCTTTTGATATTTGGTATGCAACATTGTGGGGTGGATCTGATTCAAGTTTGTTCAAATCGGCTTCCTAGATTCATATTTGGGCTCACTATAGAAGCTCGAATTCGAACTTAGTGCATTTCAGGCAAATTTCTTAAAAAATCATCTTCTCCAGATCCAGCAGGCAGAATCTTTTGATATTTGGTATGCAACATTGCGGGGTGGATCTGATTCAAGTTTGTTCAAATCGGCCCCCTGGATTCATATTTGGGCTCACTATAGAAGCTCGAATTCAAACTTAGTGCATTTCGGGCAAATTTCTTCAAAAATCTTCTTCTCCAGATCCAGCAGGCAGAATCTTTTGATAGTTGGTATGCAACATTGCGGGGTGGATCTGATTCAAGTTTGTTCAAATCGGCCCCCTGGATTCATATTTGGGCTTAATATAGAAGCCCGAATTCGCACTTAGTGCATTTCGGGCAAATTTATTAAAAAATCTTCTTCTCCAGATCCAGCAGGCAGAATCTTTTGTTATTTGGTATGCAACATTGTGGGGTGGATCTGATTCAAGTTTGTTCAAATCGGCTTCCTAGTTTCATATTTGGGCTCACTATAGAAGCTCGAATTCGAACTTAGTGCATTTCAGGCAAATTTCTTAAAAAATCTTCTTCTCCAGATCCAGCTTCAGAATCTTTTCATATTTGGTAAGCAACATTGTGGGGTGAATCTGATTCAAGTTTGTTCAAATTGGCCCCCTGGGTTTATATTTGGGCTCCGTATAGGAGCCCAAATTTTAACTTAGTGCATTTCAGGCATATTTCTTAAAAAATCTTCTTCTCCAGATCCAGCAGGCAGAATCTTTTGATATTTGGTATGCAACATTGTGGGGTGGATCTGATTGTGATTCATGAACGTATTTATTTGTAAAGTTGATAGAATCTTAGACAAAATTTGCAGAAAAGATCTACTATAGAAGGGGTGGTATCCAGGGTGAACCGTTTACCCAAATCTAGCAGTACTAATGCATTATTCACACAAATCTCCGCTCAAATTTTATGACCCCTCATTGGAACACACGCATTCAGCTCATTCCAACAAAGGTCATATGCCATGTTTTCGAGACAAAGGAATAAAAATTTTAGTTATTCATGAAATTTTTAGGCAACTGTTGTCTGTTATTCACATTGCTTCATGAAATTTCAGTACTTTTAGAAGGTACCTCAATAATCAAGGGTTAATTCCCCTTAATTAAATGTCGCCTCTAAAAAACAACCACTTTGCATATCTTACCTTTTTACCAGCATAACTGCCAAAACTTGTCAGCATTCTTCGCAAAAATCGCTATTCAAATTTTAATTTTTGTCTCTTAAACATACATGTACTTATCGCTTGTAAATACCCCATTGGAATGAGCTTTTTGAGCTCATTCCAATGAGAGGTCGCACACCATGCTTTTTGAGTCAAAAAGGCAATTTTTTTAGTTATTCCAGAATTTCGTACGTAAAACAGAGCTTTATGACTTCACATTAAAATGAGCTCTCTAAGCTTGTTCCAATCAACATTCACGCACTATGTCTTTCACACAAAAAATAAAATTTTCCATTTATTCAGGAATTTTGTTTGCAAGAACACTCTTACCCCCCCCCCCCCCCCCCCCACACACACACACACACACAAACGCACACACACACACACACAAACACAGACACACACATCTAAAAGTTCGTCAGCAAAAAAACAGTTACTTCAATTTTTAAATGCATTATAGGAACAACTTGCCTAATCAAATTTAAATACTTTTGCATCATTCTGTATCTAGAACAAACCATTTGCCATATCTTTACGCAAAATTCTCCAGCATCATTCACAAAAAAACACCATTATTTATATATTCACATTTCTGTCTCAAAAATATACCTGATCTTCCCATACCCCTATTGGAATAAGCTGTTTGAGCTTGTTCCAATGATGATAAAAAAAACTAATATTTTGGAAAATTTGTGAAAATTTTTGTTTTCTTGCATGCAAATATATACATGTAGCACATGGAAGATATCCACAGTTGGGGAGAGATGTCCAAGGCTATCTCTTCACATTCCTTGTTTGTGCTTCATGCTAAACCAGTTTGTCTGCAGAGATAAATTTGCTTTATTAAAAATCATTGGAGATTGGCCACACACCAATGATTTTAAATAAAACTAATTTTAGGTAACAAATGTTGAACTTCAAACAAAATCTATCACTCAACCAGTTAATGTTGATGAGGCATGACATGGTGAAGGTGACCGAAAATACTTCTTAGAGTCACTTTGTCAGGTGAGCGATTAAGGCCACGTGGGGCCTCTTGTTTTATTTAACTCCGCCTGACAAAATGTCAGCAGCACTTTTCTAATGTTATGTTGTATGCAAGCCTGAAAATAAGCAATCTGTCATTTGCAAAGTGAGATACTCAGAGGGTGAAATTGCTGATGCTATCCCATACAGTGGGCTAATTGATCCTCTGGGTACCTCTTTCTGTGTAGGTTTGAGACCGTGATTCAGATTGATGTTCACAGAGGGTAAATTTAGTGATGCTACCCTGCTGTGCAGGGTAGCACCACCAAATTCACCCTCTGGGGACCCCATTTTGCTGATGACAGTCTTCTTATTTTCTGGCTTGGTTGTCTCATCTGTCTGTCCATCCGTCGTCAACATTTTGTTTGTCCGGGCTATAATTTCTTAATCACTGAATATTTTTTAACAAAACTTTGTAACTGTATATATTGTCACTAGACAGTGTCTCGATCATCAGTCACAGTGAAGTCTGTACCCTCAAGGTGAAGGTCACTGGCCCGATAGAGCATGTAACGGTCAAGAAAACTTTGATATTTTACTATCATTAGCTTAACTTGACAAAGTTGCCATCACGCGTGCGGAAATCTGTTAGTCTGTGAGTCTGAGTCTGTGAGTCAGTTCACATTTTCCTTTAGCATGGGCTACACCCCGCAGTTCTTGTCTGATCGTCACGAAATTTCATATGCAGGCTTGGGGTCATGTCTAGATGAGAACTTCCCCTTTTGGACGCGATCGGTCAACTGGTATGGCTGCCCGAGCCAAAAACCCGAAAACCATTAGTACAGTCTACAGGTCGTATTTATGAAGGGATTTCATTGTAACTTGGTAGGATGCCTCTGTATAATGACTAGATGAGAAGGTCCCCTTTTGGGCATGATCTGTCAACCGTGATGGCTGCCCAAGCCCGAAACCCAAAAACTTTTAGCACAGTCTGCAGGTCATGTTTAATATGGAGGGATTTCATTGTAACTTGGTAGGATGACTCCTTATAATGTCTAGATGAGAATTTCCCCATTTGGGCGTGATCTGCCAACCGTGACGATTGCCCAAGCCCAAAACCCAAAAACCTTTAGCACAGTCTACAGGTCATATCTATTGAGGAATTTCATTGTAACTTGGTGGGTTGACTTCACATAATGTCTAGATGAGAAAGTCTCCTTTTGGACGTGATTGGGCAACTGTGACGGCTACAGGGCCCCGAAGCCTGAAAACCTTTAGCACAGTCTACAGGTCATATTTATGAAGGGATTTCATTGTAACTTGGTAGGATGACTCCAAATAATGTTTAGATGAAAACGTCCCATTTTGATCATGACATTTCAGCCTTGATGGGTGCCCGAGCCAAAAACCTTTAGCATAGGCAAAAGGTCATACTTATGGAAGGATTTCATTGTAACCTGTTAGGTTGACTCCATATAATGCCTAGATGATGACATCCCCTTTTGGTCGTGATTGGTCAACTGTGGTGGCTGCAGGTGCCCGAAGCCTGAGAACCTTGAGCACAGTCCACAGGTCATATTTATGAAGGGATTTCATTGTAACTTCATAGGATCACTCCAGATGATGCGCAGATGAGATTGTCCCCTTTGGTTGCAATCATTCAACCATGATGGCTGCCCGAGCCCGAAGCCTGAAAACCTTTAGCACAGTCTACAGGTCATATTTATGAAGGGATTTCATTGTAACTTGTTAGGTTTGACTTCATATAATGTCTAGATAAGAACGTCCCCTTTTGGACACGACTGGGCAACTGTGACAGCTACAGGGGCCCGAAGCCACAAAATCTTTAGAACAGTCTGCAGGTCATAATTATGAAGGGATTTCATTGTAGCTTGGTAGGATGACTCCAAATAATGTCTAGATGAGAACGTCCCCTTTTGGTCACGATCATTCAGCCTTGATGGCTCCCCAAGCCCAACAACCTTTATCATAGTCTATAGGTCGTATTTAAGGAAGGATTTCATTGTAACTTGTTAGGTTGACTCCATATAATGCCTAGATGATGACATCCCCTTTTGGTTGTGATTGGTCAACTGTGATGGCTACACGTGCCCAAAGCCCGAAAATCTTTAGCACAGTCTACAGGTCATATTTATGAATGGATTTCATTGTAACTTTGTAGGATCACCCCAGGTGATGCCCCGATGAGAATGTTCCCTTTTGGTTGCAATCATTCAACAATGATGGCTGCCCGAGCCCAAAGCCCAAAAACCTTTAGCACAGTCTTCAGTTCATATTTATGAAGGGATTTCATTGTAACTTGGTAGGTTGACTTCATTTAATGTCTAGATGAGAACAGCCCCTTTTGGACACCATTAGGCAACTGTGACGGCTACAGGGGCCTGAAGCCCGAAAACCTTTAGCACAGTCTACAGGTGATATTTATGAAGGGATTTTATTGTAACTTGGTAGGATGTCTCCAAATAATGTCTAGATGAGAACGTCGCGGGATCATTCAGCCTTGATGGCTGCCCAAGCCCAAAACCCCAAAACCTTTAGCATAGTCTATAGGTCATATTTATGGAAAGATTTCATTCTAACCTGTTAGTTTGACTCCATATAATGCCTACATGTAGATGATGACATCCCCTTTTGGTCATGATTGGTCAACTGCGACGGCTTCAGGAGCCCGAAGCCTGAAAACCTTGAGCACAGTCTACAGGTCATATATATGACGAGATTTCATTGTAACTTTGTAGGATCACTCCAGATGATGCCGAGATGAGAGTGTCCCCTTTTGGTTGCGATCATTCAGTCATGATGGCTGCCAGAGCCCAATGTCCAAAAACCTTTAGCACAGTCTACAGGTCATATTTATGAAGGGATTTCATTGTAACTTGGTAGGTTGACCTCATATAATGTCTGGATGAGAACGTCCTCTTTGGAGGCAATTGGGAACCTGACAGCTACAGGGGCCCGAAGCCCGAAAACCTTTAGCACAGTCTACAGGCCATATTTATGAAGAGATTTCAATGTAACTTGATAGGATGACTCATTTTGGAATAATTTCACTGCAACTTGGTAACTTTCGTTGATATATGTTAACTGTGAGGGCCACATACATTAACTGTGAGGTCATATTAACCCACCCATCAGCTCTTTAGTACAGTGTACACTTAATATTATTTTTATCAAAAACATAGCATACAGGGAACAGAAATGAACATATTCCCAATTATCACAACTCTTGTCTTATTTCATAATCCTTTCATAAACATTGAACATTATCTTTTTCATCAAACACAACACACAAGTTAAGCTACAGTGTCATTGACACTTTCATTTTTGTTTGGGAGCACGTTGGTTCTGTGGTTACAACATTGAACTTCAAACCGAAAGGTGCACAGTTCAATCCCTGCCAGGGGTAACTGCATGTGTTGTGTCCTTGGGAAAGGCACCAAATCCTGATTGCCCGCATGAGGGCATGGTGGCACTGTGTACTAACTACTAAGGCATACTGCACGTTGACGGTGCACCTGTCTTCAACCAATTCTAACACTTCTAGTGTGGAGTTAGTACGTTGGGGCATCTGATAGTTGCTTGCTGTTGCTTGGTGGTTCTCTCTGGGTACTCAGGCTTCATCCACCCGTAAAACTGTCCGACATGAGGTGACCCTGGCTGTCGATAGTGTCTTTACACTCCAATAAATAAATAAATATATCATATTTGTCCGGTCTATATAATTTGATCTAACTGGCAGGTATTGTTCATACATGGTACAATTACTGCTCATGACTCAAAGGTGTGTCGCAGCCTTGATCCAAAGTCATATTGTCAAGGTCACAGACAGCAAAATTTTGATATTGTTATACAGCCCTTATCTGGTCCATATAACTTGGTATGATTGACAGATCTTATTTATGGTACATGTACGATTATTGCTCATGAATCAAAGGTGTGTTGCGACTGATCCAAGGTCATATTATGGTCAAGGTCACAGGCAGCAAAACTTGAATTTTGTTACACAGCCCTTGAGGGTTCCATATAATTTGGTACGATTGACAGATCTTATTCATAGTTGGTACAATTATTGGTCATGACTCAAAGGTGTGTCATGACTTTGATGCAAGGTCATATTCTCAAGGTCAAGATCACAGACAGCAAAACTTTGGTATTGTTATACAGCCCTTGTTTGGTCTGTATAATTGGATTTATGGGACAGATCTTGTTCATATTTCACACCATTGTTATCCATAACCTAATGTTGTGTCATGACCTTTACACATTGTCATACATGTGTCATGAAAGTTAAGGTCACAAGCAGTAACACTTGGATTCTTGTCTTGTATTTAGCTTCCCCTAAAAGCATTGACCCTAGGCTGAGCTGTCTAGGCTGAGAGGCCTCTTGTTTTTACTTCTCATGGATGTTTTGGTGCCTCAAAATATCTATTAACCCTGTGTGGCCTAATTCAAACTTTGATCATTTTTTACTGTAACAGAACATGTGTGATAACATGAAGTCAATGGGTAAACTCAAAGTTACATTACATATATAAGTACATGTACAGTGTACCTTTCCAGTAGTTTCCCGGCAAGGCTTGGCTACCTATATAGGCAACCAAAACGTGCTTGGAAACAACTGCAATGCCACAGGATATAGGCTGTCATTATGTACATGTAACAAAAATGTATGAAAGTCTCTAGGGCTTACAGGGTTAAATCACTTTAGCTCATCGACTAAAAACCAGGGGGAGCTTACATGTAAGTCATCACTTTCTGTCTGTCATATGTCCATCATCCGTCCATCCATCCAGCATGAACTTTACATTATTCACTTCTCATAAACCACTGGGCCGAATGGATTCTTGCAAATTTAGATGAAATAAGCCCTGCAGTACTACATGTAGGTTAATGTCTCAAATTTGGGGACGTTCCTGATCTCATATCTGACATACTTTAACAAAATCTTTGTCATGATCACTTTACAACTTTGTTTAATTCACGCCACCAGCTGTGGGTATGTTTATATTTTATCACTGTTGGAAATAGAAATTAGAAAATCTGTTAATGGTAGTGATTTCCTTGAATTCGGGAATTTTTGATAAAAGTTTTGTCCATTGTCTGTAGGTATAATAAACGTTTGTCTCAACTTGACTTTATACCTATGTTGCGGCCATGATATATCCAAAGATCTTGAAAGTGACAAATAAATAAGAGCCTTAACCCTTTACCTAACATGAAAAACAGATGACACTCACCTTTACCTAACATGAAAAAAAGATGACACTTATAAACAAACTTCTTGAATAACTAATTTTTTTAATTTTTTGTCTCAAAAACATAGGTTATGACCCTCTTTGGAACGAGCTTGTTCCAAAGAGGGGTCATAACCTATGTTTTTGAGACAAAAAATGAAAAAGATAATGAAAATTAATTGGCGATTTTTGTGAATTGCTCTGGCTGGTTTTGGCCAGTTTTAGTCGTTACATTGGGTAAAGGGTTAATTTTTTGATCAAAAGCTTGTCATGGAGTTTTGTCTAAAGGCACTTTTATCCCTGGTTAAGGGTTGGCCTGCAGTATACTGGAGATAGCTGTAATTGTTTTACCTGTGTACATGTACATGTATGTAATTCAACTAAAGTTTCTTCGGAAAAAATCACTGGGGCATTACCAATTACTTTTCTTTGTTTGAATACAATATAAAATATTGAAAAAAGAAGATGTTGAATGTTCACTTCAACATCAGCTGAAAAGCACAGTTTGTGTAGTCCACATATTAATTACCCATGGCTACTGCATGTAAGTTTGTAAAGTTTTGTTAGTACAGTTAAAAACCTGTTTTGAGAGACCACCTGTCTTGAGAGACCACTTTGACCTTGTACCCTTTGGTTGTTTTACTTTGTTATGGACCAGTCATGAGAGACCACCTGTTTTGGGAGACCACTTTTGCCTGGCAAAAAGGGTGGTCTCTCAAGACAGGTTCTACTACATGCCCCCCCTCCCATGTGAACCCCAGGAACTGGTGCAGTGCTTGTCTACTGTGGTAATCAAATTCCACTTTATTGATAAAATAGGACCCAGCAATTAATGCGAGATAAATGGAAAATCCCAAAACATGTATTCTTTTATTTTTTGAGCTCTACAGAATAATGGAATTTTGTGAAAATCGAACATATTTATTTTTTCGGACATCCTAAGAAGGCACAAATCTTTTCAGCCATAACCATTAAGAATTTCTGAGGTCAGGAAAACATTTTAGATATGGCTTTTATTTTATCAGTTGACCGCCCGCAAGTAAACAATGAAAACGATCCTCTTTCAGGTACATTCAAAGCTTTGATGTTCTGAACTTTTGAACCGTCAATGTAATAATCAAGACCAGTCGTCAGTTGCGAACTTTGAATGTACTAAAAGAGGATCGTCTTCGTTGTTTGCTTGAGGTAGGTCAACTGACTTGAACTTCATTTTCAACGACTTCAAAGAGAGGGAGAGGGGGGTAGGGATTATTATCGATGATTTATAAAAAATCGTGACAGCCTACTATTTGTGAAAGGCTAGGAAAATAATGTACATGTAAAACTGGCATCGCGGATTAGAAGTGAAATAAGTAAAGACATTGCTGATAATTTCAAATGACCAAAAGGCAGTATGCAAAGTTTAAATGCTTTAGATTTACAATTACGAAGGCTTGTCAGTAATAAAATTAAGACTTTTTAATGAAAACTGTCCAAAATGGCCGAAAACGTGAAGTAATATGCCCAACAGTATTTATGTCATATCTCCGTTATTTGAAGTCTGATTTTCAACATTTTTGCAGGTTTGAATTTATTATTATTTGGAATTATGAGTATTAAAATGTCACTTAACTACAGTACGGCCACCAGGGACTGGTCACATTCCACGGGTTTGCAATATTTCCTCGAATGCAATAATATTAGATTCCAAACACTAATTATAGGAATACAGTTAAAACTAGAAGTCCTGTCACGAATAATGCGCTTATCTAGGCTTAATTGCGCGTTGGAATTGTGCGCAATTGCCATATCGAATGGCATCCAAAGCACTGCAGGTTCTCCTGGTTACTCATAGCAAACACATGCAGTGTTTCTGCCAATGGACCTCCAGGTTACCCGGAGGTCCATTGGCTGAAACATTGCTTGTGCACAGGCCATATGTACAGAATTTGATAGCTTTACTTGGGCCATAATGCATACATTAACACGCATATCAACGTGCTATTTGTACGCATTTCATGACAGGACTCTAGTTTTAACTGTAAGCATCAAAAGTTTTATTCTTGAAGCACCGGTACAACCTGGTTTTTCATTATTTAAAATAGTTTATTTAGTTTTCTTGCAGCATTGGCACATCTCATATATATAAACCAAAAATAAAAAGCTCGATAAACCAGGCCAGTCCATGTAACCAGGTTGGCCTAGTCTAATATAATCATCCACAAATGACATTTTTGCCATGGGCACCTCCGGAAGTGAAACGGCATGTGTTTGCTGTGTAAACAAGCTCTGCTTTGCTGATAAAATAGGACCCAGTAACCTATGACTGTGGTGGAAGTTCTCTAAAATGGCCAACATGGGTATAAACGATTGGCTCTATTTGACTTTATAACCATGTTGCAGTCACACTCAGCCATTGTACAGAAACATGTGACCTTAAACACCAATAAATAAATTCAAATGAAACTCGTGTTTTGACTTCTGTTTAGCACTGCATAATTTTGTGAGCCCTGTGAGGTAATGGGTTAGATTCATATCAAGCCATCATGTTGTTCAAAACAATTCTGTGGTATAACCAGGCTCTTATCTGTCAACATTTGATTGCATTCTTCAGGAAAGGTATTGAAGATTGCTTCATTTATGTTTGAAATTTTTGTCAGTTGTTGTAAAAGGTTGAATGAGATTGACTGATGATGACATGCAAGTACTCCTCCTATCCAGTTTATGACATCAAATATTGAAAATATTATGTACAATGTATACACAAAAACTTAAAAAAGGAAATTCTTTGTAACCCTTCACTTTACACAGATAAATAAACTGAATAAATCTACCCTGACAGTACAGTAGAACCATGGTAATTGCAGAAGTGACGAAGCCAGGGGGGCACAGGAGGCACGTGCCCCTTCACTTTTTTCCACAGATATGTTTCACAGGGGTCCGGGTCTTTTCGGCCTCCGGAACATTCGGCCACAGGTATTTTTCCGGGAACATTCGGCCTCATTCGAGGCTGAATGTTTGCACTTTTGAGGCCAAATGTTCCCACTTTTGATAAAAATTTTTGGAGTTTGGGAGTAGAAAAATAACTTTATTTTTTCATTCATTCGAGTCCAACATCAGTCTTGCACACTTACTTGCTTGTCCCAAGATATCCAAGAAGTTAGAGGAAGCATGGGAGAAATATAAAGAGAATGATATAACTACATGTAGATTTTTGATGTTGTGTGCCAGTCTATATAGATTGTAGTTGTATTTTGTATTTGTCAAAACATCTGTCAGTGTTAAATGTATTTTACATTGTATATATTTTATATTACGCCATATTTATTTTTGTTTTTGGTTGTAATAAACATATTTAAACTCATATTAAACCACATCTCTCTTAATCTCCTTAGTTGAAAACAGAGGCCAAATGTTCCCAGGCTGAATGTTCCCTTTCACATTTACACAATGAGTTAAAATGCGTGCATGCAAACGTGTCAATATCTTACCTCCTACAAGTATCTGGGAATTTCATTGGTTCAAAGACGTCGCATGCAGACTGCATATAAAACCATATACTGCCTGTCAACATCAGTATACTCTGACAGCTATGGGTAATCTCCCCTTTGTTCATTAATTATTCAAAATGGCGGCAACCGATAAACGCTTCAGGTTGAAAGATTGAGTGTTGGAAGCCAATATTTGGTCTGAAGTGCAGGTTAGGCAACTTTTTTAAAAGGCTTCATATTCTGTGGATGTGTGTCATGTTACCTTGGAAATGAAACTGTTTGGTATGTATAAATTTGCCTTGTTACAATTTATGGGAGAGTGCCTGTAACAAGGCAAAGACACGTGAACACATTGTGAGAATTCTCTCATTTAAATTTGATCGCTGTTGTTATTAGTTCTGTGCATCGATGCAGCAGTCGGTAAGATATATTTGTTACACAGTTTGTTGGTGGCCTAATATGGTATATATGGTGTCAGTTAATTCCATATCGGACTCGAGCTTCGCTCTCATCCAATATGAAATTAACTGACACCATATATACCATATTAGGCCACCAACAAACTGTGTAACTAATAATATGCAGGCATTCCTGTAAAATTATTTGCAAATCCAAACAATGAAGAAGGAGAAAAGGACAATACAGTGATCACACAGTGGCATGCATATTCATCAACATGAGAGACTATAGCTTGTCATGGTACATTTACCAATATACAATTATAACCTTTCTCACAATGGGTTGAACCATGGTAGCATTGTAAATTTGTGCCCCTCCACTTTTATTTGGTCTCCGCTGCTCCCGGGGTAATTGAATAGCCACTTTGTCACTGAGAATTATTCACTGAATGATAGTATTCAGTTAACAAGAATTTGGTCACTTTCCTATATTCTAGAAATAAACGAAGCATTTATTCTATTAGAATATATATCATATTAGCTCATCTTGATGAAGTCAAGCTGAGCTATTGCTCTCACTTCCCATCCATCGGCGTACGTACATTCATCTGTCTGCCTACAATTTCCTTTGGAACACTGCACTGGTTGCATTTATGATCAGATCGCTTTGAAACTTGGTAAGCTTGTTAATGTTCAACTGCTGTTCGGAATTGTCACCCCAGGTGGCCGATTCTGGACAATCGGATGATAACAGCAACAGC
The DNA here is from genome assembly GCA_031216915.1 of Pictodentalium vernedei. Lineage (NCBI taxonomy): Eukaryota > Metazoa > Mollusca > Scaphopoda > Dentaliida > Dentaliidae > Pictodentalium > Pictodentalium vernedei. Next base: position 289,484,287 of record CM062290.1, read on the forward strand.
TCCTGGAACATCGGTTCAACCAATTGTTGCCAAGCATTTTTTTGTGATGATTCATTTACCACATTTTACTATCTTCTGCAATTGTTCATTTGTCAATGTAAAATGATGTCAATGATACCATTCAATAAAGTTGAGAAACAACCACAATGTGTATTCTTAGTTTCTCAAGACGACCCTTTACATGATATGCAAGTTAAACAACATGTAAAGCTTACAATTGAGTGTACTTGCAGCATTCGCCAGTTCATACCAGAAAAAGTGATGGTTGCACTCCATTGACTCAGGTGGCAGTAAAATGACCAGTTGCGCGCACTTGGGCGGTACACGTGGCTCTGAGATCAACGACATTTAACACTGTGAAATATGTACAGTTTAATGTAGTTCTTTCAAGCCTTGGACTCTCCTAGTAGTGTACAGTATTACAATCGGAATCGGCATCGGAATCAGCAGAGTATGAGCTCAAATAACCGGTAATCAGTCAGCAGCCATTTTTGGTAATCGGTTGAACACTATTTGGGGTGACCTCTAGTTGGGAGCTATCAATTTTCTTCGATTTCCGTCAAAAAATGTTTCCGCTGGCAATGTCCTTTGAACTTAGTTTAGTCAGGCCTCAATATTCCTCTTTGGCACACCCTACAAGGCACATTTATGATCGGATGGCTTTGAAACCTGGTATGCTTGTTTGGGGTGACCTCTAGATGGGACCTCTTGATTTTCTTCATTTCCGTCTAAAAATGTTGCCGCTGGCAAAACAGCCTTTGAACTTAGTTTAGTCAGGCATCAGTATGTTCCTTTGGCACGCTCTACAGGGCACATTTATGATCGGATCGCTTTGTAACTTGGTATACTTTTTGGGTGACCTCTAGATGGGAGCTAGCGATTTTCTTTTATTTCTTTCAAAAATAGCTGCTGTTGGCAATGACCTTCGATGAACTTAGTGCAGTTAAGCATCAATATTTCCCCTTGGCACTCTCTGTGGAGCACATTCATGACTGGATCGCTTTGAAACTGGTGTGCTTATTTGGGTTGACATCTAGATGGGAGCTATTGATTTTCTTCCATTTCCATAAAAAATGGTGCTGTTGTCAATGACCTTTGAACTTTGTTTAGTTACGCATGAATATTTCACTTTGGCACACTCTACAGAGCACATTTATGATCAGATCGCTTTGAAACCTGGTATGCTTGTTTGGGGTGATCTCTGGATGGGAACTAATGGATTCTCTTCCATTTCCATCAGAAAACAACCATCAAACTTAATTTAGTCACACATCAATCCCCTGGCACTCCATTCAGGGCACATTTATGATTGAATCGCTTTGAAACTTGGTATGCATGTTCGGGGTGACCTCTAAATGGAAGCTATTGATTTTCTTTCATTTCCATAAAAAATTATTGTCGTTAGCGTAAACCTTTGAACTTGGTGCATTTATGCAGCAACTTATCCCTTTTGCACTTGCTACAGAGTATATTTATGAATTTCCAGAAAAAAATAACATTGCCACTAGCAATGACCTTCAAACTTATGCATTTGTTCATTAACATCTTCCTTTGGCACGCCTCAGAGGGTGCATTCATTATCAGGTTGTTTTGAAACTTGGTATGCTTATTCAGGGTGACCAAGATAGGAGCTATCAATTTTCTTTTCATTTCCATCAAAAACTGTAGCTCTTGGCAACAACCTTTGAATTTATTGCATTTGTGCATCAACATTCTTCTTTGACATGGCCTACAGGGCACATTTATCATAGGATTGTTTTTATGCCCCCGACTTAAGTTGGGTGGCATATAGTGATTGAAGTGTGCGTGTGTCCATCCGTGTGTGTGTTCGAGCCAATAACTCGAAAACTGTTAGGGCCACAGTCATCAAACTTCACACAATTATAAAGGACCGGAGGATGTGTCACACACCATAGCCGGGTTCGTACCCCTCAAGGTCAAGGTCACATTTCAAGGTCACACTAAAAATCGGTCAATATTCGTGTCTCAGCCATAACTCAGAAACGAATCATAGTACAATTGTTAAACATTTTACAAATGTTAAGGACAGTCAGAAGGTGTGTCGTGTATAATAGTTTCCACCCCATCTGCAAGATGAAGGTCACAATTGACCTTCGTATGTTCAGGGTCACAAATCATGTCTCAAGCATAACTCCAAAACTATTAGGGCTATAATCATCTAACTTCGCTCACTTATAAAGGACAACAGGTGGATGTGTCACACACCACAGCCAGGTCCGTAAGATCAAGGTCAAGGTCACATTTCAAGGTCAAACTGAACATCACTATTCGTGTCTCAGCCATAACTCAGAAACAAACCAAAGTACAAATATTAAACTTTTTACAAATGTTTTTGTTTGATGGCGGTGAAGATCACAGATCAAGGTCATTGCCACGTAGGGGGCATAGTCACTTCCGAGTGAATCTCTTGTTTAACTTTGTGTGCTCATTAGGCAAAACCTCTAGATGAGAGCTATCGATTAGCATTCATTTCTATGAAAACAGTTGACGTTTACAATGACCTTTAAACTTACTGCAATTGTGTATCAACATTTATATTTAAAAATGCATGGATTACTCTACGTTGTGCAAACACAATGCTGTTACATGTATGTTGAAGTTTCACCAAATAACATTGGAACCAGTGATCTTCAATTTTGTCATTTCACTTATAACTTACCAAGTTCAAGTTTGTCAAGTTGAGCTACAGTGTCATTGACACTTTCATTTGATAGAGCTGTGAGCTTTGTCAGACAAGATTTTGTAGATTAATTTGATTGCCCACATTGGATGTACACAGGTCAAATTTGTCTATAAAAAAACGGAAAATTGGTGATTGTCAGGGTAATTTTTCAACTTTCTACAAGCTTTTTTTAGCTTAACTTGACAAAGTCAAGATAAGCTATTGCCATCACGCGTGCGAAAGTCTGTTAGTCTGTTAGTCTGCTCACATTTTGCTTTAGCACGAGCTACACCCTGCAGTTCTTATCTGATCGTCACAAAATTTCATATGCAGGTTTGGGGCATGTCTAGATGAGAACATCCCCTTTTGGTCACAATCAGTCAACCGGTGTGGCTGCCTGCACCGAAAACCATTAGCACAGTCTATAGGTCATATTTATGAAGGGATTTCATTGTAACCTGGTAGGATGCCTCTGGATAATGCCTAGATGAGAACGTCCCCTTTTAGGCATGATCTGTCTATGATGTCTAGATGAGAATTTCCCCATTTGGGTGTGAGAATTTCCCCATTTGGGCGTGATCTGCCAACCATGACGACTGCCTGAGCCCAAAACCCGAAAACCTTTAGCACAGTCTACGGGTCATATTTATTGAGGAATTTCATTGTAACTTGGTGGGTTGTCTTCATATAATGTCTAGATGAGAAAGTCCCCTTTTCGACGTGATTGGGCAACTGTGTCGGCTACAGGGGCCCGAAGCCGAAAACCTACAGGTCATATTTATGAAGGGATTTCATTGTACCTTGGTAGGATGTCTCCAAATAGTGTCTAGATGAGAACATCCCATTTTTATCGCGATCATTCAGCCTTGATGGGTGCCCGAGCCCAAAAACCTTTAGCATAGGCAAAAGGTCATATTTATGGAAGGATTTCATTGTAACCTGTTAGGTTGACTCCATATAATGCCTAGAGGATGACATCCCCTTTTGGTCATGATTGGTCAACTGTGATGGCTACAGGTGCCCAAAGCCCGAAAACCTTGAGCATTGTCTACAGGTCATATTTATGAAGGGATTTCATTGTAACTTCGTAGGATCACTCCAGATGATGCCCAGATGAGATTGTCCCGTTTGGTTGCGATCATTCAGCCATGATGGCTGCCCAAGCCCGAAGCCCGAAAACCTTTAGCACAGTCTACAGGTCATATTTATGAAGGGATTTCATTGTAACTTGGTAGGTTGACTCCATATGATGTCTAGTTGAGAATGTCCCCTTTTGGACACTATTGGGCAACTGTGACGGCTAAAGGGCCCATAGCCCAAAAACCTTTAGAACAGTCTACAGGTCATAATTATGAAGGGATTTCATTGTGGCTTGGTAGGATGACTCCAAATAATGTCTAGATTAGAACATCCCCTCTTGGTCGCGATCATTCAACCTTTATGGCTGCCCAAGCCCAAAGACCTTTAGCATAGTCTATAGGTCGTATTTATGGAAGGATTTCATTGTAACTTGTTAGGTTGACTCCATATAATGCCTAGATGATGACATCCCCTTTTGGTCGTGATTGGTCAGCTGTGATGGCTACAGGTGCCCAAAGCTCGAAAATCTTGAGCCTTGTCTGCAGGTCATATTTATGAAGGGATTTCATTGTAACTTCAGATGATGCCCAGATGAGAATTCCCCTTTTGGTTGCGATCATTCAACCATGGTGGCTGCCCGAGCCCAGAACCCGAAAACCTTTAGCACAGTCTTCAGGTCATATTTATGAAGGGATTTCATTGTAACTTGGTAGGTTGACTTCATATAATGTCTAGATGAGAACAGCCCCTTTTGGACACCATTAGGCAACTGTGACGGCTACAGGGGCCTGAAGCCTGAAAACCTTTAGCACAGTCTACAGGTGATATTTATGAAGGGATTTCATTGTACCTTGGTAGGATGACTCCAAGTAATGTCTAGATGAGAACGTCCACTTTTGGTCGCGATCATTCAGCCTTGATGGCTGCCCGAGCCCAAAACCTTTAGCATAGTCTATGGGTCTTAATTATGGAAGGATTTCATTCTAACCTGTTACTTTGACTCCATATAATGCATACATGATGACATTCCCTTTTGGTCGTGATTGGTCAACTGTGACGGCTTCAGGGGCCCGAAGCCCGAAAACCTTGAGCACAGTCTACAGGTCACATTTATGAAGGGATTTCATTGTAACTTCGTAGGATCACTCCAGATGAGGCCCTGATGAGAATGTCCCCTTTTGGTTGCGATCATTCAAACATGATGGCTGCCAGAGCCCAAAGCCCCAAAACCTTTAGCACAGTCTACAGGTCATATTTATGAAGGGATTTCATTGTAACTTGGTAGGTTGACTTCATACAATGTCTAGATAAGAACGTCCCCTTTGGACGCAATTGGGAAACTGACGGCTACAGGGGCCCGAAGCCCGAAAACCTTTAGCACAGTCTACAGGCCATATTTATGAAGAGATTTCAATGTAACGTGATAGGATGACTCATTTTGGAATAATTTCACTGTAACTTGGTAACATTTGTTGATATACATTAACTGTGAGGGCCACATACATTAACTGTGAGGTCAAATTAACCTACCCCTCTGCTCTTTAGTACAGTGTACACCTCCTATTATTTTTATCAAACACATAGCATACAGGGAACAGAAATGAACATATTCCCAATTATCACAATTCTCGTCTTATTTCATAATCCTTTCATTAACATTGAACATTATCCTTTTCATCAAACACAACACACAAGTTAAGCTACAGTGTCATTGACACTTTCATTTTATTCAATTAACGGGTACGGTGCATTTGGGCTTTAATATAAAGAGCAGATATCCCGGCCTAAAGGTCTCATATTTTGTGGATGTGCTTCATATTCACTTAGAAGTGAAATTACTTGGTCTATATTGGTTTGCCTTGTTAAAGTTTATTGGAGAGTATCTCTTTCATGAATTGTAATAAGGCAAAGACACATGAACAAATTTTGATGACCAAGAATAACTAGGCATTCTACCAGTTGACTGGTACATGTTGACTCTACAACGTACATCTAATTTACAGGTCAAATTTGTACTGAAGGTGTGGTAAATGGTTTTGAATTTGGGAGTAATGTTCACTTAAAAAGATTATTCAGTTAAGAGATATCCAATTAAATCCCTACCCCCCTGCATTGTGATCCAAGTCTGCAAAAAGCAGCCTGTCATCGTCAATTTTGAGTTTGCATGCTTGTTGTGTTCAACCGATGATAGGCCGATTGTGGGCAATCTGATGACAACAACAACGGCTTCTGGAACATCGGTTCAAACGATTGTTGCCAAACATCTTTATGTGATCATTCATTAACCACATTTTATTAGCTCAAAGTTGAGCTATTGTCATGGCCCGTCGCCCGTCTGTCCGTCTGTCCGTACGTCAACAATTGGCTATGGCTCGGGCTAGAGGTCGTATTTATGAACCGATCTTTACGAAACTTCTTGTGTACCTTTGTTATGACCCTGGGACGGGAACGAGTGTTTTTAGGTGTGGTCCAAAATTCAAGATGGCTGCCAGCGGCCATTTTGTACTGATGATGCAAAAATCAGTTTTTTGTACAGAACTTCTGTATGAAAGTTCTGATTTGAATAAAGTTTTGTATAAATGTTTAGTACCATGGGATACATCACATATAATACGGGGTTTTTTCTCGTGTGTAAATTATGCAAATTAGACTGACTTTGATTTATTTAGTGTTACTTTCAGAGCTGTAAGTGCCAAGCTGCTATGGCTCGGGCTAGAGGCCGTATTTATGAACCAATCTTTACGAAACTTCTTGGGTACCTTTGTTATGACCGTGGGATGAGAACGAGTGTTTTTGGGTGCAGTCCGAAATTCAAGATGGCTGCCAGCAGCCATTTTGTACCTATGATTCAGAAATTTTTTTTTTGTACAAAACTTCCATATGAAAGCTCTGATTTGAATAATTTTTCGTATGAATGTTTAGTACCATGGGATACATCACATATATTACGGGTTTTGTTCTCGTGCGTAAATTATGCAAATTAGACAAACTTTGATGTTTTTTGGTGTCACTTTCAGCACTGTAAGTGCAAATGCCAATACGGCTCAGGCTAGAGGCTGTATTTATGAACCGATCTTTACGAAACTCCTTGGGTACCTTTGTTATCACCGTGGGACGAGAACGAATTTCGTTCTCGTCCCACGGTGATAACAAAGGTACCCAAGGAGTTTCGAATTTCAAGATGGCCGATGGCAGCCATTTTGTACAAAATTTGGTGCAATCAGATTTGGGTCCGGTCCGAATTTCAAGATGGCCGATGGCAGCCATTTTGTACAAAATTTGGTGCAATCAGATTTTTGCACAGAACTTCCATATGAAAGCGCTGATTTGAATAATTTTTTGTGTGAATGTTTAGTACCATGGGATATATCACATATAATACGGGTTTTTTTCTCATGCAGAAATTATGCAAATTAGATGAACTTTGATTTTTTCAGTGCTACTTACACACAGTAAGTACACATGTCAATACGGCTCGGGCTAGAGTCTGTATTTATGAACCGATCTTCACGAAACTTCTTGGGTACCTTTGTTATCACCTTGGGACGAGAACGAGTGTTTCTGGATGCGGTCCAAAATTCAAGATGGCTGCCAGTGGCCATTTTGTACCGAAATTAGGTCTAATCAGTTTTTTGTACACAATTTCTATACGGCTCAGACTAGAGGCCGTATTTATGAACCGATCTTTACGAAACTAATTGGGTACCTTTGTTATCACCGTGGGATGAGAACGAGTGTTTTTGGGTGTGGTCCAAAATTCAAGATGGCCACCAGCAGCCATTTTGTACCAAAATTAGTGCAATCAGTCTTTTGTACAGAACTTCTGTATGAAAGTTCTGATTTGAATAAATTTTTGTATGAATGTTTAGTAACATGGAATACATCACATATAGTACAGGTTTTTTTCTCGTGCAGCAATTATGCAAATTAGATGAACTTTGATTTATTCAGTGCTACTTATACACTGTAAGTGCACATGTCAATACGGCTCGGGTTAGAGGCTGTATTTATGAAGCGATCTTCACAAAACTTCTTGGGTACCTTTGTTATCACCTTGGGACGAGAACGAGTGTTTCTGGGTGCGGTCCAAAATTCAAGATGGCTGCCAGTGGCCATTTTGTACCGAAATTAGGTCCAATCAGTTTTTTGTCACAACTTCTACACAGCTCACATTTGTGAACTGATCTTCACGAAACTTCTTGGGTACCTTTGTTTTCACCTTGGGACAGGAATGAGTGTGTTTTGGGGTGCCTTTGTTATCACTGTGCTATGAGAACAAATATTTTGGGGTTCAGTCAGACCCACTCTGGGACTTAAAGATTTCTTTTCTAGTTTAGCATCTGACTGTCACCCACCTTTACAATACTTTACCTATACATTTGTTACAGGCAATGGTCAGTATTTATGTACAGACTGTTACAATACTTTATATGTACCTTTGTTATCAGGTCATTACCTAGATGTTTGTCATTGCTGTGTCACATACTATACATGTACATGTCTTTGTCTTGACAAGTTGAGCTACAGTGTCATTGACACTTTCATTATCTTCTGCAATTGTTCAATTGTTAATGTAAAATGATGTCAGTGATACCATTCAATAAATTGAGAAACCACCACAATGTGTATTATTAATTTCTCTAGACGCCCCTTTACGGGATATACAATTTAAACGCCATGTAAAGCTTACAATTGAGCATCCTTGCGGCAGTTGCCAGTTCATACCCGAAAAAGTGAAGGTTGCACTCCCTTGACTCGGGTTGCAGTAAAATAATCAGTCGTGCACACTTGGGCGGTATACATGGCTCTGAGAGCCACATGTACCACCCAAGTGTGTGCGTCTGGTCATTTTACTGCGGCCTGGTCAACGATGTTTAACACTGTGAAATATGTTCAATTTTATGTAGCTCTTTCAAGCCTCGACTTGTCTGGTAGTGCACAGTATTACAGTTGGAATTGGCATCGGAATTGGCCGAGTGTGAGCTCAAATAACTGGTAATTGGTCAGCGGCCATTTTTGGTAATCGGTTGAACACTACATGTTTGACAGGTATCAATTCAGTTGTGCCTAACATGATGACCAGTAGTTTCTTTAAACTCTTTGTAAGTTTATATAGTTTGAGTAGTCTTGTAGAGAGTTATCCAATAAATGATAGGTCAAGATTTTGATCAGATCGAGATATACGATTAACATTTGGATTAAGTAGAATTAACAATGCCCTCCCCCCCCCCCCCACCACTCCCCTCCCCCTTGAAGTGAAGCAGTGCTTATTAAATGTGGTCACCAGCACTGTTTTTCTAGTAAAATATGAATTTGTCACCAATGCCTAGGGAGGATTTCCTCTGAAATGGGCAACATGGGTGGAAACGATTGGCTGGACTCGAGTTTATATCCATGTTGTGGTCATGATTAGCCATTGTGCAGAAATGTGTGAACGTAAACACCAATAAATAAATAAATAAGTAATGAATAAATAAACATGAACCGATGTCCATGAGCAAAGACAGCTCTATAGACTGAAATATATGTATATGGTTTCTCACAGTAATGATACAGCATACTATTTGATTGACATCCTTGTGTCAGGTTCTGAGTGTAGGATGACAGTCACGAAACTGTTGGTACAGTTAAAACTAGAAGTCCTGTCATGAACTGTGCACTTATCTAGCCTTAATTGCACGTAGTAATTGCACGCAATTGCCATATCGAATGGCATCCGAAGCACGGCAGGTTCTCCTGGTTACTCACAGTAAACACAGGCAATGTTTCTGCCAATGGACTTCCGGGTTACCAGGAGGTCCATTGGTTCAAACATTGCTTGTGCACAGGCCATATGTACAGGATTTGATAGCCTTACTATGGTCATAACACATAGATTAACGTGCAGATCGACTTGCTATTTGTGCGCATTTCATGGCAGGACTTCTCGTTAGCTTAACTTGACATAGTCAAGATAAGCTATTGCCATCACGCGTGCGGAAGTCTGTTAGTCTGTGAGTCTGTGACGTCTGTTCACATTTTCCTTTAGCATGGGCTACACCCCGCAGTTCTTGTCTGATCGTCACGAAATTTCATATGCAGGTTTGGGGTCATGTCTAGATGAGAACGTCCCCTTTTGGTCGCGATCGGGCAACCGGTATGGCTGCCCGAGCCCAAAACCCAAAAACCATTAGCACAGTCTACAGGTCGTATTTATGAAGGGATTTCATTGTAACTTGGTAGGATGCCTCTGTATAATGCCTAGATGAGAACGTCCCCTTTTGGGCATGATCTATCAACCGTGATGGCTGCCCAAGCCTGAAACCCAAAAACTTTTAGCACAGTCTGCAGGTCATGTTTAATGTGGAGGGATTTCATTGTAACTTGGTAGGATGACTCCTTATGATGTCTAGATGAGAATTTCCCCATTTGGGCATGATCTGCCAACCGTGACGACTGCCCGAGCCCAAAACCCGAAAACCTTTACCATAGTCTACAGGTCATATTTATTGAGGAATTTCATTGTAACTTGGTGGGTTGACTTCATACAATGTCTAGATGAGAAAGTCACCTTTTGGGCATGATTGGGCAACTGTGACGGCTACAGGGGCCCAAAGCCCGAAAACCTTTAGCACAGTCTAGAGGTCATATTTATGAAGGGATTTCATTGTAACTTGGTAGGATGACTCCAAATAATGTCTAGATGAGAACGTCCCATTTTGATCACGATCATGCAGCCTTGATGGGTGCCCGAGCCCAAAAACCTTTAGCATAGGCAAAAGGTCATATTTATGGAAGGATTTCATTATAACCTGTTAGGTTGACTCCATGTAATGCCTAGATGATGACATCCCCTTTTGGTCGTGATTGGTCAGTTGTGATGTCTACTAGTGCCCGAAGCCCGAAAACCTTGTGCACAGTCTACAGGTCATATTTATGAAGGGATTTCTTTGTAACTTCTTTGGGTCACTCCAGATGATGCCCAGATGAGATTGTCCCCTATGGTTGCGATCATTCAGCCATGATGGCTGCCCAAGCCCAAAAACCTTTAGCACAGTTTACAGGTCATATTTATGAAGGGATTTCATTGTAACTTGGTAGGTTAACTTCATATAATGTCTAGATGAGAACGTCCCCTTTTGGACATGATTGGGCTACTGTGATGGCTAAAGGTGCCTGAAGCCCGAAAACCTTTAGCACAGTCTACAGGTCATATTTATGAGGGGATTTCATTGTAACTTGGTAGGATGACTCCAAATAATGTCTAGATGAGAACATCCCATTTTGGCCATGATCATTCAGCCTTGATTGGTGCCCGAGCCCAAAAACCTTTAGCATAGGCAAAAGGTTATATTTATAGAAGGATTTCATTGTAACCTGTAAGGTTGACTCCATATAATGCTTAGATGATGACATCCCCTTTTGGTCATGATTGGTCAACTGTGATGGCTGCAGGTGCCCGAAGCCCTAAAACCTTGAGCACAGTCTACAGGTCATATTTATGAAGGGATTTCATTGTAACTTCACAGGATCAGTCCAGATGATGCCCAGATGAGATTGCCCCCTTTGGTTGCGATCATTCAACCATGATGGCTGCCCGAGCCCGAAGCCCGAAAACCTTAAGCACAGTCTACAGGTCATATTTATGAAGGGATTTCATTGTAACTTGGTAGGTTGACTTCATATAATGTCTAGATGAGAACGTCCCCTTTTGGACATGATTGGGAAACTTTGACGGCTAAAGGTGCCCGAAGCCCGAAAACCTTTTGCACTGTCTACAGGTCATATTTATGAAGGGATTTCATTGTAACTTGGTAGGATGGCTCCAAATAATGTCTAGATGAGAACATCCCATTTTGGCCATGATCATTCAGCCTTGATGGGTGCCCGAGCCCAAAAACCTTTAGCATAGGCAAAAGGTTATATTTATAGAAGGATTTCATTGTAACCTGTTAGGTTGACTACATATAATGCCTAGATGATGACATCCCCTTTTGGTTGTGATTGGTCAACTGTGATGGCTACAGGTGCCCAAAGCCCGAAAACCTTCAGCACAGTCTACAGGTCATATTTATGAAGGGATTTCATTGTAACTTCACAGGATCACTCCAGATGATGCCCAGATGAGATTGTCCCCTTTGGTTGCGGTCATTCAACCATGATGGCTGCCCAAGCCCGAAGCCCGAAAACCTTTAGCACAGTCTACAGGTCATATTTATGAAGGGATTTCATTGTAACTTGGTAGGTTGACTTCATATAATGTCTAGATGAGAATGTCCCCTTTTGGACATGATTGGGCAACTGTGACGGCTTCAGTGGCCCAAAGCCCGAAAACCTTTAGAACAGTCTGCAGGTCATAATTATGAAGGGATTTCATTGTAGCTTGGTAGGATGACTCCAAATAGTGTCCAGATGAGAATGTCCCCTTTTGGTTGCGATCATTCAACCATGATGGCTGCCAGAGCCCAAAGCCCCAACACCTTTAGCACAGTCTACAGGTCATATTTATTAAGGGATTTCATTGTAACTTGGTAGATTGACTTCATATAATGTCTAGATGAGAACGTCCCCTTTTGGACATGATTGGTCAACTGTGATGGCTACAGGTGCCCGAAGCCTGAAAATCTTGAGCACAGTCTACAGGTCATATTTATACCCCCCGCAAACAAAGTTTGGGGGGGTATATAGGAATCACCCTGTCCATCCGTCTGTTCATCTGTCCGTCTGTCCGTCCATCGTAAGTGCAACTCCTCCTAAACCATTTGAAGAATTTTCATGAAACTTTACACAATGGAAGAACTCCATATGGGGATGTGCAGGGCCTGAAGCCCGAAAACCTTTAGCACAGTCTACAGGCCATATTTATGAGGGGATTTTAATGTAACTTGATAGGACGACTCGTTATGGAATAATTTCACTGTAACTTGGTAACTATTGTTGATATACGTTAACTATGAGGGCCACATACATTAACTGTGAGGTCATATTAACCCACCCCTCAGCTCTTTAGTACAGTGTACACCTCATATTATTTTTATCAATAACATGCAGGGAACAGAAATGAACATATTCCCAATTATCACAATTCTTGTCTTATTTTATAATCCTTTCATAAACATTGAACATTATCCTTTTCATCAAACACAACACACAAGTTAAGCTACAGTGTCATTGACACTTTCATTTTAACTGTATCTGTCAATATGACAGCACCCAAAAGTAGGATTATTTGCAGTCTTGCTATGATCGAAAAAACAGTATTTTTCTCAATCCAATCACAATAGATTCATTCTTAACTGGTGAAGCGTTATATTATTTTCCAAAGGTGATTTGTAATGCAAGTATTTTTTTTTTTATAGATAACATTCCATCAACAAGAGGAGCCTTGATTTAGCAAGATTTTGGTCATAAATAAATATTTTATTACAATTTATTGGAGAGTGCCTACTTGGCACTCTCCAATAAATTGTGACAAAATATATTTATGCAAACATTTTTTTCTACTGCTGGGTAAACAACAAGCTAACACATACAGTGGAAAACCACTCTAGTTGCTTTCAGCACTTTTCAATAGAGCCATGATAGTGGCTTCTAGCACCCAACTAGTTAAAAATGTGACTTTCTGTAGCTGATATAAAATGGCCAAGGTGTTTTGTTTTCTCGTCAGTCAACACTGGTTGGAATCAACAAAGTATTTCAGAATACCACTTCGGGATGACCAGCATTGTGTCCTTGGGCAAGGCACTTTATCCCGGTTGCCTACATGAGAGCACGATGATGCAGTGTACTAAGGCGTACTGCACATCGATGGTGCACATGTTTTCAACCGCTGTTATCCTGCTTGAGCAGAGTTAGAATGTTGAGGAACTGACAGTTGCTCGTCGCTGCTTGGTGGTTCTTACCGGGTACTCCGGCTTCCTTCACCCGTAAAACTGTCACAGTCACGTTTAGCCATTGTGCATAAGTCTGTGACTGTAAACACCAATAACTAAATAATAAATAAATATATAAATATGAGTACCACTTAAATGAGTTTAAGGCATGTGAATGTCCCAATCATGTGAAGGACATGGATGTGTTTTTCAACATGGAATGGACATTCATAATGTAAACTGGATTGTTTCGGTCTCTAGTCATTTTGATCGGGTGTCAATTTGGCCAAGTCATTTCAGCCTGTGGTATCACAGTAGATCCATGAGAAAGCAGCAGGGTTTGGTTGAGTTTTGGGCAGTGTCTGTCCACAAAAGATGAGGTTTCGACTGTGGTTTGTTTTGGCTGAAAATTTTGTCTTGAACAAATGAAATGATATATGCCCATACAAACAACATTACTGTTAATGCATTTCACTGTTGATGTTATCACAAAAAATGTTAAATCAACTCAGGTGTTGTCACTTGTGATAGAAGAGTTAAGTAAAACCATGCTGCAAACTATAGCCTCTGTATGACCTTTTCTTAATGTTATGACAGGCTCAGTTTGCATTTTGACTCATTAGTTTAACTTGACAAAGTCAAGGTAAGCTATTGCCATCACGCATAGGGAAGTCTGTGAGTCTGTTCACATTTTCTTTAGCACAGGCTACACTCTGTAGTTCTTGTCCGATCATCACAAAATTTCATATGCAGGTTCGAGGTCATGTCTATATGAGAACGTCCCCTTTTGGTTGTGATCGGTCAACCATGACTGCTATGCAAGCCCGAAACCTGAAAACCTTTAGCACAGTCTACAGGTTGTATTTATGAAGGGATTTTATTGTAACTTGGTAGAATGACTCTGTATAATGTCTAAATGGGAACATCCCCTTTTGGTCGTGATCGGTCAACTGTGATAGGTACCCAAGCCTGAAACCCGAAAACCTTTAGCACAGTCTACAGGTTGTATTTATGAAGAGATTTCATTGTAACCTGGTACGATGACTCCATTTTAGGTCTAGATGAGAACGTACCCTTTTGGGCACGATCGGTCATCTGTGATGGCTGTGCAGGCCTGAAACTCGAAAATCTTTAGCACATACAGGTCGTATTTATGAAGGGATTTTATTGTAACTTCGTAGGATGACTCTGTATAATGTCTAGATGAGAATATCCTATTTTGGTCGGGTTCCGTCAACCGTGATGCTTGCAGGGGCATGTTACCTAGATTCATTTAGCACAGTCTACAGCTTTCATTTCTGAAGGGATTCCATTGCAAATTTGTTGGATGACTTAGTATAATGTCCAGAGGTCAGCCTCCTATTTTGTCCATGATTGGTCAACCGTGATGGCCGCACAGGCATGTAACTTAGATTTGTTTAGCACAGTCTACAGTTCATATTTATGAAGTGATTTCATTGTAACTTCGAAGGTAACTCGGTATGATGTCTAGATGAGACTGTCCTATTTTGGTCACGATCGGTCAGCCGTTACTGCCACCTGGTCATGTGACCTAGATTTCTTTAGCACTGTCTACAGGTTGTTTTTATGAAGGGATTTCATTGTAACTTGGTAAGATAACTTTGATATCTAGATGAGACTCCCCTATTTTGGTATCCTTTTGGAATGATTCTACTGTAACTTGGTAACTTTGGTTGACATACATTAACTATGAGGGTCACATTAACCCAGCCCTCAATTCTTTAGTGCAGTCTACACCTCAAATTATTATTATTGAAAACATAGAATATAGGGTACAGAAATTAACATATTCTCAATTATCACAATTCTTGTCTTCTTTCATAATCCTTTCATAAACATTGAACATTATCCTTTTCATCAAATGCTACACACAGTCAAGTTAAGCTACAGTGTCATTTACACTTTCAGTTTGATCGATGGTATTGGAATTTTAGTTCAGTATCCCTTTTGGTATTTTTAGGGGTGTATACCTCGGTATCGGTTTGGTATTCAGTATCTGACTTGACTGAGATTTGCTGCTAGTACCAAAGCGGAATTCACATCAGGCAAAGCAGAATAATTTGTAGTATATTCTACCACAATGCTAGGAATGACACTGCCAATGAGCTCAACAGTGGCATTCTTTTACGACTGCAAGTCATATCTGCAGTAATTTTGTAAGACCTATTTCAGGCTTTTGCAATCTCTGAGCATGTGTCCTGACCATGTCGTCTTCAGGAGGTCCTGCTGAGAATAGACAAAACACCTGGCCAGTGATTTCTAGTCAGGTCTTGGCTGCCTGTTAACTAGAAATCCCTGCTAAGCAATTAGACATGTACAGGTTGTTGTCCAGTGGGAATTCAGTAAACATGTTAATAGAAAATTCAAAGGTCACTCAGTGCAAATAAGCTGAGAGCCCAAACAAAGAACTGCCTTCTTTAAATCAGAAATAATTTTTGAAAATATTAATTGTTTATAATTATTAACTGAAGACATCAATTTTGATATCACAATAGGGGCCTATAACAGTTGACACTAATATTTAAAATTGCATTCCCCTTGGGAACCCCTGAAAGTGAAGCAGTGCTTGTTTACTGTGGTTAACAAGCTCTGTTTTATTAGTAAAATAGGACCTACATGAAGCAGGGATTCTTTGGGCTGTCTACAGGGGCCAAATATGGAACCCTTTCCCAGTGGGATTTCAGCATGATTTTTTCCAATTCAAACCAAACATTTCCCAATCTCAGTACTCATTCAAATAAAAATTTAATTCTATAACTTTTGAATGCCTAATTTTGATTTCAGGCACTTTTTACTGCAACAAAACAGGTGCCTCAACAGGCGGTTTTTAGATACATTTGCAAGTTACATCCCAAGAACCTTCTCAGATGTTTCTATGCAAGTCTTGGCTCCTATACAGGCAGCCAACACCTGCCTAGACACACCTAAATGGACAATGCCACAGAAAGTAGACTGCTGAAGTGTAGCAAAATCCATAAATATCTTCATGATTGTATAAGAACAATTTATTTAATAGAGATTATAGAGACTGATCATTATTTCATGAGATTGTTTTGTTATAAAACTACATGTGCTGTACATGTAGTAGTGTTTGAATTATTAATGTTCACTATTCAGTATGAAGGTAACATTTCTTACATGTATGTGTGTTTCTTCTCCCAAACAAATTCCCAATTGGAGCCTTCATGATGCAAATTTTCCCAATTGCATGGACCTCAGACCTTTTCCCAAAGAAGGCAGAAGAATCCCTGCTCAGTAGCCAATGCCTGGGGTGGAAGTCCTCTAAAATTGACAACATGACTGTAAATGATTGGCTGAACTTTTCTTTATATCCATGCTGCGGTCATGATTAACCATTGAGCAGAAACATGTGATCATAACACCAATAAATAATAAACATTTAAAATTGCCTAAACATTTAGGTTTACACCACATGGAACAGGATTGCTCGAAAAGGCATCCTATCATATCAGCTTGCTGTGGAAGATGCTGTGATGGACATTTGTGGCACACATGCAAACTAGAAACTCACGGGTCACCATGGAACAATTTCTGAACATGTGTTGAGAGTAGAAATGTCCCTCACCATCCCCTTCTGCTCATCATTCTGCGAAAACATGGAAGAAATGCTCTCATAATATAAGCTTGTTCAAGCTGTGAGGCTAATGCAAGCTTCCATTTGCTTTCATTTCTCCAGGCAGCAATTTGCTGGGGAGTGCCCATGGAATTCGCTTTTTCTGAAATGATCCAGGAAGTATTGTCGGGTAGAATTTTACAAGAAACAGAGAATTTGCTTCTGGTATTGATTCTCGTAAATTCATTTCTGAACTGTAGAATAGAATGGGCATCATGTCATATTGATTCTCGCCAAATTTTTTGAAATTCTGTCTGCAGTTAATTCCACACTTCATAGAAATCTGAACTTCTTAGGACATGACTCCAAATGAAATTGCCAAGCCACTGTGTGTTTTCTGAAAAATTAATCGGCAATGAGCAATACCCACCCAACCATGAATGATAATTTCTATCTGCCCTGTAATTTCAGTCCAGAAAACCCCATTCATCAGCAAGTCAACAAACACTTTGTTCCATAGGGAATATGAACCAATAGTGTTTAACCATGAAAAAAGGCAACTGGTCACTCTCCCTGAGGGAACCCCAGGAAGTGAAGCAGTGCTTGTTTACTGTGGTAAACAAGCTCTATTTTACTGGTAAAATTAGACCCGGTCACCAATGCCTGGGGTGGAAGTCCTCCAAAATGGGCAACATGGGTATAAACAATTGGCTGGACTTGACTTTATATCCATGTTGCAGTCATGATTAACGATTGTGCAGAAATATGTGACCTTAAACACCAATATCTAAACATTGAACTAGTCACTCCATGCTTTGACAGAATCCTTCCTGTATGTCCCCAACATTTCAAACAAAGTGCAACAGACAAGAACAAGCAAGAAATGTTATACAGTTGAAAGTGCGCATTTATTTTTAAACATTCCTCTGATTTTTTGTAATCCCTGAAAAAACTTTTCAACACAAATATTCATTTCCTTAGAGGTCAGGGCACCAGTTTTATAAATTGCTTCATTCATATTTTTGTAAGAAAAATATTACATTGAGCCCTTCAGTGATGGAAAATAGGAGGTTACAGCATATATTGAAAGTGTTCTGGCTGGACTGCATTGCTGCCATTGTTTTAAAATGAGCACATTTTTAGTAACAGAAATCACCATACTATTTTTTAAAAAAAATTTAAAAATGCCTTTTTGGTTATCGAGGTTGAAATTAAAATCAGGGGTTATATTTTGCCGGGAATCAATTCACGCAAAGATTCGCATAACAAAACCAGCGAAAATCCATGTAGATTCTTGCTGCACCTCGGTTAGGATTTGCATTACAAAATTTAGTCAATTTAACCCACTACCTGACACAGCGACAGGAAATTAATGAATACAAGGCTAACATGACCTGAAATATTCTGACATTTTGTCAATAGAATTGTACAAATATGGCTGACATACCTCAATGAGCTGGTTCAAATGACAGCCATATTTCTAAAGTTTTATTGGTAAATATTGTTTATTTTTAGCTCACCTCACTGAAAGTCAGGGGGAGCTTAAGTGATCACTTTCTGTCTGTCGTCCGTCTGTCTGTTGTGAACTTTACATTATCGACTTCTCCTCCTAAACCCCTGGGCCAAATTGAACCAAATTTGATATGCCTGGTCTTTATCATATGCCAATTCAAGTTTGTTCAAATAAAGTTGTCATGCTCCACAGGGGTGGGGGAAAATGCTCAAAAATTCTAGAAAAATTTTCTCAGGAACCAGTGGGTACAATGACTTGATATTTGGTATGAAGCTTCCTTCTGAGGTGTAGAATCAAGTTTGTTCAAACGAAGTTCATGAAGCAATATTTGCGTTTGTAATGGGAGGGACTAAGTACTAGATTCATGCTAAAAAAAATGTCCATGTTCCCCATGGGAACCCCAGGAACGAAAAATAGAAAATATTTTCGAAACGCCCATATTTTCTAAACCACACGGAACAAAAAACTGTTATTTAGTATGAAGCATCCTTAGGACCAGTATAATTGAATGGTAAAAAAAAATTGCCGTCGGTTTTGTTACCCTGTTCTGTAGTGGGGTGGGGGAGGGTGGGGGTCCAAGTTTGTTCAAATCCATTCCTAAGTGGGGTATTTTTCCATAAAATTTGCATTTCAAACTGCAGTGACATAATAACCCTTGGAAGTTTGGCAGTGCTGGTCTGCAGCTGATAGAATTGGAAGCAGTCAGGAAGACCTACGATAATAATCATCTGACATGGGCACTAGAGTTATGAATAATATCATGACTTCATTCCTCTGTAGTGTTGACCCATGACAAACTGAATGTGATCTTCTTTGAACCACTTTATCAGGTGAGCGATTAAGACCCTTAGGGCCTCTTGTTTTAAAAATTGTCAAATGTAGTTTGTTTTAAAAATTAAAAAGCTGTGTTGGGTAAGAGATTTACAAGTGTTATCAGTACACAACGGGTTTAACCATGGTGGCCTCATGGGATCCTGGGATACTCATAGCAGGTATGGATGCTTGCAAACATTTTTGTGAGAATCCAAATGGATTCTTCCAAATTTAGATGAAATTTTAGCCCTGTGAAAATGAAATTAAATAGAAAAGGTGAATAATAATTTGGGCTTGATGGTCACATTTTTCGGCAACTCTGCAGTCAAAACATTTTATTGATTCCTTTGAAATTTTGTATGATGTCTACTACAATAGGAATCTGTGGCCTGTGATTATAGTTTCGATCTGACTTTTTTTTGTCAGAGTTATGCCCTTTTTCGTCTTAGAATGTCTGAATCTGTCTGAGATTTTCTCAGATGTTCATGGGTCGATTCCTTTGAAATTTAGTATGGATGTTCACTACCATGGGATCCTGTGCACCTGCAATTATAGTTTCGATCGTACTTTTTTGCAAGAGTTGTGCCCCCTTTTTGTCTTAGAATAATCCTGGCTGTGTGGATGGCAGGTGGGGGGTCTGGGGTATGGACAGGCCCACCTGGGACAGTCACACCGCAAGTTTAGGCATTTTTAGCTCAACTTTGGCGAAGCCAAATTTGAGCTTTTGTCATGGCCCGTCGTCCGTCTGTCAACAATTGGATATGGCTCGGGCTAGAGGCCGTATTTATGAACCGATCTTTACGAAACTTCTTGGGTACCTTTGTTAAGACCGTGGGACGAGAACAAGTGTTTTTGGGTGCGGTCCGAAATTCAAGATGGCTGCCAGCCGCCATTTTGTACCGATGATGTAGAAATCTGTTTTTTGTACAGAACTTCCATATGAAAGCTCTGATTTGAATAATTTTTTGTCTGAATGTTTAGTACCATGGGATACATCACATATAATACGGGTTTTTTTCTCGTACGTAAATTATGCAAATTAGACTAACTTTGATGTATTTAGTGTTACTTTCAGCACTGTAAGTGCAAATGCCAATACGGCTCGGGCTAGAGGCCGTGTTTATAAACCAATCTTTACAAAACTTCTTGGGTACCTTTGGTATCACCGTGGGACGAGAACGAGTGTTTTTGGGTGCGGTCCGAAATTCAAGATGGCCGATGGCAGCCATTTTGTACAAAATTAGATGCAATCAGATTTTTGCCCAGAACTTCCATATGAAAGTGCTGATTTGAATAATTTTTTGTATGAATGTTTAGTACCATGGGATACATCACATATAATACAGGTTTTTTTCTTGTGCAGAAATTATGCAAATTAGATGAACTTTGATTTTTTCAGTGCTACGTACACACAGTAAGTACACATGTCAATACGGCTCGGGCTAGAGGCTGTATTTATCAGCCGATCTTCACGAAACTTCTTGGGTACCTCTGTTATCACCTTGGGACTAGAACAAATGTTTCTGGGTGCGATCCAAAATTCCAGATGGCTGCCAGTGGCCATTTTGTACTGAAATTAAGTCTAATCAGTTTTTTGTACACAACTTCTATACAGTTCAGACTAGAGGCCATATTTATGAACCGATCTTTATGAAACTTCTTGGGTACCTTTGTTATCACCGTGCGATGAGAACAAGTGTTTTTGGGTGTGGTCCGAAATTCAAGATGGCCACCAGCAGCCATTTTGTACAAAAATTAGTGCAATCAGTTTTTTGTACAAAACTTCTGTATGAAAGTTCTGATTTGAATAAATTTTCGTATGAATGTTTAGTAACATGGAATACATCACATATAGTACGGGGTTTTTTCTCGTGCAGACATTATGCAAATTAGATGAATTTTGATTTATTTAGTGCTACTTATACACTGTAAGTGCACATGTCAATACGGCTCGGGGTAGAGGCTGTATTTATCAACCGATCTTCACGAAACTTCTTGGATACCTTTGTTATCACCTTGGGACGAGAACGAGTGTTTCTGAGTGCGGTCCAAAATTCAAGATGGCTGCCAGTGGCCATTTTGTACCGAAATTAAGTCCAATCAGTTTTTTGTCACAACTTCTATACAGCTCGTATTTATGAACTGATCTTCACGAAACTTCTTGGGTACCTTTGTTTTCACCTTGGGACAGGAATGAGTGTGTTTTGGGGCACCTTTGTTATCACTGTGCTATGAGAACAAATATTTTGGGGTTCAGTCAGACCCACAATGGGATTCAAAGATTTCTTTTCTACTTTAGCATCTGGCTGTTACCCACCTTTACAATACTTTACCTATACATTTGTTACAGGCTACGGCCAGTATTTATATACAGGCCGTTACAATACTTTATATGTACCTTTGTTATCAGGTCATTACCTAGAAGTTTGTCATTGCTGTGTCACATACTATATATGTACATGTCTTGACAAGTTGAGCTACAGTGTCATTGACACTTTCATTACATTTCAAGAACATTGTCTCAAAATGTCTGAATTGCCTAGAATTTTATCTGGAGATTTTCTCAGATGTTTATGGGTTGATTCCTTTGAAAATTGGTATGGGCAACACAACCATGGGAACCTGTGATTATAGTTTCGATTGGACTTTTTTTGCTAGAGTTGTGCCCCTTTTCACCTTAGAATAACTGAGTTTTGTCTGGAGATTTTCTCAGATGTTTATGAGTTGATTTCTTTGAAAGTTGGTATGGATGTTTACTACCATGGGAACCTGTGCACCTGCATTTATAGTTCCGATCGGACTTTTTTTTTTACCAGAGTTGTACCCCTTTTCATCTTAGAATAACCATGGCAGTGTGGTTGGCGGGGTGTATAGACAGGCCCATCTGGGACATTCCGACCTTTAGTTTAGACATGTTTACATTTCAAGAACATCAGGACATGTAACTCTAACTGGAAACTTGAATTGCAGTTGACTTTGGGTATTTCCGTAAAACTGACAGAAAATACCAGAAAAAATCTTTGACGTCACAGTGTCTGTCTCTTACATTTGTTACAATGTGCATTGTATTGAGAATAACATTGTGTGGTGTATCCATTCTATGAATGTGATAGCTCCGTACTCAGTACGGACGTACAGCACTCGACATCAAAATCTGGGACCGTATTCAGTACGGAACTATCGCGGCAAAAAGGTGAAGTAGCAAAGATGTTCCATAATAACATTGTGAGGTGTATCCATTCTATGTATGTGATAACTTTGTACTCAGTACGGACGTACAGCACTCAACATCAAAATTTGGGGCCGTATTCAGTACGGACATATCGTGGTGAAAAGGTGAAGTAGCAAATATATCCCATGGGATATCTTTGCTGCTTCACCTTTTCGACGCGATAGGTCCGTACTGAATACGGTCCCAATTTTTTAAGCCATTTTTGACAGAGCTTATTGGGTAAATTATTGGTCTTGAGTAAAAAAATAAAGTCTTCAAAGGAAAATTTATTATACAATGGAGTGCTAGGAGTTAAAAATATTCAGTGAGCAACATGTTTTGATGCTTACTCTATTTGTTATTTCTTACAAGAATATAAAGCTGACCTGCATCTTTGTTACATAATGGTAGCTTGCCTTGCATGTCAGGATTTCATGTTTTGCTTAATGCCATTCACACAGCCAGTCAGTGTTTTCACTCTAAAAGGATGATTCATTCCACAAAAAATTCTGTAGATGTAATAAAGTGAAATTTGATATCTGATAGCACAGGCATTCTGCTAAATTTACCAATATTTTTACTGGAGGCTATTACTGCATATCAGAGAAAGTCAAAGACATTCAACAACTAAATACTAGTCTCTCTTTCTCCATTTAAATTTGATGTACCTTGCCTGGATTAATTGTTAATAAATGCACACTCTGAACTTATAAGAAACCAGAAGTTTACAGTACAGTTGAATTCAAAAGGTACAGCATCAGTGGAAATAAGTTGTAAAAAACAGAACTATTATTACAAAAGTGGATAGAAAATTTCAACTGAGATGCTGCCATATCGTAGAAAATATATGTCTGCTTATCTCCTCACAACACTAAATATCTCACCTGCCAAAAAAAAATGGAAGAACACTGATTCATATATGCTTTTTTTGTTTTTTTTCTGTTTTTGATCTTTTAATCTTGTTTTCACAATATTTCATTCATGAAATCTTACAAGCTGGTATGAATGATTATGTGTGATGACTAGATCGCAGTCTGATTTGAGAGAGAAGCTGTGTTTGCAATCTTAGTACAGTTGACCCCTGTTAATTGAATAGCCACTTTGCCAGTGAAAAGTATTGAATTACTAGTAGATGGAGTATTCAATCAACAGTGATTTGGTCACTAAATTCCTGTATTCCTGAGATAAACAGAGCATTTATTCTAGTTTATCTTGTTTGACAGAGCTTGTGAAGCTCTGTCAACCAAGATAAACTAGATTAATAGTCTCTGTTGGATGTACTGAGGCCAAATAGGTCTATAAGCAAAGGGAATTTGGTGATCGTCAGGGTAATTTCTTGACGTATTAAAAGTTTTATATTCAGTTTACAGGACTTTCCTCTATAACCTACATGCAGTTAACAGTAGTGGTTGACGAAGTTTGGCATTCACATTCGGCATTGACCGGTAATGACCCAAATGTTGGGAAACCACAGGTGGTCGTCCTTCAACATAGATGGCAGCTGATGTTTCCTTTAACCTACATGCAGTTAACAGTAGTGGTTGACAAAGTTTGGCATTCACATTCGCCATTGGCCGGTAATGAGTCTAATGACCCAAATGTTGGGAAACCATAGGTGTTCGACCTTCAACATAGATGGCCGCTGATGTTTTCTTTTCGGATGTAGAAACAAGCGTCAAGTTGTTGTTTGACAATCTAATTGATGTGTGCAGTAAAATTTGCGTGGAATCGGGCACAATTAAGTTTTTAGAAACACTGCATTTGTAACAAAAATGCATGGTGAATGGAGGAAGTCTGAATGTGTTTTACTCGGTAAATATTTCATTGATAAATTTCATATATTATTCCTACTGTACTGTTACAGTTGTCTATAGCATTAGACTTTGATTGATCATTGTGCACATTGCAGTCACGTGTCAAATAGAATGTGACCCGTAATTCCCTATATGATATTAGGGCTACCCGATTGGACATTGACATGATTTTTTGGTCACATGGCACCAACACTGAATAAAAATTATTTAATTATTTGACAACATAATCAAGTCCAGCAAAAATGTCACGTTGATATTTAAAATATCACAAATTGCCAATAGAATTTGCCCAAGTGAAAATGGATTATCAATTATATACTAACAATAAGTTGATCCAAAATGTGTTTGATGTCTGATAATGTCTTATCCAATGGAAATAATATGCAGGGTCACGAGTTTCATATTACCTA
Source organism: Pictodentalium vernedei (assembly GCA_031216915.1). NCBI lineage: Eukaryota > Metazoa > Mollusca > Scaphopoda > Dentaliida > Dentaliidae > Pictodentalium > Pictodentalium vernedei. Next base: position 289,509,257 of record CM062290.1, read on the forward strand.
ATTTCGTAATATGATAATTGAGTAGATTGATTTCGAAGAATTAAAACTGAACTCGACCATCAGTGCTGAATGTCAGGGCTGCACGGTGAGTGAAGCATATATTAACACCCCTTCTCTAAATAGGGGGTCAAAGTTCATTGTCCACTAAAAGTATCAATAAAATCGCCAATTAATTTTCATTATTTTTTTCATTAATTATTTTTTGAAAATTAATTGTCGATTTTTTAGAATAGCGCTGGCCGGTTTGGGCCGTTACATTGGGTAAAGGGTTAACAGGTCCAGTTTGTACTTAAGGTGTGGTAACTTGTTTGGTGTTTGACAATTATATTTATTCAACAGGGTTATTCAATTAAGAGATATTCAGTTTAGTGGGCTCTACTGAACTATGATCAGAAAAGTGGATTAAGAATTTCGACTGCAATCTGTTAGAAATTATTTGCCTGCTTTTCTTTTCACAACACTGAATAATCTCACTTGTCATGTAGAAAAATGCAAGAACTATATTGTATATTTGCACTTTCTATTTGTTTTTGTTCTTCTCGATTTCGCAATATTTTATTCAGAAAATCTCGACCTGCTGCTGTGACTAGATCGCAGTCTGGGGCCAATACTATAAAACTTTTACAGATGTACTTTCCAGAATTGCATTTTCTATTTATGGAAATAACTGACTGAAATGGATAAATTAGCATTTCAAAAGACGTGGCAATTTACCGTTAGGTAAATTGCTATGTCTTTTTTGAAATGCTAATGATTTATTTCATGCATTTATATTGATGGGTAGAAAATACAATTATGAAAATACAATTGTAAGACCTTAAAAAATTAAAAATTTGTTTCTTTGGCCCTTCCGCATGATCCTTTTGGCTGCCGCATGCTCTCTTTTTATAACCAATGTAAACTTAAAAAAAAAAAATATTAAATGGTTCATGTCTGATATTTTACCCAAGTTAACAAAATTGATAAATTTGTCCCTTGATTGCAAGAGCATTGCAAAGCCTTCTTGCTCTCAAGGGATGAAATACACCACCTCCCATGCTATTCTGTTGAATATGAGGCCTAAAGGATAAACAAACCAGGAAAGTGAACTTTTGATGGCAAAAAAATAATTACAAAAATAGAATAAAAAAAACACCCGCCCACATGTAATTTTACAAATAATGGCCTGAGAAACAGAAGATCTACTTTGAGGGGCCTAAAAGTTTTACAGTATTTGCCCCTGATTTGAGAGAGAGACTTTTTTGCAACCACAGTACAGTAGACCTGCTGTTAATTGAATAGCCACTTTGCCTGTGGAAATGATTAAATAAACAGGAGTATTTCAACAGGGATTTGGTCACCTCATGGATCTCTGTCAAACAAGATGTAATAGATTAAATGCCTCTATTGGAAGCACTCAGGCCAAATGGGTCTATAAACAAGATGAATTTGGAGATTGGGAGGGTAATTTCTTGACATAATATATTACAGTTTTATGCATCCAACTCAGGTCGGCTCAGACTCGGCTGGCATTTAGTGATTGAAGTGTGAGTTTGTGTGTATGTGACGGGGCCAAAACTAAAAAACACTGTCGGGCTATGGTTATCAAACTTCATGTAATTATGAAGAACAATAGGGGCATGTGTCACACTCCATAGCCGGGTCCATAACTTGAAGGTCAAGGTCACATTTCAAGGTCACTCTTAAATTAAATCTTAATATTCGTGTCTCTGCCATAACTCAGAAACAAATCAAACTAGAATTCTCAAACTTGGTGCATATGTTAAGTACAGTCAAAAGTTGTGTCACATATAATAGTTGCTTCCACAGCTTCAGTAATAAGGTTGACTCCATATAATGCCTTGATGATGACATCCCCTTTTGGTCGTGAATGGTCAACTGTGATGACTACAGGTGCCCGAAGCCCAAAAATCTTGAGCACAGTCTGCAGATCATATTTATGAAGGGATTTCATTGTAACTTCGTAGGATCACTCCAGATGATGCCCAGATGAGAATGTCCCCTTTTGGTTGCGATCAATCAACCATTATGGCTGCCCGAGCCAGAAGCCTGAATACCTTTAGCACAGTCTGCGGGTCATATTTATGGAGGGATTTCATTGTAACTTGGTAGGTTGACTTCATATAATGTCTAGATGAGAACGTCCCCTTTTGGATAGGATTGGGCAACTGTGACAGCTACAGGGGCCCGAAGCCTGAAAACCTTTAGAACAGTCTACAGCTCATAATTATGAAGGGATTTCATTGTAGCTTGGGAGGTTGACTCCAAATAATGTCTAGATGAGAACGTCCACTTTTGGTCGCGATCATTCAGCCTTGATGGCTGCCCGAGCCCAAAAACCTTTAGCATATTCTATAGGTTGTATTTGTGGAAGGATTTCATTGTAACTTGTTAGGTTGACTCCATATAATGCCTAGATGATGACATCCTCTTTTGGTCATGATTGGTCTACTGTGATGGCTACAGGTGCCCGAAGCCCGAAAATCTTGAGCACAGTCTTCAGGTCATATTTTTTAAGGGATTTCATTGTAACTTTGTAGGATCACTCCAGATGATGCCCAGATGAGAATATCCCCTTTTGGTTGCGATCATTCAACCATGATGGCTGCCCGAGCCCAAAGATGAAAACCTTTAGCACAGTCTTCAGTTCATATTATGAAGGGATTTTCATTGTAACTTTGTAGGTTGACTTCATATAATGTCTAGATGAGAACAGCCCCTTTTGGATACCATTAGGCAACTGTGACGGCTACAGGGGCCTGAAGCCCGAAACCTTTAGCACAGTCTACAGGTGATATTTATGAAGGGATTTTCCTTGTACCTTGGTAGGATGACTCCAAATAATGTCTAGATGAGAACGTCCCCTTTTGGTCGCGATCATTCAGCCTTGATGGCGGCCCAAGCCCAAAACACCAAAACCTTTAGCACAGTCTGTGGTTCATATTTATGGAAGGATTTCATTGTAACCAGTTAGTTTGATTCCATATAATCATAATGCCTAGATGATGGCGTCCCCTTATGGTCGTGATTGGTCAACTGTGACGGCTTCAGGGGCTCGAAGTCTGAAAACCTTGAGCACAGTCTACAAGTCATATTTATGAAGGGATTTCACTGTAACTTCGTAGGATCACTCCAGATGATGCCCAGATGAGAATGTCCCCTTTTGGTTGCGATCATTCAACCATGATGGCTGCCCGAGCCCAAAAACCTTTAGCACAGTCAACAGGTCATATTTATGAAGGGATTTCATTGTAACTTAGTAGGTTGACTTCATATAATGTCTAGATGAGAACGTCCCCTTTGGACGCAATTTGGAAACTGACGGCTACAGGGGCCCGAAGCCCGAAAACCTTTAGCACAGTCTACAGGCCATATTTATGAAGGGATTTCAATGTAACTTGATAGGATGGCTCATTTTGGAATAATTTCACTGTAACTTGGTAACTTTCGTTGATATACGTTACCTGGCAGGGCCACTTACATTAACTGTAAGGTCATATTAACCCACCCCTCAGCTCTTTAGTACAGTGTATGGGGGCGCGGTGGCTCAGTAGGTAGAAGTGCAGGCTGCAAGCTGAGAGGTACTCGGTTGGAATCCCACCTGCGGCAACCGCGTTGTGTCCTTGGGCAAGACACTTCACCCCCATTGCCCATGTGGGGGCACGGTGACGTTGTGTACTAAGGCGTAGTGCACATCGATGGTGCACTGTCTTCAACCAATGCTAACCCTGATTGTGTGGAGTTAGTATATTGGGGAGCTGACAGTTGCTCGCTGTTGCTCGGTGGTTCTCTCCGGGTACTCCGGCTTCCTCCACCCGTAAAACTGTCGAGGTCATGATTAGCCATTGTGCAGAAATGTGACCTTAAACACCAATAAATAAATAATAAATAGTACAGTGTACACCTCATGTTATTTTTATCAAAAACATAGCATACAGGGAACAGAAATGAACATATTCCCAGTTATCACAATTCTTGTCTTATTTCATAATCGTTTCATAAACATTGAACATTATCCTTTTCATCAAACACAACACACAAATTAAGCTACAGTGTCATTGACACTTTCATTTGGTATTACTAAAAGTAAGATTTCATCACCTTTCCCTTCATTTAAGGTTATTATAAAGATTGGACCGGTCAAGGCAAAAATACTGCACCACCGAGAGATGGACTCGACCTTCTTTTCTCTGAACCAGACCATTACTGGCAGTCTTTGTACTTCTTAAACTACTAACCTGAAATGCAGTGATGCTTATATACTCTAGTGTTTTATGTGACAAAAGCACCTTATGACACAAAGGCGCCGTAGGGGACTAATACCACCTCGGTGGTCAAACACTTGTTTCCTGTAACATTTCTTGTATTCAGTTGACAGGAGTTTACTCTTTAACCCATATGCAATTAACAGGTCAAATTTTATTGAAGGTATGGTAAATGAGTTTTGTTTTTGGAAGCATTATTCAGTTTATGTCTGTAGCATATTTTTGTTTTGTTAGCATGCAGTTTACTTCCACTGGTACTGTACAGGATATGTTGACTTGGTAATTGATTAGTATTCTCCCTCTCCCCAGCTTCTCCAACCTCCAATAGCTCTGATATTCCACACTAAATAAGCCTTATAGCATTGGCTCCTGGTCAAAATTCTTTTTCTGCTTTTGGAAGAATTGGTGGTGGTCACTTCGGTAATGCTGTCGTCAAGAAGCTTGACAGCAGCATTTTTAGCTCAACTTTGGAGAAGCCAAACTTGAGCTTATGCCATGGCCAGTCGTCCGGCTAAGGCTAGAGGCCGTATTTATGAACCGATCTTTATGAAACTTCTTGGGTACCTTTGTTATGACCGTGGGACGAGAACAAGTGTTTTTGGGTGCGGTCCGAAATTCAAGATGGCTGCCAGCCGCCATTTGGTACCGACGATGCAGAAATCTGTTTTTTGTACAGAACTTCCATATGAAAGCTCAGATTTGAATAATTTTTTGTCTGAATGTTTAGTACCATGGGATACATCACATATAATACGTTTTTTTCTCGTGCGTAAATTATGCAAATTAGACTAACTTTGATTTATTTAGTGTTACTTTCAGCACTGTCAGTGCAAATGCCAATACGGCTTGGGCTAGAGGCTGTATTTATGAACCGATCTTTACGAAACTTCTTGGGTACCTCTGTTATCACCTTGGGATGAGAATGAGTGTTTTTGAGTGCGGTCCAAAATTCAAGATGGCTGCCAGTGGCCATTTTGTACCGAAGTTAGGTCTAATCAGTTTTTTGTACACAACTTCTATACGGCTCAGGCTAGAGGCCGTATTTATGAACCGATCTTTACGAAACTTCTTGGGTACCTTTGTTATCACCGTGGGATGAGAACGAGTGTTTTGGGGTGTGGTCAGAAATTCAAGATGGCCACCAGCAGCCATTTTGTACCAAAATTAGTACAATCAGTCTTTTGTGGCAGCCGATGGCAGCCATTTTGTACAAAATTTGGTGCAATCAGATTTTTGCACAGAACTTCCATATGAAAGCGCTGATTTGAATAATTTTTTGTGTGAATGTTTAGTACCATGGGATACATCACATATAATATGGGTTTTTTTCTCGTGCAGAAATTATGCAAATTAGAATATCTTTAATGTATTTAATGTTACTTTCAGCACTGTAAGTGCAAATACCAATACGACTCGGGCTAGAGGCCGTATTTATGAACCGATCTTTACGAAACTTCTTGGGTACCTTTGGTATCACCGTGGGACGAGAACGAGTGTTTTTGGGTCCGGTCCGAAATTCAAGATGGCCGATGGCAGCCATTTTGTACAAAATTAGGTGCAATCCGATTTTTGCGCAGAACTTCCATATGAAAGCGCTGATTTGAATAATTTTTTGTATGAATGTTTAGTACCATGGGATACATCACATATAGTACGGGTTTTTTTCTCGTGCATAAATTATGCAAATTAGACTAACTTTAATGTATTTAATGTTACTTTCTGCACTGTAAGTGCAAAATACCAATACAACTTGGGCTAGAGGCCGTATTTATGAACCGATCTTTACGAAACTTCTTGGGTACCTTTGGTATCACCGTGGGACGAGAATGAGTGTTTTTGGGTCTGGTCCGAAATTCAAGATGGCCGATGGCAGCCATTTTGTACAAAATTAGGTGCAATCAGATTTTTGCACAGAACTTCCATATGAAAGCGCTGATTTGAATAATTTTTTTGTACGAATGTTTAGTACCATGGGATACATCACATATAATACAGGTTTTTCTCTCGTGCAGAAATTATGCAAATTAAATGAACTTTGATTTTTTCAGTGCTACGTACACACAGTAAGTACACATGTCAATACGGCTCGGGCTAGAGTCTGTATTTATGAACCGATCTTCACAAAACGTCTTGGGTACCTTTGTTATCACCTTGGGACGAGAACGAGTGTTTCTGGGTGTGGTCCAAAATTCCAGATGGCTGCCAGTGGCCATTTTGTACTGAAATTAGGTCTAATCAGTTTTTTGTACACAACTTCTATACAGCTCAGGCTAGAGGCCGTATTTATGAACCGATCTTTATGAAACTTCTTGGGTACCTTTGTTATCACCGTGGGATGAGAACGAGTGTTTTTGGGTGTGGTCCGAAATTCAAGATGGCCACCAGCAGCCATTTTGTACCAAAATTAGTGTAATCAGTCTTTTGTACAGAACTTCTGTATGAAAGTTCTGATTTGAATAAATTTTTGTATGAATGTTTAGTAACATGGAATACATCACATACAGTACAGGTTTTTTTCTCGTGCAGAAATTATCCAAATTAGATGAACTTTGATTTATTCAGTGCTAGTTATACACTGTAAGTGCACATGTCAATACGGCTCGGGCTAGAGGCTGTATTTATGAACCGATCTTCACAAAACTTCTTGGGTACCTTTGTTATCACCTTGGGACAAGAACGAGTGTTTCTGGGTGCGGTCCAAAATTCAAGATGGTTGCCAGTGGCCATTTTGTACTGAAATTAGGTCCAATCAGTTTTTTGTCACAACTTCTACACAGCTCATATTTGTGAACTGATCTTCACGAAACTTCTTGGGTACCTTTGTTTTCACCTTGGGACTGGAATGAGTGTGTTTTGGGGTGCCTTTGTTATCACTGTGCTATGAGAACAAATATTTTGGGCTTCAGTCAGACCCACTCTGGGACTCAAAGATTTTTTTCTAGTTTAGCATCTGACTGTCACCCACCTTTACAATACTTTACCTACACATTTGTTACAGGCAACGGTCAGTATTTATGTGCAGACTGTTACAATACTTTATATGTACCTTTGTTATCAGGTCATTACCCAGATGTTTGTCATTGCTGTGTCACATACTATACATGTACATGTCTTTGTCTTGACATGTTGAGCTACAGTGTCATTGACACTTTCATTTGAACGTGCTGCTGTGATGTGAATGCTTTCTAAACTGAGGGTTGGCATGAGTATGGTGGGAGAATCCTTAATTCTGATTGGCTGTATAAACATAGGTATCTTGTGAACTTTTGAACCTCTGCTATGAAATTAATTGGAATCTAGTTACCATGGTCTCCGTACTTGAGTGCTGGTCATTTCGAAAATTTACATGTACATGTATGATAGATAGAAACTTGGAATTAGATGAGGTGCCATGCGGGTTCTCAGGCTGATAAACCCAAAGAAATGTCTATGTATTTTCCTAACATTTGTTGAAAAGCCACTTTTTTTAGCTCTGCCTGACAAGTGACAGCAGAGCTTTTCAGATAATCTGTCCATTGTCTGCCGTCCGTCGTCAGCCTGTTGTCAACATTTTGTTTGTCTGGGCTATAACTTTTTAACTACTGAATAGTTTTGGACAAAACTTTATAACATTATGTATTATCAAAGGGCAGTATGTATAATGTATGTTATTAATTTTTTTTTATAATGTATAATATGGTATGCACCCCTAAAGGTCATAAGTTAGTATGATTGGCAGATCTTATTCATTCTTGGTACAGGTATTGCTCATGACTCAAAAGTGTGTCACAACTTTGATCCAGAGTCATATCATCAAGGTCAAAGTCACAGACAGCTAAACTTTGACATTGTTATACAGCCATTGCCTGGTCTGTATAATTGAATCATATCCTGTATATAGCATCCTCTAAAATGAGTGACCCTGAGTGGAGCTGTATAGCCTGAGAAGCCTCTTGTATTTCAGTTATAATAATTCTCCTTCTGAAGTGCATTGAATTTATCGTTGTTTCTTCTTGTAATTTTTATACGTGCCCCATATGTAGATGAACTCGAAATCTCTGGGAAATACAACTGTAAAAATTGCGTACCTGGGTTAAAAAATAGAAGCATTATTATTATTTATGTGCCTACATTTTTCAAAATTGATGGACTGTATTTGACAGAGCTCAATGATCGGCAGTCTCCATTGGTTTGAGATAGAACAGGTTTTGAATAACAAATTAGGTCATGGTCGTTCTTTCCTCGATACATCAAATGTGCACGTTTGCATGCTCAGTGGAACGCAGCAAGTATTTTGTATATATAAGTCCGTTCAATGGCGGATTATTGGGGGTGCCTATGGGCAGTCTCCAATTGTTTGAGATGCAATAATCTTTGAACAACAAATTAGGTAATTCTCATTCTTTCCCGCGTAAAGCAAATGTGCACGTATACGTTTGTTTATGCAAGTTTATTTTATTGCGACATGTTATATAGTGCCTATTCGAGATGGAACAATTCTTAAATGACAAATTAGGTAATGTTTATGCTTTCCCCAGTACATAAACTGCGCATGTATACGCGTTCTGTCAAACGCAAAAAATATTTTGTTTACATAAGTTTGCTCTGTTACAAATTGTTGGAGGGTGCCAGTGGCGGTCTCCAACAGTCTGAGATAGAAAAGTCTTTGGAAAACAAATTAGGTAATGTTCATTCTTTCACCAATATATCAAATGCGAACGTGCACGTGTTCAGTTAAACGCAAAACAAAATATTTTGTTTATATAAACTTGTTGTATTGCAGATTGTTGGAGGGTGAATGTGGGCGCTCTCCGGTGGTTTGTGGCAGAGCGGGTTTGGAAAAACAAATTTAGACCACCAAAAATCTCGCCCTCAACCAGTTGAAAAGGACCTCGTTTTTTTCATTCGATTTAAATAGGACCACTGTTTCTCCTTCATTCCACCTCATCCACCCAACTATCTTAGATAGTACTTTGTATACACACAGCGTGCCCTCAATTTCCACCCTTTATCACTGTACCCTCCAAAAATTATTTAGCCATCCGAATGCACGGGAAAGCATCTGCACGAGTATGTGGGTTAAAGGATCAGTGTGTATAACCCTCCCCCCCCCCCCCCCCCCTCTTTGCAATCCTGTATATGCGAGTTAATTGTCTTTGTGTGACACTGAAAGCGTGCCCAACACGCAAATTGGATAACTATTTTGATAGTGAGCTAACATATCGTCGCGTGGGAACCATAGGGTTCTATCTTCCAGTGGAAACTGGAGTCTTGTGGTCCTCACGCGACGATGTGCATCCAACCCCTAACCCCCTCCACCCCTTCATCCCCCTCACCTCTGCGACGACCATCGTCGACACATGTATTTGAAATTCTACGCTTTTATGTACGCAAATGAATGCACCTCAGCGAACACACGTGCATCTGCACGAGTATGTAGGTGAATGGATCTATGTGTATACCGCCTTATGTGTGACTTATTACGTTGGAAATCTTCCCATATACGTGCCCAAATGAAACAATTGGTATCCCAATCCCATATCCTTAAATATCACCTCCCTTGAATATGCAAACGATCGCTGTACACATCGTGTTACAGTTTAAGGTGTGCTGCCTGTATTTAAAATTCCACACATTCATGTAAGCAAATGAGCACATCCCTGTAAACATGCGTGCATCTGCACGAATGTGTGGGTAAAAGGATCTATGTGTATACACCCTTATGCAGCCAAGTAAAGGTGAGTTTTTTTTTTGTGTTACATTGAAAACGTGCGCAACACGCAAATTGGATAACTAATTTGAAAGTGGACCAACATATCGTCGCGTGGGAACCTTAGGGTTCTTCTATCTTCCAGCGGAAGGTGGAGTCATTTGGTTCCCACGCGACAATGTGTTCCTACCCTTCGCCTCCCCGACTACCATAGTCAGCAGATACACTGCAAGTCTTCCATCATCCTGCCCATCACAGGATTGATACTGCGTGACATCCCATTAGATGAATCCACCTGGATTGAGGCCGGTGTGAGCGCAACACGCACATTAGATAACTAATTTGAAAGTGGGCCAACATATCGTCGCGTGGGAACCATGGGGTTCTGTCTTCCAGTGGAAAATAGAGTCTTGTGGTTCGCACGCGACAATGTGTACCTACCCTTCACCTCCCCGACAACCTTAGTCAGCAGATACACAGAAAGTCTTCTGTCACCTTGTCCATCACAGGAGTGATATTGTGTGACTACCCATTAGATGAATCCCCCGGATTGACGTCGATCCGCGGCGACTGTTTTGTATGTATGAAAACGCGCACAACACGCAAATTTGGCACGCTAATTTGGTATCAAATTTGAAGCCGAAAAGACATGTGTACCACCACCCCATCTCTTTCACCCATCCGACGACCATAGTCAAAATGTAAGATACATGCAATCTGACTACCTCGTCACAGATTCAAAATTGCAGAGCTACCCACTAAATGAATCCACATCATGGGTATGCGACTGCATGCCCATTGATATTCAGGCATATATATGCTCTCGGGTATATGCTTCCAACCACCCTGTATTTGCTGGCAGGATGTACACTAAGTGCGTAGGTGTTTGATTGCGTGCCTGTGTGATTACCCGCATTTGTGGGCACAAGTGAGCGTGTCTACACGAAAGAATTAGAGTACGGTGTCTTTTAACATCTGGTTTCTCTACTTGTCTTATACGTTGGACCATATCTTTTAAAGGGTATTCCCGTCATTCTATGACTTCTTGTCCCCTGACATACTTCTTTGGCATCAGTGCGTTCTCGCAAGTTCTCGACTTCTTTTGTAAATTTTACTTGATCGTGGACTATGGCTAATAATATTCCATTTGATGAGATTCAGAATTCTGACGCTTATGACTTCATATCCAAGTTCAACACTTCACTGGGTATAGATGGTAGTGACACTGACCCGCCCTACACTATTGACAATTTGAGCTGTAAGTATTATATACCAGAAAATTTTAGCAAGCAAATACCAGAAAAAACTAAGTCATTCTCACTTTTTAATTTGAACTGCCGAAGTTTGAATGCTAACTTTGAGAACATTCAAAATCTTTTATGTGACATGTACCCTAGGAAAAATATATTTGATGTTGTGGGGCTTACTGAAATATTTGAAGTAAAAAAAGATATATGTTTTGAACTCGAAGGCTATCACCCTTTAATTCATCAAACACGACCAACAGATGATGATGGCAGAGGGGGTGTTGGATTATTTATTAATGACAACATTAGCTTCAAACAACGAAGTGATTTGTCAATTTTCATACCTCACGTATTTGAATCTCTTTTCATCGAAACAACCTCTAAAAAGAAATGCATTATTGGAATCATTTATAGACCCAACACCGCACCAAAAGCCGACCTTGACCTTTTCTTGTCCACAATGTCCGAACTATTGAATAAAATCAACCTGGAGAATAAAAAAGCCTACCTTATGGGCGATTTCAATATTGACCTACTCAACTTCACTAGTCACAACAAAACTGAACTTTTTATTGACTCTATATTTAGCTCAGGCTTCTTGCCCCTCTTCACTAAGCCGACGAGAGTTACCGAAACTTCTGCAACTCTTATTGATCATATCTTTAGTAATGACTCCACTACACACGTATCAGGGATTGTCATTTCGGATATCAGTGATCACTTTGCAACGTTCTGCATTGGCAACTTGGAAAAACAAAATGCACGCCCAACACAAAGTCATAACCGCTCCTTTAAGAAAGAAAATATTGACCACTTCAAGAGGCTCCTATTAGGCAGTGATTTTTCCGACGTTTTTGACACATCCGATGTCACCCTAGCATACGACTTGTTCATCGATACATTTTACAAAGCATTTAATGAAGCCTTCCCATTAGAAATACCATCGGTACATTCTAAATATATGAGACGCGAGCCCTGGATGACGGCCGGATTATTAGAGTCTTCCCTACACAAACAAAAGCTATACAGGAAAAAATTGAAATCTCCAACAACCCAAAATATCGCGAACTACAAACAGTTCTGTCACATCTTCAATCGTGCCAAACGCGCAAGCAAGTCAGACTACTATCATAATATCTTGTTAGATAATAAACACGACCTCAAAAAAACATGGCAAATATTACGTAAAGCCATTAATAAATTGAATCGGAAAACTGAGCCCCCAAATACCTTTGTCGTTAACAATATCACTTTAAACGACCCCAAACAAATTGCTGACAAGTTCAATGCATTCTTTGCGAATATTGGGAAATCAGTAGGTGACCAAGTGCCCGACACAAATATTCACTTTTCACATTATATGAAGCACAATAATGAAAACTCACTATTTGTAACGCCAACGAATACACAGGAGGTTATCTATAGTATCTCCAAATTGTCTTCAAAGCCAACAAGAGATCGAGATGAAATGTCTACAAAACTTTTGAAAGCCGTCGCTTGTGAGGTCGCCAGCCCATTAACACACATCATCAACACTTCATTTTCATCCGGTCATGTTCCAACCAAAATGAAAATAGCCAAAGTCATACCAGTCTTCAAGTCTGGTAACTCTCAAATGTTTAATAACTATCGCCCCATTAGTATTCTCCCGACGTTCTCAAAAATACTTGAAAAGTTAATGTATAAAAGGCTAGTGGATTTCATAGACAAACATAAAATCTTATATAAGTACCAGTTTGGGTTCAGAACAAAACACTCAACTGTCCACCCTATATTGCACCTACTGAATAGCGTGGTAACGGAAAATGAGAAACCAACAAAGAATTGCACCCTTTCCATATTTCTAGACTTCTCCAAGGCATTCGACACCATTGACCACTCGATCCTACTCCAGAAACTGGGATACTATGGTATTAGAGGTATTGCCCATCAGTGGTTTCAAAGTTATCTATCTGAACGAAGCCAATTTGTTTCATTCTTGAATACCATTTCAGAAACGTTACCAATAAATACAGGAGTGCCACAGGGGTCCATTCTTGGCCCACTTTTATTTCTACTGTACATCAACGATATTAACGAATCTACAGAACTCAGTTTACTTTCCTTTGCTGACGACACAACGGCCTATAGGTCAAGTAACAATCTTAACACCCTTACAGAAAGTATAAATTCCGAACTTGACAAAATAAACCACTGGTGTTCTGCCAACAAACTAGCCCTCAACCCTACTAAAACCAAATATATGCTACTTCATCCACAAAACGATTCGTATAAGGTAAACGATATTAAACTATTTCTAAACAATACAAATATTGAGCCAGTTGGTAACGAGCAAGAACAAACAACTATAAAATTTCTTGGCGTACATATGGATGAAAATATGAAATTTAAAGAGCATATATCTGTGGTGTGCTCAAGAATAGCAAGTGCAATTTTTGTACTAAATAGGGCAAAGAACTTCTTGCCCACGAAGGTAATGAAAACTTTATACTTCTCACTGATTCAGTGTCATCTAATATATGGTATCCAGGTCTGGGGCCATTCGACCCACACCAGTAGAATTCTAAAACTACAAAAAAGAGCTGTCCGGGTCATAACAAAAAAATCATATCTCTCTCATACAGATCACCTTTTCAGAGATTGTGGCATTCTGAAATTCAATGATCTCTACAGCCTTCACGTCTCACTTTTTATGCACGACTGGACGAACAAAAAACTCCCTATGTCATTCGATGATACCTTTCAAGTATATAGAAACCCCTCAGGAATGAATACAAGGCAAACCGGTAAATTAGATACCCGCAAACCAAGAACACAGTTCTCTGCTGTGCTGCCATTACACTCCTTCCCAAGAACCTGGAATAGTATAGACCCACAAATCCAGCAATTAAATAGACCCCGATTTAAAAAGTCCTTAATTGATAAAGCCTTGAATAATTATTCGCGTCCTAACTTCAAATGTGACAACCCAACGTGCCCCGACTGTGTCATCCGCCAGCTGTAAGCTTCTGACATCTCATCCTCCTACCCCCATCCCTTAATTCTCAAATACATTCTAGCCCCCCTGAATTATAAATAAAAGATCAGACAACCCCGTCTTTGGGAAAGCACTTTGATACACTGATGCCAAAGAAACTTGATATCTTTCTTTTTACGGGAATGGCAGGAAGACAGCCTTATAGGCTATGCCATTTCCATGCCGTATACTAGCTTATGTTCATGTTTGTTGTAATGTTATTTTGTAATCAATGTACTAGTATACTGCAAAATAAAGATCTATCAAACAAGATTGAACAGGTTAAATTCCTAGTTGCATTCTGGGAAATATTTGCCGGTTGAAGTTTCAGGAATGTGATATCAGTGTACAGAGGGTTAATCTGAACATGCAGAACTTCAGAATAAAATACTGGTACATGACAAGAGTCATGATCGGCAGAATATGGGTGAAGACAATCCTTAACCATTATAACTAACTCAGTTTTCAGATTTCTTTTGTAAAAGTACATGAAAAAATCACTGTGCCAGCATGGATGAGAAGAGAATTAACATTGTTGATGCTTATGACGTCCGTCAAAAGGTGAAAGATGACGGGTCAGTGCTGGAAATGAACAAAATTTACGGGTGCAGTTTTAAGCTCCCGTGAAATCAGAGACGCGAGGAAATTGGACCCATAAAATGTTAGTGTATGAATTTTTAGCTCAACTTTGACGAAGTCAAATTTGAGCTATTGTCATGGCCTGTCGTCCGTCCGTCCGTCTGGCCCATCTGGCCGTCTGTCCGTACGTCAACAATTGGCTATGGCTCGGGCTAGAGGTCGTATTTATGAACCGATCTTTACGAAACTTCTTGTGTACCTTTGTTATGACCCTGGGACGGGAACGAGTGTTTTTAGGTGTGGTCCCGAAATTCAAGATGGCTGCCAGCGGCCATTTTGTACCGATGATGCAAAAATCAGTTTTTTGCACAGAACTTCTGTATGAAAGTTCTGATTTGAATAAAGTTTTGTATAAATGTTTAGTACCATGGGATACATCACATATAATACGGGTTTTTTTCTCGTGCGTAAATTATGCGAATTAGACTGACTTTGATTTATTTAGTGTTACTTTCAGAGCTGTAAGTACCAAGCTGCTATGGCTCGGGCTAGAGGCCGTATTTATGAACCAATCTTTACGAAACTTCTTGGGTACCTTTGTTATGACCCTGGGACGGGAACGAGTGTTTTTGGGTGTGGTCCGAAATTCAAGATGGCTGCCAGTGGCCATTTTGTACCGATGATGCAAAAATCAGTTTTTTGTACAGAACTTCTGTATGAAAGTTCTGATTTGAATAAAGTTTTGTATAAATGTATAGTACAATGGGATACATCACATATAATACAGGTTTTTTTCTCGTGCGTAAATTATGCAAATTAAACTAACTTTGATTTATTTAGTGTTACTTTCAGAGCTGTAAGTGCCAAGCTTCTATGGCTCGGGCTAGAGGCCGTATTTATGAACCAATCTTTACGAAACTTCTTGGGTACCTTTGTTATGACCGTGGGACGAGAACGAGTGTTTTTGGGTGCAGTCCCAAATTCCAGATGGCTGCCAGCAGCCATTTTGTACCGACGATGCCGAAATCTGTTTTTTGTACAGAACTTCCATATGAAAGCTCTGATTTGAATAATTTTTTGTATGAATGTTTAGTACCATGGGATACATTACATATATTACAGGTTTTTTTCTTGTGCGTAAATTATGCAAATTAGGCTAACTTTGATTTATTTAGTGTTACTTTCAGCACTGTGAGTGCAAATCCCAATACGGCTCGGGCTAGAGGCCGTATTTATGAACCGATCTTCACAAAACTTCTTGGGTACATTTGTTATCACTGTGGGACGAGAAGGAGTGTTTTTGGGTCCAGTCTGAAATTCAAGATGGCCGCTAGCAGCCATTTTGTTCAAAATTAAGTGCAATCAGATTTTTGCGCAGAACTTCCAAATGAAAGATCTGATTTGAATAAATTTTTGTATGAATGTTTAGTACCATGGGATACATTACATATAATACAGAGTTTTTCTCGTGAATAAATTATGCAAATTAGGGGTCCGGGTGGGACTTAGAAAATTTTGGACCAAAATCCGGAAATTAGTTTTTTGGTTTTTTATGCATTTTGGCCAATTTTAAGACAAAAAAAAAAGAAGTTTTTTTTACACTGAAAATTTGGGGTCCGGGTGGGACTTAGAAAATTTTGGACCAAAATCCGGAAATTAGTTTTTTGTGTTTTGATGCATTTTGGTCAATTTTAAGAAGAAGAAGAAAAAATTTTAGTCTGAAAATATTTTGTTTGGGACTGAAAATTTCCACACAAAAATACTAATCTACAATGATTGGTCTTAATCTGTAGTCCATTACAGTCACCTTGTAATTCTTTTATTATTGTTAACTGGGCCAAAACAAATACTAATTCCTGTCATATTCATTATTCAGTTGTCTTTGTCACAGCAAGTACTAATTCCTGTCATATCCAAGTTGAGCTACAGAGTCATTGACTTTTTCATTGAGGGAATACTGTCACCAAACACCAGAAACCTTACCCTTTGAACTCTAGCGATATCTTCCATGCCAGTTCAATAGTAGCAATTAGAAGAGTCCATATTCATTATTAGGGGTAGACCAATCAATATTTTCAACGTGCAACCTCGGAGCTGCACAGTGAAAATATTGATTGGTCTACCCCACACATTTACTGAACAGCCATTCTATTTAAAGACATTATGACGTATAATGTTCCTGGCCAGAAAAGCAGCTGCTCGGGTTCAAGGAGTTAAATGTATAAGGAATTGCTGAATTATGACAGTAACTTGCCACTGGCCAGTGTGCTACTTTCTCAAAACAACACACATTTATATGCCCTCAAAGTATATAAGTGGTACACAACATTTTTCAACAAGTGCATTTTTTAGCTCCCGGAAAATAAAAAAACATGGGTGCTGACAGGAGCAATTGCACTCACACTCGTCTCATTTCCAGGACTGAGGGGTGTGTCAAAAATTGCTTTCTGTCTGTAACTTTAGTTCAGGAGACATTCCCCAAATTTACAAGGTTAAAGAAAAGAAAAATCCTCCATATTTTCGTGCTTTTTGTCAAAAAATCAAGCTCACTGTTTTTAAAGCACTTTTTCAGTGTTCTGACAATAAATTCAGTTTTACTTTTCATAATTTTAACAGCCTGTAGGCTGCAGCCATGTCATATTGACACCTGATAATATATAAATTGTGACTGTTATTAAAATGTTAAGAGTTGGTTAAATATATAACTTGATATATGGTGATGTGATCTTTGAATTTTGACTACTATAGTGGGTATCATGCAACTCTTTTTGATTGTTGCTGTATTCTGCTGTAAAATACAGTGTTAAGAAACTGATTGCTGTGTTCACTTCCACAGAAACACTGACGTCTGAAAGAAGTACTGCAGTTGTAATAATAACACATTTCTCACAGACTTTTCCCCCACACTGTTCATTGATATATGGCATACTTTTTCATTCAAGGTGGAAAGTGGGAATATTTCCACCTGTCTAATTTAAGTCTGACATGGCTAGTTAAAATCATCTCAGCACTCAAAGAGAACCTGCCAAACTTGATTTGTGGGCGTTATGTTTGGTGAAAATGAAAACATGATATTTCTAGGTGTATTTGTTGTAAGGCAAGTTACATAACCTGTTAACCCATTGTACTCTCTATTCACGGTTTTTGGACAGTAGTATGATCACAAAAGTGAATAGAGAATTTCAACCAGTTTAGGACTGGGGGTGGGGGGGGGGGGGGGGGGGGGTGGCACTGTAAACCTGATTGTTCTGACTGAGAGGGCCCAAGTCTCCACAGATATAATATTCTTGCTACATCATCAAAGCATGGCTCCCATGGTAAAAACTGGGTTTCTTTTTTTTGAAGGGGGTGTTGGGGGAGGGGGGTGATCCTCTAAAGTGAACAGTATAGGTATAATTAATTGGCTAAACTGGACTTCATACTTTTGTTGTAGTTATGATGTAGCCTTAGCTGCTGAAAGACCAGGGAAAAGTGACCTTAAATACCAATAAATAAATAGATTACTACTCTGCATTGATATAATTGTGTGCAGAAATTCAAAGACCACTGTTGGGGTTGGATTCCTCTCCTTCACTCACCTGAGCTATCCAAGTACATGACGGGAGCATATTCGACTGTGGTCACATTTATATCAAAGCATTTCACCAGTATTGTCTTGTGTAACACTATGAAATAGTTTGATATAGCCGAAGAGTACCCTTGGGTGAAATTTTTTGTTATTATATAACAGAACATGGTCACGATTAGCCATTGTGCAGAATTATGTGACCTTAAACACCAATAAATAAATAAATAAATAAATAAATAAATAAATAAATATAACAGAACTAGAGTCTAGTGGGCCATACCTGTCCCAGGATAGAACGTCCTGTCTGGGTGATGGGAAATTACTAGCTAAACAGAATGACCGAATCACAGAATTCCCTTTAATATAATAGATAAAAGCCCAGTTTAGCACTTGAATACAGGAATATGACCAGATTTTCTCAATTGAATACATGTACTCCTGGTTATTGAATATGTTTCACTGACAAAGTGGCTATTCAGTTAAAAGAGTTCCACAAAACACAAATGAATTGAGCGATAATTTTGCTAGAAGTCGGGTATTTTTGGCAGTTTTGCCTGATCGAGCTAATGTACTGCATATTTCCATAAAGTCACATCTGTATTATTACTCGCTTGTGGATGAGAGTACTTGGTTGTCTCTCTTCTACCATTTTAAGTTTTTAACGATAACCGAAAGTCGACTTGAATTATTATACCCCCGCAAACAAAGTTTGGGGGGGATATATAGGAATCACCCTGTCCATCCATCCGTCTGTCTGTCTGTCCGTCTGTCTGTCTGTCTGTCTGTCCATCCTTATAAGTGCAACTCCTCCTAAACCGTTTGAAGAATTTTCATGAAACTTTACACAATGGAAAAACTCCATATGAAGATGTGCATGAAGCAATATAATTCCGTTCTGACATTTCCAAGGGGAGATAATCTAACTTATACATTTCAGGCGCGGGGTGGGGGGGGGGGGGTATCACTTTGTGAGCTTACTCACAGTACATGTACCTCTAGTTTCCATTTGGCATCTGACCCATTAACGATTGAATATATTGAGATATATGACATTGAAATGGTGGGGTTTTTCTCGTGAGTGTATGTTGTCCAGTTACAGTTGAGTTACGGAAGCGTCACGTAACAGAAAGTTTGATAATGTTATGAGGGCTGCATCACAGTAGTTTAATAATATTCAGAAATTACTTATATTGAAAATATACGTACATGTATACTAGTGCCCCAAAACTATGTGTTTATGTTAGTTTTGCTTCCTGAAAGAGCTAACTTGTGTTTGTTTTATGGGATGGGGTGGTTGATGGGGGTGGGGGTGCATAAATGTTTCAGTCTCAATTTAAGATTCAAATATTGCCTTCCTAAACGGATACACAGGTACTTGGAATAATTGAATATTCATTTCTGTACTTATTTAACCTGTAACTTAACACGAAAAGCAGGCGACACTTGCAAACAAAATTCTTGAATAACTAACTTTTTTTTTTAGTTTTGGCTTGAAAAACACAGCTTATGACCCCCTCATTGGAACGAGCTCAATGAGCTCATTCCAATGAGGGGTCATAAGCTATGTTTTTGAGACCAGAAATAGAAACATAATGAATCTTAAATGGTGATTTTTGTGAATATCGCTGGTCGGTTTTGGCCATTACATTGGGTAAAGGGTTAAAGTTCATTACTGGTGAATCACCCATGGAGTTTGGTTTTAGCACAGGCATTCACCATCAGCCTCTCCTGTGTTCTCAACATTCTTGTGTTTTTGCAGTACTTGTTTACTGTGATAAACAAGGACTTGTTTTACTGGTAGAGTAGGGCTCGGTCACCAATTCCTGGAGTGGAAGGTCCTCTAAGATGAGTATAAACAATTGGTTTGGATTTTATATCCATGTCCATGCAGCAGTCATAATTAGCCATTGTGCAGAAATATGTAACCCTTAAACACCAATAAATAAATAAGTAAATGTGTTTTTGCAGTAACAAAATCTGTTTTTCTTTTGTTGGATTATCTTTCCACTTTATTTTGAATACCGGTATCGCATGACTTGTTGTTAGGAAAATTAGCAAATAGCACAGATGCTCTTCAGTTTAGGTATTGACAATTTAATAACAGGAATCAAAGAATAGAAAAAAAAATCATTTGATGATAAATGATGTTTTTTGCAAATAATTACATGTTTTAGTTTGAGAAAGAATGATTTATTGAGACCCTGACCTTGTTATTTGCAGATTTGCAGTGAAAAGAAAACCAAAAGAAAAGAAGAATTAAAAAAATCAAACTAATCTTTTTTAGCTTAACTTGACAAAGTCAAGATAAGTTATTGCCATCATGCGTACGGAAGTCTGTGAATCTGTTAGTCTGTGAGTCTGTTCACATTTTCCTTTAGCACAGGCTACACCCTGCAGTTCTTGTCTGACCATCACAAAATTTCATATGCAGGTTTGGGGTCATGTCTAGATGAGAAAGTCCCCTTTTGGTCGCGATCGGTCAACCATTATGGCTGCCCAAGCCCAAAACCCGAAAACCATTACCACAGTCTACAGGTCGTATTTATGAAGGGATTTCATTGTAACTTGGTAGGATGCCTCTGTATAATGCTTAGATGAGAATGTCCCCTTTTGGGCATGATCTGTCAAACGTGATGGCTGCCCAAGCCTGAAACCCAAAAACTTTTAGTACAGTCTGCAGGTCATGTTTAATATGGAGGGATTTCATTGTAACTTGGTTGGATGACTCCTTATGATGTCTAGATGAGAATTTCCTCATTTGGGTGTGATCTGCCAACCGTGACGACCTCCTTTACTACGCCCAGACACAAAATCATCTACTGTTAGACGGTTGAAAGGGGCTTGCCCTCACTATTCCTGCGCGCCTTCAGCATGTGAAACCATTTAAGCATCATATTTGACAGAACTCGATGAGCTCTGTCAAACAAGACTGGAAGCAATTAAATTCTTACTTACATTGTGTGAACCATTCGTGTCTTGAAATTTTGATATGTCGACATTGGTGTGCAGATGGTTAACGGAGATCAATAGGCAAATTGAAATATAAAATTACTGATCATAATTTTGACTGTCAGCGATTGTATGTTTCAGTATAGTCATGTAAGTACTTGTCCTTGTTTGACAACAAGGCCCACATAAGAAGCTTCACATTGAATCAAAATTTCAATCTCAGAAGAAAAATCCTAAATTATTGCTTCATTGCAGTGTATGATCGCTCAGTGTGTGACAACCTTAATAGAGATGGGCCGATTAGTAAAATGCCCCATCAGACGAATATCAGTTATTTTAGGCAACAATCGGCCGATACCGAATGCTGATGTCAGATGGTTTCTTTATTATTCAAGCTTACTGCAGAAGTTGGCTCATTTACAGTAACCAGAATTTAATTTACATGTCATTAATCCCCATCAACTCGGAAAATAACACACTTATAATACTCACTTAAATAAGTCATATAACAGACATCAAAGGGCTAATTTTATGTCAATGAAACACCATCATTGCAGTATATTTTCGATTTAAAATAAACAGCTAACAACTGAGTCGAGAAGTTATCAAAAGCCGTCTTTGGAACCACATGTTTTAAAGTGGAGTTTCTTTTCGGTAAACCCATATAAGGGATTGTGTCACACGAGTCATGACGTTGCACTGCATTATCTATTTTTATCACACGCTCCACTCATTTCAACATGAGAAAAATTCAGTAGCTTCGTGTTGATAAATCCCATCCTGAATGGCCTGATTTTAAACTTATTGCACCCAAACCTCTCACAGTTAGCATGGATAACTAATACGGAGGAAATATCTGTCCAATATGGGAATAAAGAATGCCATTATGTATTTAATGAGACGATGAGCGTGGTTGAAAGAAATATTGCGACATTTTTCAGAATGCAGTACAGTTTGGGCAGTGAAGAGCATCCGTATTCACATGATGGATAAAAAACAACTCGGTACACAGTTACACGAGCAGAATCTTTAATATAGTATGCTGACTTTTCTTTCTTGAACCATCACTTACCTGATATCAGTAACAGACGAGTGACGTACTCATCGTGTTTGCTTGCCACTGGTTGTCCCACGAAGGGGAAGAAAGTTCATTACAGATCATCCATAACACTTTCACTTTCACTTTCACTGAGTTTCAGACAATCGGCGAGGGCCAATGTTGAACCATTGAGTGCCGATGGTGATCCTATGGACGCTTATCGGCCGAGTGCCATTGTTACACCGATTAATCTTCTCATCTCTAAACCTTAACGCAACAACAAAAATGTTTGTGTTACTGCAATATAGCATCAGGCACTAACACTTTTTCTGACCTACAAAAATTTGTACGGCATACAGAGAGTGGACTACCATTAATATTTCACCCAACTAATACAGCTGAACTCATTTTGTGAACAAGCACAAGAAGTACAAATTTTCAGCAAATAGACCTCCAGGTTAACTCCTGTCATGCTGCTGCCAGATATTCCTGCCCAGAATTGCAAATCTCTTGCCAGTGGTATATGTATAATTTTGTGTCTTGTAACCAAATTTTGCTGATAAAAATTGATTTGACTACTTAACTCTTAACCCGTTGAGAATTTTCAAAATATTTTTTAATCAAATCTAGTCATGGCTGCTGTAAAGAAAAATTAATCTAAATATAACAAGAAATCATTGGTGAAACAATCCATTCAATTTACAGGGGAAAGTATGTTTAAATATGCCCAAACTATACTTATATCAGTGACAAGAGAAACCCTGTGCTGGGGAGGAATATCTGCCAGCAGTATGTAGGGTTTAATATATTCCCGGTTTTTATGGAACCGGGTACCGGGTATTTTTCACTAACCAGAACCAGGTAACGGGTATTTCCCAGTTCCTGTGAGTGTGAGGTAAGTATGAATTATATAGGTAGGTATAACAAGATTAACAGATAACTAATGAAGTGGAATTCGTTTAATGAAAGTATGATTACGAGAAAAATAAAATAAAATGAATAGTCTCTTGACAACGTCTCGTGGTTTCGAGAAAACAATGATAATCATTCGACAATCAGCATGTCGTGTTTTATGCACTTTACGGTCATTTCATCGAACGTCATATAAAGTCCAGACTCCAGAGCAGTCACTTGGAACCGAGTCAATCATTTGCCTGCTTTATTCTTCAAACTTCATATGGCATTCAATGAAATGATCGTAATGTTTAAGTCAATGCAGTTCATAGTTCATAAGATAACTTCATGACCATGTAGTGAGTCACTAATGTCACGTGGTTGCTTAGGTAGGTTGTGCACCGCAGCCTCCGCCATCACGCCTATAAAACTTGCGCAGAAAGAGAAGCGTGCTCAGTGATTTATCGTTGAGGCGTGACCTTATTTTCGTAGCAAATTGTCCGGCTGCAGAGAAACTTCTCTCGGATTCAACTGATGTTGGTTTTCCGGTCATTAATGCATTGAATAGGAAATCTAGGTTTGGGGTGCGTTCATTGTTGGCTTCATACAATTTAAATTCAGCATTTATGTTTGGCATAGAACCCTCTGGTCTCCTTTGGTAACTGGCTGACTTATCAGTATACTCTTGAAGGATATCTTTCATCGTAGCTGCTTTGGGTGCTTTCGGCTTTTTCTCATTCGCGACCGGGTCACTAACATTGGCATCATCTGGGTTTAGTATCTGACAACCGTTGTCTTCCGTTTCGATTTGCGAATCCATTCCTCGGAGCCGCGATAATTCTGCTTTGGCCAGTCGAACGCGTGTTGTTTTTGGACAGGGCTCGAAGAAATCACCAGTTTTACCGTTGAATGCTGAATGATCATGCAGGTATTGCAGAAGCGTAACTAGCGTTTTATCTCGTCGCTTATTGAGTCGCTCTTGTAGACACTCAGACATTATTCTACTGATATTGCTGTTATTCTGTCCTAGTTGGTCAAATAAAAACTTCA
The DNA here is from genome assembly GCA_031216915.1 of Pictodentalium vernedei. Lineage (NCBI taxonomy): Eukaryota > Metazoa > Mollusca > Scaphopoda > Dentaliida > Dentaliidae > Pictodentalium > Pictodentalium vernedei. Next base: position 289,533,553 of record CM062290.1, read on the forward strand.
GTATGGCATCGGCCGAAATGAAAGTGGTGGGTGTCCCGTCGACAGAGTGCTTCATTTGCGACTGTGATGGCTTTTAGTGTTTTGGCCAGATCTTCGACAAGTTCTAACTCATCTTCACTAAGTTTAGATTCATCGCACAAGTCAACATAAGCCTTCAGCATGGAGGGTCGAATTTGCAGATAACGCGACAACATTTCTTCAATGCTGTTCCAGCGTGTCTTGATATCAAGTTTTGGTTTCAATTCTCAACCGAATTCAGAACGTACATAGTTTTGCAATATCTCGTCAGCACGACCATGTCTAAATTTTTTGCAGTCCTGTTTAACTTTTTTAACCAAACCGGCATAGTCTTCTTTCATGAGCACCGACTCTTCCTCAGCTTCTAATTGTATATCAGGCTCATCACTGAACTCTTCTTCTAATTCTGAATCACTTTCGCTATCCTCTGATTCTTCTTCTTGATCTGTCTCTTCTTCACAGCCTTCGCTCTGATCTTTAGACTTAGCATACAGTACGTCAACTACCGCCAAGTGTATGCCATGGCTGTAGCACAAACAAGATAAAGTCGGCATGAGCCTACCAAACTTGACCATCACGGATGCACCATCGTTGGTGTATACTTCAATATGTTCGTCAATATTCAAACCGAATTCTGACAGATGTTCGCGAACTGCATCAACGGTTGCTTCAGAAGTGAACTTTCCAGTAATACGTCGAAGGCCTGTGTTCCAAAATAACCCGTGCTGTCCGTGAATGTCGATGTTGAGGTATCGCCGGTTTCTGATGCTCATCCATTCATCGAGTGTAAGTGAGAATCTCTCGCCTGCTTCTAGTCGCGCTTTAAATTCTGACGCTAGACTCTTTTTTAGATTATCTGCATGATTGTACAGCAGTTTCATTACATCAGAAGGATTATGTGGCAAATTATATCCATCTCGGCTGAGACTTTTCCGAATGTAATCTGACTTGACAATTGCGTGGATTGAGAAACCGTCAATCGCTATTAAAATAGCCAAAATTTTATCAAGGGAATCTTTTTCTCTAATTTCAAATGCATCAACAGTCTTTTGTGTAGCCAATCTTGCCAGTTTAGATTTAGAATCGGCTGATGTTGCTGTGCTGGAACTCTCACATGGGCGCTTCGAATTTGACAAATCAATTCCATGAACCAGTTTCAGGTGTTTAGCTAAACTACTAGTCGAACCACCGCTGATTGTCAATAACTTGTCACACCGCTGGCATTGGGCTTTGTTGCTCAAACCGGCGCGCCGTATATAGTATCTCCATACCTGCGATGCGTTTTCCCGACTCATCCTCGAAATTGAATAAAATAAAAACTTTTGCAGGACGCTACGGCGACACAGGGTTACGGCTGACGAAACCAAAATACCAAATGCCACAAAGTTTACGAGTCGTGAATGACGCACTGAATCACTGTTAGTGAGTAATAGGTACGCGTTAATCGATTCGAACTGACGTCATAACTCATAAATAAGAGCACTTGTTTCGCGCACGTGCTATCAATTAAAAACGCGTTAAGCTACAGCGAGTCAGCGACGGTATGTTTGAAGTCGCGACTTGTGCCACGGGAATATATAGTTAATATTTCGAGGCGATTCGATCTCAGGCCTTAATCATAAACGTGTAATAAAACCCGGTTCTCAACAACGCAATAACCTGGTAGCGAGTATAGTCGTTAATGGAACCGGAACCGGGTATACCCGGAATCGAATTAAACCCTAGCAGCATGTAAAGAGTTAAACAGTGATTTCTGGACTTAAATTCTCAATTGTTTTTGTCAAATTTACTTGAGACAGCAAATGAAGCACCGGTGGCTAAAGTTGAAGAAAATATCAGAAAATGTTAACGGTTAAATCCAGAGGTTCATCAGTTGAACCTTTTCCTGTGCTTTTTATGAAGTTTTCACAGGATTTATTTTGATTGAAACTCCATGATATGTTGTTCTGTGTAATAATCTACTCCCCACGCACAGTTCACACAATGTGAATTAAAATTAGCGGGTACTCGATCACTTGGGAATGCAGTGGCTCAGTGGTTGGTACACTGTACTTTAGATTGAAATATGTACAGTTGAAACTAGAAGTCATGCCCCTGTATTGTGACCTTTTTTGAAGTAATAGCTTGCTGAGTAAGTGCGCTTTTTGTCCCTATCAAGCTCAAGCTGCCCCATTAGCATAACTCATTTCCCGTAGAAAGACTGTGTGCCCATCAATTCTATACTAGTAAATAGAGATCATTAACATCATTCCTGATAGTTACTGGCCACTGCTCAGTTGTTCTCGCTGGGTACTCCGATGTACCACAGCTGTAAAATTGTCTGACACGATATGACATTTGTGTTTGTAAATGTTGTTAAACCCCAGTAAATAAACAAAGAGATTATTATTATCCATGATTGGTGAGGGTGTGAGATGGGGAAATCTCACCCGAGGGCAATATATTTGGATCAGACACGAGACTTGCCGAGTGTAGGACCCAAATATCTTGTCCCGAGGGTGAGTTTTCCCCCATCTCACAACCATCCACATCAGGGATGTGGGTGGTTGTGAGATGGGGGAAAACTCAATCAAAACACCCTGAGGTCATCAAAAACACCCTGATGTCATCAACCAAAACACCCTGAGGTCATCAAAAATCAAAAGTAATTCAGCGGCACATGTAATTGTGTTGTCCATTTCTAAAAAAAAAAAATGATTTACGTATCGGAAATATATGATTCATATAATTATTTCCCCCAAAATGGGGTATACTGGAATGCATCTGTCCATCAGTCTGTAAATTATTCAATTCTGGGAGTTTTGCCCCTTTTTATATTGAGAAAAATGCAATTTTTGTCCGCACGAAAAAATTCAGGCATCTGAGCGACAATGTGGTTACGAGGAGCTTCCTTGTTCCCATATGTTCTCCGGGGTGCGCTGTGGCTCAGTGGTAGACTGTTAGACTTTTATACTAGAGGTCCCGAGTTCGATCCCTGTCCAGGATGATTCACGTTGTGTCCTTGGGCAAGGCACTTTATACCAGTTGCCTACACGGGAGCACGATGATGCCGTGTACTAAGGTGTACTGCACGTCGATGGCACACATGTCTTCAACCACTGTAACTCTGCTTGAACGGAGCTTGAAAGGAATTAGAATGTTGATGAGCTGACAGTTGCTCGTCCTCCGGCTTAAGTACTCTGGCTTCCTCCACCCGTAAAACTATCACGGTCACAAATAGCCATTGTGCATAAATATGTGACCTTAAACACCAACAGCTAATTATCAAGAGAAGGAAAATGGAACTTGGAAGGTTCTTATATTTATTATTCTAGCACACATTCCAACTGACAGTATTTAAGTATTTCTGTTTTTTGGCAAGAGTAGCTGTGAATCACCATGTCTATTTTAATTGGTAAGAGTAAAATAATTCCCAAAACATTACAAATATTGATTTCAGCAGAGCATGAGATAAGACTCTGCATATATGAAATGTATCACCTTGTAAAATATTAACTCTTTTCTTGTAGTTACCTGCATGATGGTGATATATAAAAGTCTTAAACATCTTCTTCCATGGTGAAAGATTTTGTCCTGTTTTTTAGTCGAGTTGTGACGAAGTCAAACTCGACTTATAGTTTGGTGAATGGCGGGCGGGCGGGCGGGCGAGCGGGCGGGCGGGTGGGCGGGAGGGCGGGCGGGCGTAAACAATTGGTTTCCGGATGATAACTAGACAGTGGTTCAACTCACATTCATTAAACTTCATACGTAGGTTGGTCTTGGTGGGAGGAAGAACCCTATTGATTTTGGACATGCTACGCCGAAGGTCAAGGTCACAGTGACCTTGAACATAGTAAATCTTAAACAATTGGTTTCTGGATGATAACTTGATAATGGTTCAACTCACATTCATGAAACTTCATAGGTAGATTGGCCTTGGTGAGGGGAAGAACCCTATTGATTTTGGACTCGCTATGTCAAGGGTCAAGGTCAACGTGGCCTTGAACATAGTAAATCGCAACAATTCCTTTCCGGATGATAACTTGATAGTAGTTCAACCTACATTCATGAAACTTCATAGGTGGGTTGGCCTTGGTGCGAGGAAGAACTCTATTGATCTTGGACTCACCAGGTCAAAGGTCAAGGTCACAGTGACCTTGAACATAGTATATCGCAACAATTGGTTTCCGGATGATAACTTGATAGTGGTTCAACCTAGAGTCATGAAACTTTACAGGCATGTTGGCCTTGGTGCGAGGAAGAACCCTATTGATGTTGGACTCACCAGGTCAAAGGTCAAGGTCACAGTGACCTTGAACATAGTATATCGCAACAATTGGTTTCCGGATGAGAACTTGATAGTAGTTCAGCCTAGAGTCATGAAACTTCATAGGTGTGTTGGCCTTGGTGCGAGGAACTGTTGTCACAACTCGACATTGGATCGGTGATCCTGAGCGGCATTTTCTTCTCATTGAACCAGGAGTTTTTCTTATCAACCTACTCACAATTGTTTACTTCAGGCTTGCACTACAGTGGAAGTCCCTAACTCGGATAAAATACTCTCTATTTTTGTCTTTCCCAAGCAATTTGGGAAAGAAAAGTGGTGCAAAAGCACCAATAAAAAAAAAGCCAAAACTGGGTCGAGTGCAACCGGCACAGACCCAGTACGGGACACTCTCTCCCAAGTACAACTCCACGACTTCGGTTGCCAGTGCACATATACCGTCTCTAAAGACTCATTCTTTTTATAATCCGCTTCGTGTCGAGATGTTTTTGCACGCTTATCAGTGTTTCTCCAGCTCGATTTTCGATGATTCCTGATTCATTGTGCCTCAGTGTATCCTTTGTGTTCTCAGGAACAGTGTTTTTTATATTCTCTTTTATATTATATATCCATAATGTATATTTAATTGTTCTCTCTCGAGTCGCGCTCGAATTTCGTGTGCCATGCGGTTCGGACTTATAATATTTCACAATTTTTGTTAATGCTTTATTTGCTAAATTTTCTAATTGTGTTTGAGTTAGGTGTCAGCGGGGTACCACTCCTACAGTTTTTCTTCTTTCTTTTGAGAGTAGTCATCCTGTTGTGTGGTTCCCGGTCGACCGTCTGGGGTCTTTGTTTCTGTCACCTTTCTCTCTTCTTTGGGGGTGTTCTTCTGTTTTCTGATTTCACCTTCTCTGCTCCTCTCACCTCTATCATGCCCAGGACAATTCCTTGTGGGCAATGTCTGCTTCCAAAGCATGTGGACGATTTACATTCGTCTTGTTCCTCCTGTAATGGGTGTTCGGCCGAGCGGCCATGTGGTGTCTGTGGATCATGGTCATCCACTTTCTGGGCGTCAGTTAACCGTGTCGTTCGTTCTCGTGGCCGTGCCTCCCGCTCCCGCGGGAAAGGAGAACGTGGTCGTTCGGGGCCTCCCGAGCCGACCTTGTCTGGTGAGAGTTATTCCTCCTCCGTGGGGGATGTGCAGTCTTTTCCTGTGGTGGATACTGCGGGAGCCGTTGAGTGTTCTGGTGAAGAGGTGCCTGGTTCCGGGACTACGGTCCCCCTCCAGTCGACATCTGAGGCTGTCACTAGGGTTGTGACTCCTCCTTCGGAGCCGAGACGGTGTGCTCTCTCCACTATTTCACCAGCCTCAACGACTCTCGACGTATCTACTACCACTGCTGGTCCGTCTGCTTCGTCGTCAGTTTCATCCGGCCTCGGCTTTTCGCTGCAGGGGACTGCAGGAATGTCCGGTACTGTAGACGTGGGATATCGGCCTCAGCCTTCCCTGACTTCAACTCGGCGAAGTCGGAAGGGGCTGCCGGCCGAACCCATCTCTGCGGTCTCTTCGCCGTCGAGCACCACAGTTGTGTCTTTGGATTCGGATGTTCTTAGTGGAAACACTATGAACTCTGTGGCGTTTCCGTCTACTCATTCTGGCCTCACGACCAGTTTTGGGGGACCAACGCCTTTTGTGCAGCCTGGACCTTCTGCCCCGCAGAGGTCCGCGGTGACTCTCATGAGTTCTCGCCATATTGATCCTCGGGGTGCCTCGTACCCCTATACACGTCTGCCTTCAGATGTTTCGGCTGCCGCCCGTCGTCCCACGTCGGGTATTTTGGAGGATCGTGACCCTTCGCTGGTTAAGAGGGTCAGAGGTGAAGCCACTTTGCCGGTTCGCTCCCCTGTCGAACCGGTCGGTACGGGCAGTGAACTTAGGGAGGCCCTCTCCTTACTCACTCAGGTTCTTTCTAAGAGCCTTCCTGTTGCTTCCAGCGAGGCAATGAGTGGTTTCCAGGCGCCTCCTATGGCGCCGCCTCTCGGGATTGGAAACAGGCCGGTTTCTGGTTCCCCTGGTGTCCCGACACCATGGGAGGCGTCGGCTGGTTTGCCCACGATGGGCTATGTGTCTTCCGACTCTGGGGAGGAGTCCGACATGCTTGATGTCGAGGGCCAGCAGTCTTCGGACTTGGGGGCAGCTCTTGACTTTGTGTTTGGGTTTCTGCCTGATCTCAAACCTGCTAACCAGCCGACAGTGTCAGCCTGGCCGCGATCATCGGTCGCGCGCCAACAGCCTATGGAGCAACCTGCTTCTGGGCGCCTTCGACCGTGCCAGTCGGTACAGGTGGTTGAAGCTTTTTCAACATTGGACTCCAAGCTGAATTCCAAGTCTCTGAAGACTTCGTTCTTCACCAGGGTTGACACCTTTTTTCCTCCTGTGTGTTATCGTTCCTGCGATTCCGCCAATCCGTCGGTCTACCAGACTTTGACGGTTCTGGATCAGGACTCCACTTCCCTCGGGGCTTTCCAAGCCCAAGTCGGCCGTCTTTTCAATGACGACTCTGGAGTCCACGTTGGGCTTATCTAGAGAGATGCTTGGCATGCTTTCTCTCTCAGATCACGTCGTCTCAGCTTTGGCTGCTTATCTGCCTCCAGATAAGTTTGACGAGGTACAGGCTCCTTTGCGTGTGCTATCCAAGGCGATTATGCATCTTACTCACACGCATGCCTGTAACACGGCTAATCTGGAATTAGTTCGAAGGGACACAGGACGATCCCTTCCCGAGGAGCAGCATGCTGCTCTTCGATCTGCTTCTTTGGCAGGTCCGCAACTTTTCAATGCTTCCGTGTCGACGGTCCGGGATGACGTCCTACGTCATTCCAAAGATCAGCTGCTGTTTTGTCAGCTTGATCAGCCTTCTCGGGGAGGCAAGGGCCGTTCCAAGCCTAACAAGTACCCTTCTGCTTCCCCTGTGAAGCAAAAGGCTGGTCCTTCTGCCGCCGCCTCTACTTCTTACTCAAGGGGTAAGGGTAAGGGTCGGCAGAATCGAGGGAAGTCTCAGTATGCTTCATTTAGTAGAGGAAGTGGTTTCTCCTCTCGCGGGCCTCGTCGGGGCTCGAAATGAAGGTCCTCACCTCGACTCGTCCCAGGTTGGAGGAAGGATAGCAGAGTTCGCAAACCATTGGGCCACCATCACATCCGATCCGTGGGTGTTAGATGTTGTCCGGACCGGGCTGCGAATATCCTTGCGACAGCACCTCACTCTGTCAAGGGTGCCTCTTCCAACCACAGTTCCTTCAGACATTTTACGTCGGGAACTTTTGTCCACGGAGATTGGCAATCTCCTGGCAAAGGGGGCGCTCGAGGTCGTCAAGAACATTCAGTCAGTAGGTTTCTATTCCCGCCTGTTCTTGGTGCCGAAGAAGGACGGCCGACTTCGACCGGTTATCAATCTGAGTATCCTGAACCAGTCTATCAGGTCGGTCCGCCAATCAATTCACCAGGGAGATTTTGCAGCCATCATCGACCTGCGAGACGCTTACTTCCAGGTTCTGATGCATCGGGCGTCACAGTGTTTTTCGGACTTATAATATTTCACAATTATTGTTAATGCTTTATTTGCTAAATTTTCTAATTGTGTTTGAGTTAGGTGTCAGCGGGGTACCACTCCTACAGTTTTTCTTCTTTCTTTTGAGAGTAGTCATCCTGTTGTGTGGTTCCCGGTCGACCGTCTGGGGTCTTTGTTTCTGTCACCTTTCTCTCTTCTTTGGGGGTGTTCTTCTGTTTTCTGATTTCACCTTCTCTGCTCCTCTCACCTCTATCATGCCCAGGACAATTCCTTGTGGGCAATGTCTGCTTCCAAAGCATGTGGACGATTTACATTCGTCTTGTTCCTCCTGTAATGGGTGTTCGGCCGAGCGGCCATGTGGTGTCTGTGGATCATGGTCATCCACTTTCTGGGCGTCAGTTAACCGTGTCGTTCGTTCTCGTGGCCGTGCCTCCCGCTCCCGCGGGAAAGGAGAACGTGGTCGTTCGGGGCCTCCCGAGCCGACCTTGTCTGGTGAGAGTTATTCCTCCTCCGTGGGGGATGTGCAGTCTTTTCCTGTGGTGGATACTGCGGGAGCCGTTGAGTGTTCTGGTGAAGAGGTGCCTGGTTCTGGGACTACGGTCCCCCTCCAGTCGACATCTGAGGCTGTCACTAGGGTTGTGACTCCTCCTTCGGAGCCGAGACGGTGTGCTCTCTCCACTATTTCACCAGCCTCAATGACTCTCGACGTATCTACTACCACTGCTGGTCCGTCTGCTTCGTCGTCAGTTTCAGCCGGCCTCGGCTTTTCGCTGCAGGGGACTGCAGGAATGTCCGGTACTGTAGACGTGGGATATCGGCCTCAGCCTTCCCTGACTTCAACTTGGCGAAGTCGGAAGGGGCTGCCGGCCGAACCCATCTCTGTGGTCTCTTCGCCGTCGAGCACCACAGTTGTGTCTTTGGATTCGGATGTTCTTAGTGGAAACACTATGAACTCCGTGGCGTTTCCGTCTACTCATTCTGGCCTCACGACCAGTTTTGGGGGACCAACGCCTTTTGTGCAGCCTGGACCTTCTGCCCCGCAGAGGTCCGCGGTGACTCTCATGAGTTCTCGCCATATTGATCCTCGGGGTGCCTCGTACCCCTATACACGTCTGCCTTCAGATGTTTCGGCTGCCGCCCGTCGTCCCGCGTCGGGTATTTTGGAGGATCGTGACCCTTCGCTGGTTAAGAGGGTCAGAGGTGAAGCCACTTTGCCGGTTCGCTCCCCTGTCGAACCGGTCGGTACGGGCAGTGAGCTTAGGGAGGCCCTCTCCTTACTCACTCAGGTTTTTTCTAAGAGCCTTCCTGTTGCTTCCAGCGAGGCAATGAGTGGTTTCCAGGTGCCTCCTATGGCGCCGCCTCTCGGGATTGGAAACAGGCCGGTTTCTGGTTCCCCTGGTGTCCCGACACCATGGGAGGCGTCGGCTGGTTTACCCACGATGGGCTATGTGTCTTCCGACTCTGGGGAGGAGTCCAACATGCTTGATGTCGAGGGCCAGCAGTCTTCGGACTTGGGGGCAGCTCTTGACTTTGTGTTTGGGTTTCTGCCTGATCTCAAACCTGCTAACCAGCCGACAGTGTCAGCCTGGCCGCGATCATCGGTCGCGCGCCAACAGCCTATGGAGCAACCTGCTTCTGGGCGCCTTCGACCGTGCCAGTCGGTACAGGTGGTTGAAGCTTTTTCAACATTGGACTCCAAGCTGAATTCCAAGTCTCTGAAGACTTCATTCTTCACCAGGGTTGACACCTTTTTGCCTCCTGTGTGTTATCGTTCCTGCGATTCCGCCAATCCGTCGGTCTACCAGACTTTGACGGTTCTGGATCAGGACTCCACTTCCCTCGGGCTTTCCAAGCCCAAGTCTGCCGTCTTTTCAATGACGACTCTGGAGTCCACGTTGGGCTTATCTAGAGAGATGCTTGGCATGCTTTCTCTCTCAGATCACGTCGTCTCAGCTTTGGCTGCTTATCTGCCTCCAGATAAGTTTGACGAGGTACAGGCTCCTTTGCGTGTGCTATCCAAGGCGATTATGCATCTTACTCACACGCATACCTGTAACACGGCTAATCTGGAATTAGTTCGAAGGGACACAGGACGATCCCTTCCCGAGGAGCAGCATGCTGCTCTTCGATCTGCTTCTTTGGCAGGTCCGCAACTTTTCAATGCTTCCGTGTCGACGGTCCGGGATGACGTCCTACGTCATTCCAAAGATCAGCTGCTGTTTTGTCAGCTTGATCAGCCTTCTCGGGGAGGCAAGGGCCGTTCCAAGCCTAACAAGTACCCTTCTGCTTCCTCTGTGAAGCAAAAGGCTGGTCCTTCTGCCGCCGCCTCTACTTCTTACTCAAGGGGTAAGGGTAAGGGTCGGCAGAATCGAGGGAAGTCTCAGTATGCTTCATTTAGTAGAGGAGGTGGTTTCTCCTCTCGCGGGCCTCGTCGGGGCTCGAAATGAAGGTCCTCACCTCGACTCGTCCCAGGTTGGAGGAAGGATAGCAGAGTTCGCAAACCATTGGGCCACCATCACATCCGATCCGTGGGTGTTAGATGTTGTCCGGTCCAGGCTGCGAATATCCTTGCGACAGCACCTCACTCTGTCAAGGGTGCCTCTTCCAACCACAGTTCCTTCAGACATTTTACGTCGGGAACTTTTGTCCACGGAGATTGGCAATCTCCTGGCAAAGGGGGCGCTGGAGGTCGTCAAGAACATTCAGTCAGTAGGTTTCTATTCCCGCCTGTTCTTGGTGCCGAAGAAGGATGGCCGACTCCGACCGGTTATCAATCTGAGTATCCTGAACCAGTCTATCAGGTCGGTCCGCCAATCAATTCACCAGGGAGATTTTGCAGCCAGCATCGACCTGCGAGACGCTTACTTCCAGGTTCCGATGCATCGGGCGTCACAGAAGTATCTCAGGTTCGCTTTTCTGGGGCGAGTTTACCAGTTCAAGGCCATGCCTTTTGGCCTCAACCTGGCTCCTTGGGCGTTCACCAGACTGATGTCGCATGTGATAGCGTTCCATCGCACACAGTCCAGGGTGACTACTTCGGCATATCTGGACGATATCCTCCAGAGGCATTCCAATGCTGCCTTACTGGAGTCGGATGTCGCCACTCTGTTGAGCTTGCTCATGTCGCTAGGATTCAGAGTCAACAAGGAGAAGTCGGACCTGGTCCCTTCTCAGTCGTTTTGTCTTCTGGGGATGTCTTTCCAAACTCAATTCAATTCGGTAGCGGTTCCCCAGGCCAAGGCTGTGATTCTCTCAGCTTTTGCTCTGACTCTGTCCCAGTCCACGTCCGCGACCGCTCGGAGTTTTCTCCGGCTGATCGGTTTCTGCGGTTCGGTGACGGATCTCATTCCTCTAGGTCGGCTGCGTGTCAGACCTCTCCAACACTTTCTGCTCAGTCGTTGGAGGCCGAATGTAGATTCTCTGGATCAGGTGCTTCCGTTTCCGGAATCTCTGTATCCTCACCTTCTTCCCTGGACAGATGTTCGGTGGATTATGCAGGGTGTTCCATTGGACTTACCCACGTCCGATCGCGTTCTGACAGCAGATGCCAGCGATCTTGGATGGGGTGCGACGTTGGATCCTCTCGGTCTTTCCCTACACGGGATGTGGGACCAGAATCAAGCAGCTCTACACATCAACCAGAAGGAGCTTCTTGCTCTTCTTCTGAGTTTCAGGCAGTGGATCCCTCACCTGTCGAATCGCCAGGTCCTTCTGCTATCCGACAATTCGACAGTGGTTGCTTACATTCGGAACCAGGGCAGCACGCACTCGGTTCCGATGTACGAATTAGCTCGGGATCTTCTACTGCTCGCTCAGGATGTTCACGCCGGAGTGGTTGTTCGTCGCATTCCCGGTCGTCTGAACGTTCTAGCCGACTCCCTGTCCCGACAGGGCAGGGTTATTTCCACCGAGTGGATGCTTTACAGGGTAGTGTTCCAGTCGCTTTGCGATCTCTGGGGACGTCCCCCACATCGACCTCTTTGCGACTCGTTGGAACCATCAGGTGGACACTTTCGTGTCCCCGTGTCCAGATCCTCTGGCTTTTGCCGTGGATGCTCTGTCACTCGATTGGAACGGTCTAGTCGGCTACGCCTTCCCGCCGGTTCCGATTCTTCCTCAGGTTCTCGCCAAAATTCGAACCTGCAGTTGTCGAATCATTCTGATCGCTCCCCTGTCGCCTCAGCGGGTGTGGATCAATCAGCTCCGCTTGTTGATGGTGGCGGTTCCGGCACGTCTCCCGCTACGCCGCGACCTTCTTTGTCAAGGTCGCCCGAGGAGGTTTCACGTCGACCCGACTTCGTTGCGCCTTCACGCATATCTTTTGTCAGGTCCTGTCTCCTCGGTAGAGGTTTTTCGATACGAGCAGTGGAGTGCATTTCTTCTTCAAGGAGGCACTCCACTGGTTTAGCTTATGCAGCTAAATGGAAGGTCTTCTGTCGATGGTGTGCTGATCACTCTGTTGATTATGCCAATCCTTCGATTTCACAGATTGTGGAGTTTCTGGTATATCTGTTTGATTCTCCGGGGCTCCAGCCTGTTACCATCAAGGGTTACAGGTCCATGCTTTCAGAGACTTTTTCTTATGTGGGGAAGCGTCGTATCGGCACTAATCCTTACCTCTCCAAGCTTGTTCGGCACTTTTCTTTGAAAAGGCCGCGGACTTTGCAGCTTACTCCACGTTGGAATCTTTCGTGGGTGCTGCTTTGCTTGGAGGGGGGGGGAGGGGGGGGGGGCACCGTTCGAACCTTTATCCCAGGTGGATATGCATTTTCTCACATATAAGACGGCTTTTCTGATGGTATTTGCTTCGGCCAGACGGGTAAGTGAGCTTCACGCCCTCTCGGTTGACCCGGCCTTTTTTAGGAGCTCTCCCAACAGTGTTACTTTTACCACTGATTGCTCCTTTTTGGCCAAGAATCAGTTACCAGATACTACTCCTCCTTCTATCTGTATCAGGGCTCTTCCTTCTGTTGAGGGTAATCGCCCTTTGCTCTGTCCGGTCTGTGCTATTCGCATTTATCTCGATCGGACACGCTTCATACGGAAATGCAGGAAACGTTTTTTTCTGTCTCTTATTCCGGGTCGACAGAAGATCTCTCCTCAATCCATTTCTCGATGGATTTGTCTTGCTATTCGTACGGCTTATAGTCATTTAGCAGCTGGCGATTGTATTACCAATCGTATTTCTGCCCACGAGGTGCGGGCACTATCCACCTCTTGGGCTTATTCTAACTCTGTCAAGTTGTCGGATGTTATGCAGGCAGCCTACTGGAGAAATGCTTCTACTTTCTCCACCTTTTATCTGCGCCAGTTGCAGGAGCAGTCAGAGGACCTTTTTGCCCTGGGTCCTCTTTCTTCTGCTCAGGCTGTTGTCTGCCATAGCCATTAGGCTTCTTGAAGGTCAGTTTTCAGCCTTGTGCTGTTACTGCCCTTTTTCTGTCTGTGTGTCACACAGGCCCATATGTCTCCTTTCATTGTCCTTTATCAATGATTGCGACATTATGGTTGTTAAGCCTCGGGACCTCTTCCTTCTGCTTCACGGTTCCAGTGCACTGGGGTTATGTGTGGGTTGGTTATGCGATTCCCTCCAGCCTTTTGTCTATTCAGCCTGAAGTAAACAATTGTGAGTAGGTTGATAAGAAATCTAAATTTTATAGTAAATTTCCTTTCTTATTATACCTACCACAATTGTTTACATGGAGGCCCTCCCGTCTTCTTTACGGGTAAAGAATCTTTCCTCCCCGCTGATCACATAACTCTAACGTTGACGGATTCAAAAAGAATGAGTCTTTACAGACGGTATATGCACACTGGCAATGGAAGTCGTGGAGTTGTACTTGGGAGAGAGCGTCCCATACTGGGTCTGCGCCGGTTGCACTCGACCCAGTTTTGGCTTATTTTTTATTGGTGCTTTTGCACCACTTTTCTTTCCCAAATTGCTTGGGAAAGACAAAAATAGAGAGTATTTTATCCGAGTTAGGGACTTCCACTGTAGTGCAAGCCTGAAGTAAACAATTGTGGTAGGTATAATAAGAAAGGAAATTTACTATGAAATTTAGATTTCTCTTTGATGGTGGCAGTGGTAGTCATGTAAATAGTAGCTGATTGACCATGATTTACTGTTTGTGAAAATTGTGTTTAGTATGTTGCTCGAGTCTGTGGAAAACACAGGTATATTTTTGGCCGAGTTGTGTCTGCAACTCAACCAATGTTTTGATGAAGGTTGGTGGGCATCCATCCACCTGTCTGTCTCTTCATCTGTCCAATTGTGTTGTGATGTGAGCACGATACCTTGAACAAACCCTGTCTGACTTTTACCAAATTTGATCTGTGGGTTCCACTTGAGTACGTCTTGGACAAGTTTGAAAAACAGCCCTGCCAAAAAATTTTTTCGTAAATTATGCCCCTTAGATTGTTTCTTGTTTCTCATTTGCAACTTGCAGACATTGTAAGCATGGTAACATGAACAAACATCAGATTTTTACCAAATTTGCTCGAAAATCAGCCCTGCCAAAAATCTCTTAGTTCCTGTGATACTGCAGAATATATTTTTTAATGTTCAGTTGAAGAGAAACATAAAGGGATGTAACTGACTTAAAAAATGAGCTTGACAAACCGAAAACTTGTTTGTGACTATCATGCGACTTACTTGTTGCGTAACAATAATCTAAAGAGTATTCTTTTTTAGTTTTTCTCCAATTTTAATTTCTTATTGTCTTGTGATGCTTGCATCATGAAGTACAACAGACTAGCAACTGAGCGCATTTTATTTATACATGTATCCTCCAATCCAACGTTGTGCAGCACCATGAGTGAAGACTAGTGATTTCGTTCTGCTGGGAATAGAGGCGATCTTGTACCGATTGCAGATGGTAAATTCCGTAATATCTCGGCTCTGCAAATCCCTATATATTCTGATATGCACTACACATGTTTTTAATGGGGAAACTTTATTGAAATGGCCAGATATCAAAGAGATTTTAAAAGTCAGTGTTACATGTAAATATAGAATAACCAGAAACTGCCGTTTTTTAACTGCCGGTTGACATAATCGGCCGATGCCCCATTACCGGCTAGTTTCGATTGCCGATTCCAATTATCGGTTTATCACTAGAACAAACATCTGACTCTCGGGAGCATTATGTTTACACCGTGTCCATCATGTAGCATCCATCGTCCATCTGTTAACTTTTGGTTTCTGTCAAATAACTAAACCGCTTATTTGATCAAATCATTATTCCCCTACTTTCGAAGAAAACGGAGGGGGGTGGGGAATTACAGTATTACATGCGTCTGTCAGTCCATCTGTGTGTCCGCACATAGGACCCAGAAGAAAGTTTGCATTGGTTATAAAAAGAGAGCATTTGGCAGCTAAAATGACCATGCAGGAAGGCCTGAGAAATAGATTCTTAACTTTCTCAGACTTAACAGTAAATTTTCTACTTATGGATTACCCATTTGTACCCAGAAGTCAACGAGTTGAAAACTTGCTCGTGATTCTCATATGTTTTAATCTCTGACATTTATTCCATCCTGTTTTAATGGTAACACACTCTTCCTATGATATCCTGGATCTGAAAAAATTGTGACATCCTAACTCTTCAAATACAAAAACAGTTGTTTGTGTACATATATGAACAGATAGGTTTGTCAGATAAAAGGGAAGTAGTGCTCAAACACAATGGCAGGATATTCTTATTGATAATGTAGCTTTGAATGATATCCTTTACAGATAAGTTTTGAATCTTATCTTAACTCTTTACCCAATGCGCACGATATCAAAATTTATTATTTTAATGATTATTTTTTAAAAGTTTTTGAAAATTTCAACAAAATAATATCATGTGACTCCTCATTGGAACAAGCTCGTTCCAGTGAGGGATCACATGATGTGATTTTGTTGAAATTTTGTGAATTTTTTTTTCTTCAACTTCCTAATTTGTAAAGGTGTGAGGATGGTTACAGCTGATTCATTAAGCAAAGGGTTAAGAGAGTTAAGTGCAAACTGATATTTGTTGTTTACTCAACTTTACATTAGCAATTCTTCGAACATTCTGGGGGCACGAAAAATCAAGAAATACAGGGTTCCCACTCAAATGAAAAGTCCTTGAATTTTGGCCTGTTCTCTGAAAAGTGCCTGAATTTGTTTCTGTCTTTGAAAAGTACTTGATTTTCTAACGCCTCGCTTGAAAAGTACTTAAATTCAGTTTTTCTGTAACCTTCGAGACAAATACTTTCAAGATAACCTGTCCCAGCAATCATGCTGTGTCCCAAAAATGGAACAACATCTTTTTGATCTCTATATTGTACCTTGAAATCAATAAGGCGCCATCTGCAATGCTTTTGCTTTGTTGCACTTAAGAGATGATATAATCTAGCTAGTTGGGTTTTCCAGATACGTGTATCAGGTCCTCGAGGCTGAAATTCTTTCATTGTGTTACGCATGGTGATGTAAGTTCATATAAAAAATAGATTTAATGATTCTGAAGAATCATGGGCTTTTCCAGATGAGATTTCTTGATTTTTCGTGCCCCCAGAATGTTCGAAGAATTGCTTTTAACTGTATCACTAAAATACTTTTATTGATGTCATGTGAAAAGTGGGTATAGTTGTCTAACACATCATTCATGGACACTTGCCCAAATGACCCAGTTTATTTGTTTGAAAACTGTGTAAAATTGTCAAAATTCACTGATTAGAGGGGAAAAATCTCCCAATTTCATGCATCCACTCACTGCGAGAAAACTGTTTTTTCATTATCCTCATAGTATTTTATAGCACCGTCAACTCAAAACCAATCAAGAAAAAGGTGTTTTTCTTGTTCATTTTTTAAGAAGGCACGCCAAGCCAAAGAATATTCATGAAAAATGGTTCCATTTTTCACATGTGAAAAATCAGCCCACAGTATGGTCTTGGTTATGCATTCAACAAGCCTAAGTGAACTTGACCTCTAACCAAAATGCACATAACTGTCCACCACTTTCAACCCCTCAATCAGTAGTTTTAGGGGAGCATATCAACACTGATGTTCAATATTTACTACACATACACCATCATAAAATCAAATAAGTCTTAAATTCCCAGGATATTCTGAGGATATACAATAACCCAGAAGTGCTACCTTTTGAAGGAAATGAGACCTCAAATGACTCAGTTTGATAACAGAAAGTGTAGGTTAAAATAATCATTATTGATGGCGAGGTTAATATCATCAAAATCGGCATCCAAGTCTATGTCTGACAAAAGCAATTATGTTTTTTTTGCCACATACCCATTGAGTCCTGTGGTTATTTGAAAACAGCCCATAATTTACATCTCAAATGTATCCTAAATTTTCATGCCTGGCAGCTTAACAGCAGGGTTAATGAGCGCTTGCCAGAATAATTCTTCACAAGAGTCTATTTTTTCTTCAAATCTGAAAGAGTCACTTGAAGTAATCCACAGAAAATGTGAATTTTAAATTCTTAAGGCTGTTTCCTTTAATCTCTCAAAACAGGATTAAGACTTAGTTTCTTGAATACCCTTACTTGAAAAAATGATCCTCCATAAATGCTGGGTCCAATACAAGAGGCTATGTTTATCTGTGACATACCCGTTGGGTACTTTTGATGCCCGAAAAACAGCCCATTTTATCGAAATTTTGACGTTTACCAGCCCATGGAGTCTTAACAAATGCTAACCGGAATATTTTGTCAATGCTGCTGGTAATGTCACACTAAGACCTGTGAAACGCCAAAATCTGTGAGACTCGTTTAGAGAAATCCACGGAAAACATGAATTTTTAAGCTTTTGAGTAGTATTGCTGTTTAACGAGCCCAAAACGGGTTAACGCTTGGTTTTTGAATACCCTTACTACTTACAAAAATGATCCTCAGTGAATTCCACTTCCAATAAAAAAAAAGTTATGATTATTTCTCATGTACCCGTTGTGTGCCATGGGTCCCCAAAAACAGCCCATTTTAACAACATTTTGATGTTTCAGAGCCTGAAGAGGGTTAACAAACGCTTACCGGAATATTTTGTCCATGTAACTTGCAATGTCACACCATGACCTGTGAATGGCCAATTTTTCTTGAAAATCTACAAGATGTGTTTAGAGAAATCCACAGAAAACATAAATTTTTAAGCTTTTAAGGGGTATCTGTCTTTAGCCAGCCCAAAATGGGTTAACACTTAGTTTTTAGCTTAACTTGACTTGATAAGCTATTGCCAACATGCGTGCGAAAACCTGTTAGTCTGTTAGTCTGTTCACATATTCCTTTAGCACAGGCTACACCCCGTAGTTCTTGTCTGATCGTCACAAAATTTCATATGCAGGTTTGAGGTCATGTCTAGATGAGAACGTCCTCTTTTGGTCGCAATCGGACAACCGCAATGGCTGCCTGAGCCCAAAACCTGAAAACCTTCAGCACAGTCTGCAGGTTGTATTTATGAAGGGATTTCATTGGAACTTGGTAGGATGACTCTGTATAATGTCTAGATGAGAACGTCCCCTTTTGGTCATGATCTGTCAACCATGACGGCTGCCCAACCCGAAACCCAAAAACTTTTAGCTCAGTCTACAGTTCATATTTAATATGGAGGGATTTCATTGTAACCTGGTAGGATGACTCCTTATGATGTCTAGATGAGAACTTCCCCTTTTGGTAGTGATCATTCAACCATGATGGCTGCCTGAGCACAAAATCTGAAAACCTTTAGCAAAGACTACTGGTCGTATTTATGAAAGAATGTCATTGTAACTTGGTAGGATGACTCCACATAATGTCTAGATGGGAACGTCCCTTTTTATGTGTACCCATACTATGTATGGTACACATAATGCCAGCATCCGGGGTGACCATCCGTCGTTCGTCCATCCTTTGTCCGTCCATCTGTCCATCTGTCCGTCCGTCTGTCTGTCCTGCGTCCGTATCCATTTCTTTGGCATTCGATAACTTGAAAAAATATTGCTTGGATTGTCAAGTTACTTCATATTTGTGTTCAGGTTACTGATGTGCCGAGCTGTATAGTTTTTGGTGTAAATCGGATAATTTGATCCTGAGATATTAACCCTTTATCCTTCAAATTGAAAATTTCTCCAATCCCTTTGGCATTCGTAACTTGAAAAATATTTCTTGGATTGTCTAGTTACTTTATATTTGTGTTCAGGTTACTGATGTGCCGAGCTGTATTGATTTTGGTGTAAATCTGATGATTTGATTCCGAGATATTAACCCTTTATCCTTCAAATTGAAAATTCCTCCAATCCGTTTGGCATTTGATAACTTGAAAAATATTGCTTGGATTGTCAAGTTACTTTATAATTGTGTTTAGGTTACTGATGTGTTGAGCTGTATAGTTTTTGGTGTAAATCTGATAATTTGATCCTGAGATATTAACCCTTTATCCTTCAAATTGAAAATTCCTCCAATCCCTTTGGCATTTGATAACTTGAAAAATATTGCTTGGATTGTCAAGTTACTTTATAATTGTGTTCAGGTTACTGATGTGTTGAGCTGTATAGTTTTTGGTGTAAATCTGATAATTTGATCCGGAGATATTAACCCCTTTATCTTTCAAATTGAAAATTCCTCCAATCCCTTTGGCATGAGATAACTCAAAAAATATCAATCCGATTGTCATGGTACTTTATATATTTATTCACGTTACTGATGTGCTGTGCTGTATAGTTTTTTATGTAAATCTGATAATTTGCTCCAGAGATATTAACCCTTTATCCATCAAATTAGACTCTCCTCCAATTCATTTCTATATGTACCCATACCTTGTATGGTGTACATAATGTCAGCATCCGTGGTGGCCCTCCGTCTTACAGCTTTCTACTAGTTGTGCGTATGGGTACACATCTGACGATTTCCTCGGCCTATTTTTGGTCGTGATTGGTCAACTGTGATGGCTACAGGGGTCCGAAGCCCGAAAACCTTTAGCACAGTCTACAGGTCGTATTTTTGAAGGGATTTCATAGTAGCTTGGTAGGATGACTCAGTATAATGTCTAGATGAGGACGTCCCCTTTTGGTTGTGAACGATCAACCATGATGGCTACACAGGCCCGAGGCCCAAAAACCTTTAGCACAGTCTACAGGCCATATTTATGAAGGGATGTCATTGTAACTTGATAGGATGACTCGTTTTGGAATAATTTCACTGTAACTTGGTAACGTTGGTTGACATACATTAACTGTGAGGGCCACATTAACCTACCCCTCATTTCTTTAGTACAGTCTAAACCTCAAATTATTTTTATTGAAAACATTGCATACAGGGAACAGAAATTAACATATTCTCAATTGTCACAATTCTTGTCGTACTTCATACTCCGTTCATAAACAATAAACATTATCCTTTTCATCAAACACAACACATGGTCAAGTTAAGCTACAGTGTCATTGACACTTTCATTTGAATACCATTATTACTTACAAAAATGATCGTCGGTGAATTTCACTTACAATAAAGGGAGGTATGTTATATTCTGGGGGTGAGATAGCATTGCGGTAACCGTTTCTCGTCAGATCACCAAAGTGAAGCAGTGTTGAGCCCAGTTAGCCCTTGGATGTGTGATCATCTGAGTGATTGATTCAGACTCCTGCGCTGTGTCCTTGGGCAAGGCACTTCAACCTGATTGTCCACATGGGCGCACGATGATGCTGTGTACTAAGGCGTACTGCACGTCGATGGTGCGCATGTCTTCAACAAATCTAACCCTGCCTGTGCTGCAGTGTTCAGTTACGATATTGGGGAGCTGGCAGCTGCTCGTCTTGGCTCGGTGGTTCACTCCATGTACTCAGGCTTCCTCTACCCATAAAACTGTCACTAACACGATATGACCTTGGCTGTTAAAGTGTCGTTAAACCATAATAAATAAATAAATAAATAATAAAGAAATCTTATACTCTTGTGTACCCTTTGAGCACTGTGGGTGCCCAAAAAGAGCCCTTTTTATCAAAATTCCGATGTTTGGTAGACTCTGGAGGGTTAACAAATGTTGACCTCAATATCTCTTGTATGTCAACTGTAGTGTCGCCAACAGGTCTAACAGTGATGAATGTTTAAAAAAAATCTACAAGACATGTTTTAAGAAAGGGGCGATAAACCCTAATTTTAAGTTTTTTGCCAATTTTGGGCAAGGAAGGGTGAAATCGAAAATTCCACTTTGGGTACATTTTTAGATTTTGTGTCCCTCTATGCATGTGCAAAATTCTATGAAAATCTGTACGAAAATGGCAAATGGCTTCAGAATCATATGGACTAAATGTGTGTGGGGTGGTGTGTGGGGGGGGGGGGGGGGGTGGGGGGGGAGGGGGGAAACCCCCAAAAAACAAAAAATAATCCATTGAAAAACAAGAATCTTTTCCAGAGGGAAAAGCCTAACTATATTAGTCCCTGAAAATCATGGTCAGAGTCCTTAAAAAGTACTTAAATAGTGCTTGAATTTGATTCTTTGATACCAGTGGGAACCCTGTATTATTAATTTTGAAGAAAAATGTTGACCAACACTATTGTTTGGTGGTAATTAAGGTAGAGGTTGAAAATGCCATCACTGTTATTAATTTCGGTAGAAAATGCATCCTGTGGGAACACAAGGGAGGCAGAGCTTAAAATTCATGGGAGAGAGTCAGAATCAATTCTCGCAAGGAAACAATGAGAATCAACTCTTATTCTCACAAAATGTTTATTTGATTCTTGTTATGGATTCTGAAAGTGTCCTTCAACTGGTAGAGTCATGAGCAACTCTCCTTGCATTTTTTCATACCCCCCCCCCCCCCCCCCTCCCTGTTCTCAGTTCTTTTGTCTGTGTGTCTAATATTTTTGTGAATGCAAATAAACAAAAAAAGGTTTTTATTTATTTTATTGGAGTCAGATGATTGGAAGTCCAGATTCTATGTTAACAATTTTGGAGATGTCCAATCAATGCATGAGTTAAAAAGAGTTATCTCCCATTTCTGAATTTCTGGCATGAAAACACAATCATGAAATTAACCCACATTCATTTAATTTCATTACAAGAAAAATTTAGGACTCCCTTACAGATATGTTTTACTTTGGGATATCATCTATGCTATAGCATTATACTCATACCTGACAGTTTAATTTACACATGATGGATAAATTTCAGTGAAATTTCTTTTAATTTTTCAGATTTATCAAAGAATAGACTGTCTGAAGTACCTAAAGAAATATGTAATTATCACTCAGTGGAAAAAATCAACTGTTACCACAATATAATCAGAGTCATTCCAGAAGCCATTGTCCAGTTACAAGCACTCACATATATTAATTTATGGTAGGTGAACTTTATCTGTATATGTGTCTTTCAGAGTGTGGCATTTTATGACATTTTTCTGATGACCACTTGGTTTGCAATGCTAAAGCAATTTCATTGGCCAACACATTGATAGAAATCCTTACTTACAGTCATTGATCTGGTTCTGTACATTACTTCTTAACTTGTTACAATGATCAAAATTTGTTATTTGAAGTATTTTTTTCCCAATTTTCCTGTAAATTTTTAACAGAACCATATCGTGTGACCCCTCATTTGAACGAGCTCATTGTGGCATAATTTTCTGAGTGCTGGGGTATTTAGTTATCCCAATACTGTCCAGAACTTTTTAAATCAAAAGAAACAGGCAGCTGAAGTTTGAATTCACCTAAACCATACACTGCTTTTCAATGTCAATGTGGAGTTATCCCACCATTTACAAAAGTGGTGATCACTTCTTCACTGTGATACCTGCATTCCCATAATTTTCCAGACTCGGAGAGAAATGCTTTCTAGGCATCGTTACATTGAAAATTAGTGGGGTTTTTTAGGGCTTATAATTGCCCAATTTTTTGCCGGCTTATGATTGCCAAATTCAGGACAAATTATGAATTAAATTTCTGTTTGAGTGGGAACTGAGATTGGAAACTTTTAGGTAGGAAATTGGAAAAAATCACTCCTGATCCCCATTGGGAATGGGTCCAATATTTGGCCATTGTAGACACCAAGAAGAATCCCTATCTATTCTGTATATACATTGTGTCATCATTCCTTCTGTACTTTAACAGTATTGCTGATATACCGATGATGCACAGTATCCACTTGATATATACTGTACATTATTATGCCCCCCCCCCCCCCCCCCCAACATTCGAAGGGGGATTCGTGGGTATCAAGTGAAGCCCTCCGTCCATCGATTCGTCTGTCTGTCCTTTCATATGTTTTGCATTGTAATTTCAAAGCCATTGCTCAGCTTGGGATCTCCTTTGGTATGCTGATAGACCTGCAAGGGGGAACGGATATTCACAAGGAATGGGTTCTGTCCAGTAATGTTTCCCAGAGTTATGGCACCTATTTTAACGTAGAAAATTTGATTGTTTTCACTCTTTCCACTTAGAAAATTTTTCTGTCACACAATATACCTTCAAGTTTACTTCAAAATTGCATACAGGTTGGGCACAGTGGCCCATGCTTTGCATTGCCCTTGTTGTATATACTCCTGTTCTCTTATCTCTTCCTTCGCCTTTTTTGTCTGAAGCATTGAAACTTTGTGACAAAGTTGCAAACATTATATTATGTTCAAGCTGTATTTTTTTAGGTTGTTCAGCAGTATTCATAATTTATTGTCTCTCTGCACATTTGGGAATATGTTGACAGAAAATTAATATTTATATGTTTTTTGCAGTAAACAGCATAGATAGTTGCTGATTAATTGCTTCAATTATTTATTATTGTCATATATATAACTGCTGACTCTTGACAGGTTTTTTTTCTGTGTCAGAGTGATCTATATTACTGAAACAGTTAATCAAACATATTTAGCTCATCTTGACAAAGTCAAGCTGAGCTAATCTCATCGCTCTCGGTCCATCGGCCGTCCATCCGTTGTCCGTCAACACCATGTTTTGGTCTTCTCCTCCAAAGCTACTGGGCCAAATCAAGTGAAAGTTTGTGTGAGTGATGGTCCCAAAGGGGCATTGCATTTTTAGCTGAACTTGACAAAGTCAAGCTGAGCTATTGCCATCACTTCTCGTCCGTCGGCGTACGTACGTACGTACGTACGTACGTGTACGTTAGTACGTACGTCCACAATTTCCTTTGGCACACCTCACAGGTCACATTTATGATCAGATTACTTTGAAACTTGGTATGCTTGTTTGGGGTGACCTCTAGATGGGAGCTATTGATTTTCTTCAATTTCCGTCAAAAAATGTTGCCGCGGCCAACGTTCTTAGAACTTAGTTTAGTCAAACCACAATATTTCCCTTTGGCACACCCTACAGGGCACATTTATGATTTGATTGCTTTGAAACCTGGTATACTTATTTAGGGTGACCTCTAGATGGGAGCTATCAATTTTCTTCAATTTCCGGCAAAAAATGTTGCCACGGTCAACGTTCGTAGAACTTAGTTTAGTCAGACCTCAATATTTCCCTTTGGCACACCCTACAGGGCACATTTATGATCAGATTGCTTTGAAACCTGGTATGCTTGTTTGGGGTGACCTCTAGATGGGAGCTATCGATTTTCTTCAATTTCTGTCAAAAAATGTTGCCGCGGCCAACGTTCTTAGAACTTAGTTTAGTCAGAAGACTCAATATTTCCCTTTGGCACACCCTACAGGGTACATTTATGATCGGATTGCTTTGAAACCTGACATGCTTGTTTGGGGTGACCTCTAGATGGGAGCTATCGATTTTCTTCAATTTCCGTCAAAAAATGTTGCCGCGGCCAACATTCTTAGAACTTAGTTTAGTCAAACCACAATATTTCCCTTTGGCACACCCTACAGGGCACATTTATGATTTGATTGCTTTGAAACCTGGTATTCTTATTTAGGGTGACCTCTAGATGGGAGCTATCGATTTTCTTCAATTTCCGGCAAAAAATGTTGCCACGGCCAATGTTCGTAGAACTTAGTTTAGTCAGACCTCAGTATTTCCCTTTGGCACACCCTACAGGGCCCATTTATGATCAGATTGCTTTGAAACCTGGTATGCTTGTTTGGGGAGACCTCTAGACGGGAGCTATCGATTTTCTTCAATTTCTGTCAAAAAATGTTGCCGGGGCCAACGTTCTTAGAACTTAGTTTAGTCAGAAGACACGATATTTCCCTTTGGCACACCCTACAGGGTACATTTATGATTGGATTGCTTTGAAACCTGGATGCTTGCTTGGGGTGACCTCTAGATGGGAGCTATCGATTTTCTTCAATTTCCGTCGAAAAATGTTGCCGTGGCCAATGTTTTTAGAACTCAGTTTAGTCAGACCACAATATTTCCCTTTGGCACACCCTACAGGGCACATTTATGATTTGACTGCCTTGAAACCTGATATGCCTGTTTGGGGAGACCTCTAGATGGGAGCTATCGATTTTCTTCGGTTTCTGTCAAAAAATGTTGCCACTGGCAAAAAAAAATGACATTGGTACCAATGATCTTCAATTTTGCCATTTCATTTATAACTTACCAAGTTCAAGTTTGTCAAGTTGAGCTACAGTGTCATTGACACTTTCATTGTTCAACTCAACATGCCCAGCCCCATAGAGAGGGAGTGGGGGAAAAAGTCCCAAAATATTCTAAAAATCTTCTTCTCATGAACCAGTGTGTACAATGACTAGATATTTGCTATGGAGCTTCCTTTGAGGTGTAGAATCAAGTTTGTTTAAATGAAGTTCGTGAAGCAATATTTGGCTTTGTAATGGGTGGGTTAAGATTTCTGGCCCCACCCAAAATTTCTATTTTCTGAATGGATGGTCTGGTTTAAACCAAATTTGGTATGTGGTATTATTGGGTCATAAGTACTTGACCCATGCAAAAAAAAAAAAATTCCTGCATCCCATGGGAACCCTGGGAGCTAAAAATAGAAATATTTTCAAACGCCCATATTTCCCAAACCACACAGAACAGAGAGCTGTTATATGGTATGAAGTATCCTTAGGACCAGTGGAACTGAATGGTAAAAAAAATGCCATCGGTCATGTTAGGGTGTTCTGTAATGGGCATCGAAAAAATGCTGAGTCAACATATTTGCAAAAATTTAAAAAAATCTTTTCTCCAAAACCAATAATCAGAATCTTTTGATATTCGGTATACAAGATTCATAGGGGGGTCAGATACAAGTTTGTTAAAATAAAGCCCATTGGTTCATATTTGGGCTCAGTACAGGAGCCCAAATTTTTTACATAGGGTAATATGGGGAATATTCTTTAAAAATGTTCTTCTTCAGAACCACCAGTCAGAATCTTTTAATGTTTGATATACATCATTGTTATGAGGGTCAGATTCAAGATTGTTCAAACCAAGTCCCTAGGTTAATATTTGGGCTTCCTATGGAAGCCCAAATTTTAACTTTGTTCAATATGGGGGATAATTTTAAAAAATCTTCTTCAGATCCACCAGTCAGAATGCTTTCATATTTGGTATGCAACATCTCTAGGGGGTCAGATTCAAGTTTGTTCAAATCAGATCCCTAGGTATGCGATATGAGGAAATTTCTTTAAAAATCTTCTTTTTCAGATCAACCAGTCGGAATGCTTTCATATTTGGTATACAACATCTCTAGGGGGATCAGATTCCAGTTTGTTCAATCAAGTGCCTGGGTTAATATTGGGATCCATATGGGAACCTGAAATTTAACTTAGTACAATATGAGGGAAATTCTTCAAAAATCTTCTTCTTCAGATCCACTAGTCAGAATGCTTTCATATTTGATATACAACATCTCTAGGGGGCTCAGATTCAAGTTTGTTCAAATCGGATCCATAGCTTAATATTGTAGTAGCCCAAATTTTAACTTAGTGCAATATGAAGAAATTTCTTTAAAAATTCTCTTCTTCAGATCCAACAGTCAGAATGTGTTCATATTTGGTACACAGCATCTCTAGGGAAATAAGATTCAACTGCGTTCAAACCGAGACTATGGGTTAATATTTGGGCTTCCTATGGAAGCCGGAATTGGCCATTTTGCTGAAGAATTAAAAATTTTGTATTCAGTACCCTCTAGAGGTGTGTAACTAAGATTAATCCACAAAGGTTATATCAAGGGGCTTCATGGGGGGCTCTACATTTTACATTATGATCAACTGAAGAAAAGGCGTGATGCCCGGATTACTTTTGTCACTCCTGAGGGACTCAAGGATTGAGAGTGTTGCCTGTAGATATGGATTGCTTAATGTTGACTCATTCTAGGACTCTGTTTATATTGTGTTCTTTTCAAGATGAGCGCTTCAGGCCCCGTGGGGCCACTTGTTTGGTTTCTTGTTGGTTAACTGGTAGAGTGCTAAATTATTTTTGACCATCAAAATTTGTTCACATGTCTTTGCATTGTTACGATTTATGGAGAGTGCCTTTGGGCACTCTTCCATAAATTGTAACAAGGCAAATCTCTACAGACTGAAAAATTTTACTTCAAAGATAATATGAAGCATATCCACTGAATATGAGGCCTTTACATTATGGTCTCTGCATGTCAGAGTCAAGCCTAAATATCAGGCTAATGGGTGGAGTGCTAACAACTTTTCTGAAGATGATTTGTAATATGAGTATTTTCTTTAGATCCTTTGCTACCAGCAAGTGATTAGGAAGATATAATTGTTTTGTTACAATTTATTGGAGTTTTGGAGTGTGTCTGTTGCCCCCCCCCCCCCCCTCCCGCCCCCTCCCCCCTCCCCGCATAAATTTTTGCTGCTCTTGGAAGCCTACCTTCTGTCGCTTGGCATTTGTTTCTAGGCCAGTCTTGGCTGTCTACATTGGCAGCCAAGACATGCCTTGAGACAACTGCCAAGGTACTTAGAATAACAGTTTTGAGTTTACCCAAAGATTGCATGTTGGGGCACCTGTTCTGTTGCAGTAAAGAGTAATCAAATTCAGAATTAGCCCTCAAAGTTGTGAGGGAAATCTGACGCAGGCAATATTTTGTGCACATTTACTGCTCACACAATTTAAATCCTGTGTAATCCTAGTTTCAGCATGCTTATTTTCAGTTGTTTTTGACATTGCCATTATCTTAGACACTCCAACAGCTCCCTTCACAAAGTTAAAACAGAAGTGGCATTAAGCCTGCCTTTGATCTTGAACACTCAAAAATGTAAATTAACTATCTCTGATCTGTCTGAGGCTAGTTTAATCATTCCTGTTGGGTGATCAATAAACCACAATGACTTCCAAAGTTATGTTATTAATTATTACATTATCTATAAAAATATTATTTCAGTTTAGCATAAAGTAGTTGGTATCTTTTCTGGTGAGGAGAATTGTTTGAATTTTTACAAAACCCTACACCCCAGTAATGGCCTGGTATCCAGGCAGAATTTCTTGCTCAATTCACCCATACTGGGGTAGAGTGGTTTGAAAAAATGAACACATGTACAACAGTTTATTGACATTAATCGGCTTGAATCAATGCATTCCACAGAGAACACACACCATTTACTTGGCATTTAGAAGATGTTTGTGAAGCAAAACAATGAAAAATAGTTCAGGAGACTAATTTGCTTGCCCAAAGTAGCTCTCTGGAGAGCAATTTTTTTACCACCTTTGATTTTTCAAAAAGGCAAGCTTGTCTAAGGTTCAATGAACCAATAATATTGATTATTTGAGAATTTCTTGCCACACAGTCAGTATTGTATATATCTTGCTTGCACTGACAGCTGAAAGAAGTTGGTTTCAAGCTCATTTTACAAATGATAATATAAATAGTTTCAGTCAAAATAACTTTACCATTTACCCAGCGCATCTCAGTGACCAGCCTAAGAGTGAATTTTAAGAAGTGACTTCTCCCTCTAAGAAAAATAAGGAGATGTGAGAGCTGACTTCTCCCTATAAGAAAAATAGGGTGATGTGAGAGCTCTTCAGGGAAAAGTGAAATTTCTAAAGAAAGAAATTCTGAGAAGAGACTTTCATTTAATAGTTCAAAATTTGTCAATAGAACTGTCAAACACTAAAAATCAAGTTAGTGGGATCCAGTTTTGGTGTCATGGGGTGCCTAGTGAAACTTGTTTCCTCCCTCTCCACTCTCCACACCCAAATTCCACTTGCACCCCCCATCCCCAAATTTGAAAAGAATTTTTATGGTTTCCTGCCCTCAGTATAAACATTTGTCCTGAGATTATCCCCCAAGCCGCCCCCCCCCCCCCCCCCCCCCCCCCCCCCCCCCCCCCACTAGCATGGTCCCCTCTGATTTTGGACCATGGCTATGCCACCGGTGGGATCTGCCTTGCTCTGTCATGGAGATTAGGGCTTTGTCAAGATGGAAAAAGAGGTGTCACTAAGCTTTTACCATGATTTTGAAGGATAGTATGCAAATGTTGCACGTTTTCCGGTAATAAGACATCGCCTCAAGCTTCACCAAAAACTGCCCGGTATTTTTATGGTTCCTGCTTCAAATGCCAGTGAAATAAAAGACACACAATACAAATCCTATTTGTGATTTGGGTAACTTTTATTGAAGTATGTCTTGATATACGAATCACTTTTGCTGGTTACGCACTCAAATGTTTTCACCAATATCTCCTAATTTATCCTCGTCTGGGATGACCTGCATTGTGCTCTTGGGCAAGGCACTTTATCCTGGTTGCCTACATGGGGGCACGATGATGTTTTTGGGTGCGGTCCGTAATTCAAGATAGCTGCCAGCCGCCATTTTTACCGACGATGCAGAAATCTGTTTTTTGTACAGAACTTCCATATGAAAGCTCTGATTTGAATAATTTTTTGTATGAATGTTTAGTACAATGGGATACATCACATATAATACAGGTTTTTTTCTCGTGCGTAAATTGTGCAAATTAGACTAATTTTGATGTTTTTTGGTGTTACTTTCATCACTGTAAGTGCAAATGCCAATATGGCTCGGGCTAGAGGCCGTATTTATGAACTGATCTTTACGAAACTTCTTGGGTACCTTTGGTTTCACCATGGGACAAGAACGAGTGTTTTGGGGTCCGGTCCGAAATTCAAGATGGCCGATGGCAGCCATTTTGTACAAAATTAGGTGCAATCAGATTTTTGCACAGAACTTCCATCTGAAAGCGCTGATTTGAATAATTTTTTGTATGAATGTTTAGTACCATGGGATACATCACATATAGTACGGGTTTTTTTCTCGTGCAGATATTATGCAAATTAGATGAACTTTGATTTTTTCAGTGCGACTTACACACAGTAAGTACACATGTCAATACGGCTCAGGGTAGAGTCTGAATTTATGAACTGATCTTCACGAAATGTCTTGGGTACCTTTGTTATCACCTTGGGACAAGAACGAGTGTTTCTGGGTGCGGTCTAAAATTCAAGATGGCTGCCAGTGGCCATTTTGTACCGAAATTAGGTCTAATCAGTTGTTTGTACACAACTTCTATACGGCTCAGACTAGAGGCCATATTTATGAACCAATCTTTACAAAACTTCTTGGGTACCTTTGTTATCACTGTGGGATGAGAGCGAGTGTTTTTGGGTGTGGTCCAAAATTCAGGATGGCCACCAGCAGCCATTTTGTACCAAAATTAGTGCAATCAGTCTTTTGTACAGAACTTCTGTATGAAAGTTCTGATTTGAATAAATATTTGTATGAATGTTTAGTAACATGGAATACATCACATATTGTAAGGGTAAGGGGTTTTTTTTCGTGCAGAAATTATGCAAATTAGATGAACTTTGATTTATTCAGTGCTACTTACACAATGTAAGCACACATGTCAATACGGCTCAGGGTAGAGGCTGTATTTATGAACCGATCTTCACAAAACTTCTTGGGTACCTTTGTTATCACCTTGGGATGAGAATGAGTGTTTCTGGGTGCGGTCCAAATTCGAGATGGCTGCCAGTGGCCATTTTGTACCGAAATTAGGTCCAATCAGTTTTTTGTCACAAGTTCTATACAGCTCATATTTATGAACTGATCTTCACGAAACTTCTTGGGTACCTTTATTTTCACCTTGGGACAGGAAGGAGTGTGTTTTGGGGTGCCTTTGTTATCACTGTGCTTTGAGAACAAATATTTTGGGGTTCAGTCAGACCCACTCTGGGACTCAAAGATTTTTTTCTAGTTTAGCATCTGACTGTCACCTACCTTTACAATACTTTACCTATACATTTGTTACAGGCAGTATTTATGTACAGACCGTTACAATACTTTATATGTACCTTTGTTATCAGGTCATTACTTAGATGTTTGTCATTGCTGTGTCACATACTATACATGTACATGTCTTTGTCTTGACAAGTTGAGCTACAGTGTCATTGACACTTTCATTTACAGAATATTTGAAGTGACTCAAGATAAACCACTTTTCTTATGGCAGCTTCTCAAAATCACAAGGCAACTTTGATATTGCCCAAACATAGAAATTAGGTGACGTGAGCGGTGCCAAGGTGATGATATCGCCCACTTTGCCCTCTAAGCTGGTCTCTGACACATCTGGTAGATGTCACATGCAAACAGAGTTTCTCAGTAACTAAATATTTTCATTTTTTTGGCATCAACAGTTCAGCTAATGACCCCTCTTCGGGTTGAGTTTGATGATGCGTGATAAGCTGTGTTTTGGAAAAGTGAAAATATTAAAAAAATCGAATGGTGATGTTAATGAATAGTGCTGTCTGGATTTGACTGTTTGTTTTCTAGTTTATTTGGGTTTGACAGCCAGGGTCATGTCATATCATGTTTGACAATTTTATGGTTGAAAGAAGTTGGAGTACCTGGATAAATCCATTAAGCATTAGCAAGTTACTGTTAGACTCCCCATCTTACTAACCCAGCACAAACAGAGTTTATGTACCATCCACATCTGTATGACCAAATTGGGCTATTGTGATTAAGCCTTTACCCAACGTAATGGCCAAAACCGGCCAGCGCTATTTTCAAAAAGCATCAATTCATTTTCATTATTTTTTTCATTTTTTGTCTCAAAAACATAGGTTATGACTCCTCATTGGAACGTGCTCGTCGAGCGCGTTCCAATGAGGGGTCTTAACCTATGCTTTTGAGACAAAAAATTTTTAAAAAATAGTTACTCAAGAATTTTTTTTTGCAAGTGTCGTCTGCTTTTCATGTTAGGTAAAGGGTTAAGTGTCTTGCCCATGTACACATTGGAGATCATGATTGAACTTTATGACTTTTTGCACTAACCAATGAGCAACCATGCACCTGAATATGGCTGTTACCCTAGATGCAGGACCGTAGTATACTGAAGTATAAGGTAAACACACAAGTTCCTTTGAAGCCTTTTTAGCTCACCTGATTGAAATTCTGTGGGAGCTATTGCCATCACTTGTCATCTGGCATCCATTAACTTTGGAAACTTATCTTCTTCAAAACCAATGAGCCAAATTCAAACATATATGATATGGCATGACCATCTTTGGAATATTCCCTTTCTACTTTGATCAAACGAAGCTGCTGCCATCTTCAGACTGGGGATAATGCCCCAAAAGCCTAACAATATTTAAAGATCTTCTCATGAACCACCAGAGAGAATGCTTTGGTATTTGGTATGGAACTTCCTGCAGTGGTGAAGATTGAAATTTGTTCACAGGGAAGTTTATAGGTCAGTATTTGGGCTGTGTCGGAGCATGCCCCATTTTGGGCTCCACCCAGAATTTCTTTTTCCAGAACCAATTGGCTGATTTGAACCAAATTTGGCATGTAGTATAATTGGGTCATAAGTAATTGATTGATGTCTGAAAATTGTTTTTTCTGCATCTCCTTGCAAACCCCAGGAGCTAAAAATAGAAGAAAAAAAATTCACACTTCCATATTTCAAAAACTGCACGGACCAGAATATTGTTTTTTATTTTTTAGTATGAAGATTCTTTGTGACTATTGAAATTAGATGGACCAAAAAAAGTGCTAGCGATTTTGTTGTGGGGTGCCGTATGCAGATGCTCTTTTTAACACTGTTGGTAATTTGAAAATGCCAAGTCATCATCTATCTTTCGGCTGGGGTGAATGCCCCAAAAGCCTGAAATGCTTTGACCGTAATGATGAACCGATTATCACTACTTGCTATCAACCGATTACCGGTTATTTCTCTGCCGATTATGCCGATTCCGATGGCTGAAGTAGGACACTGAAGAAAATCTGTTGGTGCCTGTTATACTACAGAAATTTTGTTGGTAAATCATCAATTACAAAAGCTTAATACCACATAAGTCCTCAGAGTATGCATATTTAGCGCTGGGCAATATTAGCCAAAATAATATTTGCATTTTGGTTGGGGTGTGGGTAAAAGTTTGTTATTAACGATACAATCGCACGATATTGTTCACATGAAGATTGTGTTTTATTCCGGTAAATAGTGTTAATACGGTTTTGTGTAAGGATACAATACACTTGGCTGTAATAACCAGGAATATACTGAGCACACATACTTTGTGTCTTAAATAAATAATAATTTTGATGTTAATGTGTGTTGTGAAGTTGTATGATGCATGGTTTACACGTTTTTAAGAATGTATTATTCACTGTTCTTTTTTTTCAATGTGTTACCTCCCTTGATGTGTTTCTCTAATGTTGACATGAACTCTACAATCTTGGGGAAATGGTGACGATCTCGTACCGATTGCAGTTGGTAATTTCCGTAATATCGATGCTCTGCAAATCCCCAAATTCTCTGCTATGCGCTACTCACGTTTTTAATGGGGAAACTTTATTGAAATGGCCAGATGTCAAAGGGATTTTTAATAGTCAGTGTTAAATATAGAATAACCTAAAACTGCCAGTTTTTAACTGCCGGTTGTCATAATCGGCCAATGCCCCATAAACGGCTGGTTCTGATTGCCAATTCCGATTATTGGTTCATCACTAGCTTTGGGAACCCCAGGAGCTGAAAATAGAAGAAAAAAAATTCAAATGCTCATATTCACAAAACGGCATGGACCAGAATATTGTGTTTTTAGCTCACCTTGATGAAGTCAAGCTGAGTTTATCTAATCGCTCTCCATCCATTGTCTGTCGTGGGTCAACACCATGATTTGGCAGGGTTTCCACTATACCGGCACAGCGGCCATAAACCGGCCACATTCCCCCACCAGGGAACATTCCAGACATTAATCGGCATGTTAAAATTCACTCTGGCCTGCCCATTCCCCAAGAAATATTTGATTCATAGATTGTAGAAGTGCCATTTCTAGACTTCTTTTGATGATTTCTGTACACAAATGTCATAGAAAGGTGACTGTACTCTCATGACGCTATTATTCTATGAGTCCTGCATAACTCAATCAACCCCCAAGAAAAGCTAGACAAACTGTAAACAATAACCTCATTGAATATTAAACGCATCGCATGACAAAATGGTACAATTTGTTTGGTCAGTATGTGCACTACATAATGCGAGTTGTGAAACTTCATTCAGTAGTAAATATCATTATGTAATGTTTTGTTTTCTGACCAATCTTATTACTCCCAAAATTTACCCAAAACAAGCACGTGCTGAAAATGCATGATCTTCTGTAAATGTACTCTCATTGTCATTGTTAATTAAAATGACACTACATTTTGCAGGTACTCTGTTCACACCTCATTGTGTTTTAATCAGTGTAATAGAATCTTGAATCTATTTACTTGAAAATACAGAAGCAAGAAAAAGAGAGCTTCTTGTTTCCAATTTAGAAGCGCACTCCTCAAATCGACAGCACTGAAATTTATTGTGTAAATGAATGATTTTTCACCTGAATTTCTCCTCATTGGTCCTTATTCTAATGCAATTACCGGCTCTCGGAATGTGAAAACTTATTTAAATTTCGCTGGAGGAGTTCATATATAAGTTTGTTAAAATGAAGCCCCTGGTTCATATTTGTGCTCAATACAGGAGCCTGAAATGTTAACATAGGGCAATATGGGAAATAATCTTTAAAAATCTTCTTCAGACCCACCCGTCAAAATGCTTTCATATTTGGTATATAACATCTCTAGATGGGTCAGATTCAAGTTTGTTCAAATCGGGTCCCTGGGTTAATATTTGGGCTCTTTATTGGAGCCCAAAGTTTTACTTAGTGCAGTATGAGAAAAGTTCTTAAAAAATCTTCTCTTCAGATACACCAGTCAGAAGCCTTTCATATTTGGTATGTGACATCTCTTGGGGTGCAGCCCATCACTTTTACTGACACACTCATCTCTTTTTACAACTTGAGCCAGGTGGGCATTTTAGGCTCACTTAAGCCTCTGGTTTCTTAGCACAGGCCTGATTTATATATATATAATGATATAGCAACACGTTAAAGAATGCTCTTACCTTGTCTATACCAAGGCGTTTCCCCGCTTGCTTCCTGAGTTTGCTCGAAAACGGCCCGGACCGTCATAGAGGTTATATTTTCCGATTTTTCGGCATTCATATTATGTTATACACAGTATCGCCCACCAATAGCAGCAGTGATGAAAATAAATGGTTGGGATTTTTATACCATATGATCACATTAATAAACGGACCGAATTACTTATATGTAGATTGGAAGGATAGCATTAATGTCATAGGGTTAAAGGAATTCGATGGTGCTCCAGTTTGCTCCTACGCATTTAATAGCGCGAAAAATATCACCATCAGGCCTTGACCGAAGTGTAGTGGCAACAGTTTATCCAATGATATTCGCTGCTCTTCCTGTCACACTTTGCATCTGTCCTGCCCAATGTAACAAGTTTGTTTAGAGAAACGCCTTGATTCTGTGGAATTCGGTTGATTGACAAGTCAGTCACCCCAACTTCAAAGAATTAAGGCGTTACTAAATGAAATACTCTGTGTACACTTGACACGCGCAAAGCTTGTCGACTCCACACTCGTCACCTGCAGACAGGATCAAACGATTATACCAGAGCAGTTGTGTTATGCATTCCAGCTATTTAATTTTCAGTTAAGTAACGCGTCGATTACACAGTGACTGACAATAGCTTTTCAAGAAAATCAACACTTACACAAAAGGATTATCATGATCAATGAATTTTAATAAAAAAATGTTTTGTTTCACCATTCGATAGCCCATATGAGTTTTGTGTAGAAAAAAGAAGCGGTGAGGGGGTGTGAATGAATAGTCTCTCTCCCCCTCTCTTTCTCAGAGAAAGAGAGAGAGGGGGGATCTCTCTTCTCTCCCCTCCCTCTCCAGAGACATTCTCTGGAGGGGGGGGGTGGAGAGAAGAGAGATTCCTCCTCCAAATGGACCAGTCACACCCCACCGGCACCCAATCTTAGAGAAAGACACCTCCACTCCCATCTTTCTCTCTCCCTCTCTCTGAATGATAATTAAAATTAAATGCCACCAGATGTTTTCTGGTCTAAACTAAGAAGAATATTTTCAGGAACACACTTAACAAAATAAACATCGAGCAGTCTTGCTAATTTCTCTGAAGTTCAGCATGCTCAACAGGGCCGATGGAAACATCAAAGGGCAGAGGAAGCAAAAATGTCACCGACGGGCACTATGAAGCAGGTTAAGGCATCTGCCACGACCGGACCTGCTCCATAATGTCCTTCGGTGACGTTTTGCCGAAGACATCTGCGTGAGTGCCAAAAGCACGAGTCATTTAAGACAGGGGGGGGGGGGGGGGGGCTCTCTCCCGAAAAAATTGTTGATGGAGTCCTCGAATGGTGCTTTCTTGTGGCTTTTGGGCTGATTTGAAGGCACTTTTGCCCCCGCTAGCCCCCGTCGATAATTATAAGGACAGAAGGGGCAATTGCCCCCACATTCCACCAGCCTTATGCTCAACCTGACATTTACAATACTTTCGTCAAAAATAAAGGGAGTGCGATAACATGATAGATTATCATTAACAATTAACAACTGAACATTCAACAAACGCCACCAAAATTACACCAGTGACCATAAACCCAGTAGATTTGCATTTGTAGTCGCTACTGTAATTTTGGCGACCTGTTTCAGTATATCTAATCTTTGATTAGTACTACAATCTAACGCGCTAATGCTCTTCAGTCAAGCCCAAAGGTGTACTGTACAGTATACAGGATAAAGTTTAGTTTATCTTGGGGGGGGGGGGGGGGGGGGGTGACATCAAATTTGGGGGAGAAGGGGGGTCTGTAGCCCCCCACCCTCCCCCCTAACCCACCCCGCCTCGTACGCCTATGGTCAAGCCTGTATATAAGCTGCCTGTCATCTATAAAATAGGGCGCACAACAGGTGACATCAGAACACTGCCTTTTGCTTGGGATTAAAATTATTGATTCAATCAGTGTAAGGAATACTGTGGGTGACTTTAATGTTGCTAACTTGCAGTACAGGGTAGCAGCATTAAATTCACCCACTTGACTTCTGTGGACCCCATTTTACAGATGGCAGGCAGCTTAAATCTAGGCTTGTCTTCAGTCATGAACTCTTCACACAGCGAAAGCCGACGCACACGCACCCGATTCCCCAAGTTCCATTTTATCATCACAGCTTGCATTAAAGTCACTGTCAGTGTCACTGTCAGTCTCCAAGTCTAAATCACTTTCCGATTCCGAAATTGGGAGTAAAGAGACATCAATATCATCAATGTCGGTTCTCAAAATATCATGAAATGACGTGGGCAAAAATCCTGGCGAAGTTGTCTCTGTGGCGGCTACACTATGAAGTGGTACTTCCTTGTCCGACTTATGAGATTTTTGCGTTGTGTGGTGGTACCGTGATCCAGATTTTGTTTCACGTAAGTATTTGTCAATAGCTTTGTTTATCAGCCGATCACCATACCCAGGATCCAACAGCCTCATTGTGGGTACATTCACTCTAAGTAACAGCAAGTCATCCAAAATGTCCTTCCCCAACGAAATTCTTGAATCACATAAAATTCTCCTTGTGACACTGAACCCTCGTTCTACCGTGGCAGAAGATATTGGGACCACAAGGCACAACTCAATGAGCAACAAGATATGTGGAAATGTGTGCATGTGGTGGGTGAAAATTGATTTCCATACATTTATTTTGTTCTTAAAGTTTCTGTATTTCTTTTCAACCAAACGCTTAAGCTCCCTAAATTCACAACACGCCCGCTCAACATTGAATTTGTGGGATCTTAAAGGAAAATCAAAGTGTCGACTCAAAGCCCTAATTTTCTCCATTCCAAAATCTTTATCGTCAAAGTCCCAGCATGTATGATCTGCGATCAACAAGGCGTCATATATATTATCTGGTTCAGTGAACTGCTGAAATCTTTTACTGATCTTGGATGAAATTGCAGGTAAGAGTTTATCTTTTATCCTGGTAACTTTTGCCTTACCCCTGGCTACGTGTTTTAGTTCAAAGTCGTGATGAACAATAGTTGTACACTTGTCGACAACTTTCTGTTGTTTCACAGTGAGCTTGTGTTTGTCTTTGAATGCTAATGTCACAGGCAAATTGGTAGCCTTCGCTGAGACAGTAACATTGTCGCTGTCCTTGGACTCTATGGAATCAAATGGTAAGTCCGTAGACTTGTCAGCAATTTTGCACAATTTATCTTTTTCATTTGAGATTGCATCTATAACGTCTGTCACAAGGGCCAACTGAGTTTGCATAGTGCAAGACAGATGTGTTGTTTCTCTCAGGACCTGCCGGTAGAAGTGTAGCGAAACCAAAAACTGATACGACGTGATCTTGTTTAGGTAACCTTTGAGCTTGGCACTGGTTTCCGCTTTGCACTCATTTGGTAATTCGATTATATTCTCCAGGTATAAAAAAAGAGGCACAAAATTAATGATCATTGCTCTGATGGCGCGATACTTATGGTTTTGGAAGCGGGGTACCACTTGCTTTAACAAACGATACGCATTTGACACCAAGCGTGCAAGCCAGAGAATGCAAAATACGCTTAGCTTTTCCACTTTTTCTGAAGAGATAGTAGATGCTGCACATAACGTCATCAGTTTCTTCAAACGCTTTGTCTGCAGAGAACGCATCCTTAATTGCTAGCTCCAGGCGATGGTTAGAGCAGTGTATGATGAGTAACCAATCTCTTGTTTCTTTTATTTTTGTGCAGGCCCCATTCAAACGACCAAGGTTTACACTAGCCCCGTCAGTACATATTGCTATTAATTGCTTGGAGAACTTATCTGAATTCATGTGATATGTTAGAGAAAAAGTTTTATCAAAGGCATTTTTCAATGCAGATGCTCCTTCCCCTCCCAATTCGGGCATATGATGACACTGTAACAGCAGTTCTATGGGGTTTCCGTTGACAACAATTTTCACATATACAAGTTCCTTTTCGGCCCCTGTCTTACGCGCTTGGGAACCATCCATGAGGCCAGAAAAAAAGTTAGCTCGTGCCAACATCTCTGCCATATCATCACGTAATGCTCCTGCAATGAATTTAACATATTCAACACACCGCTGACGAGATACCTTGCCATCCAAAAATTTAACACCATTCAATTTTTGCAAATTCACCAAGCTCGGAAAGGCTCTGAATGGATGTTCTTGTAACACTAACCACAGGGCCGTAGTAAACAGGTGTCTGTAACATTCATGTGTACTTTTATTCAACATGTCGTCGATTCTACGTGTGGCAGGTAAATCTGTTGTAGATGACTCCGACTGTATTACTTTTTCTTTCGATGTTGATGCTTCAGCTTGGCTATAGCTGCCACTTGAAGTTGAGTTTACTGCGAATTTCTGTTTTGCCCAGTCATGCAAGCCTCCGGACCGAACGTGGCACATTAAATTCCCTTTATGCACTTTGCTAGTACCGTCGGCATACGTCAAAATGGCACTTATGCTGACGCCTTTAATAACCCGCTTATGAGCCTCCTTCCGTATTTCGGCTAGGTTGTTTGCACAGATGAGGCATTGCAAATTTGTGATCTGCCCCTCAGAATTTGTTTCAAGTACCGCAAAGTCCCCTTCGTCAATAAATGACCATTTTTTAAAAGTCTTCTCTAACACACTATCTGACATGTTGCTGCCTATATACCTTAAACCAAATCAGTAACTGGTCGGTCACCGACTCACGAGTGGGTAGAATAAGCAAGGGATTGGAACTGGGAACATCAACTTGAATGGCGCACGTGCAAAACGTGTCGACACGTCTCTCTCTGTAGACAGATATAGATTACACGATTGTTCTGGATGAAAGGGGTCACTGGTGTCGTCAATTGCATGTCAATGTATTGTTATTGTGTACTGTTTTTAGAAAGTCAGCGTGTTGATTACACAGTGACAATGAATGAAACGCTGGTTGTAACATCTCTTTGAAGTTTCGCTTTTGTGTTTAGGAAAAGTTCATTTGCTAGTGATGGGATTCGTTGCTTCTAAATGCCATGCCTTAGATATTATACATCGTTACTTACGCATTCAATAAGGGTGAAAGTTAATAACTGAACCATTGTTCCTATCCATTTTTTCACCGATTGCCAAGGCGAACGATTCGCCGTTCGCCCAAAATACAATTTAGGCGAACGACAGGCGAACGAAACGATCGTTCGCCTCAAATGTACAGGCCTGCTCAGCAGTCCTGTGGCAAAAAAGTTAAAAATAGAAAAGAAGTTCAAATGCCCATATTTCAAAAACTGTATGGACCATAATACTGTTATTTGGTATGAAGCTTTTTTAAGGCTGGTGGAATCAGATGGACAAAAAAAAATTATTGCCATCGGTTTCAGCCTTAGAAATTAGCATTTTTTGGTCATGGCACTATACTGCCATAGCAAAACCAGTTCGCCATGACACTGTGATAGCATCTATTCTGGTTGTAAGTGGTTCAGTATCAGATGCACACTGACACAGCAGTGAGCCAATAAGTGTCAACGTGTGCGCCAAAATTGTTGACCATTTTATTTTCACAATAGTTTCTGTTAATATTGTCATCAAAAAGAATAATAGTTTACAACAATTAGGTTACAATGATTGTTGTATGCCATCATGCTTTTAGGCGATTATATTCACATCTGTTGAATTTAATCAACAACTGGCTCGAGAAAATGCAACTCACCACCATTCAAACTGACAAGATTACTCAGATCGATTTCAACTGTGCTGTAAGCATGGTCATGCCATCGTGACATCTCCTGATCTGACAATGCTATTTTAAACTCGGTTCAGCTGTACATAGTGATTGGTCAGGACAATGTCATGCCATTGACTATATTTGACTACGGGGAATAATAATCTGAATTTGGAACCTTTGTGAACATTTGAATGACTATTTTTAACTCTGAACACATGCTTTCTTCAATGATTCCTGCAGCAAAATGCAGCCGTCAGCATGGCATAGACAGTCTGTATTATTATTGCCCTGGGTCAAACTCGCACGCTTTCAATTCTGTGAGTCATTCCTGACATTGTAGTTGTACACGTAACA
This sequence comes from Pictodentalium vernedei, assembly GCA_031216915.1. Lineage (NCBI taxonomy): Eukaryota > Metazoa > Mollusca > Scaphopoda > Dentaliida > Dentaliidae > Pictodentalium > Pictodentalium vernedei. Next base: position 289,574,629 of record CM062290.1, read on the forward strand.
CCTGCATTCATCTATAGTTTACTGGGTGTATTTTAATTTATTTTGATCAGTATTTTTTCGCAGTTTAACTCATGGACAAAACCATTAACAGTTTGTATTGTGTAGAACCTCAAAAGGTATACAAGAATTTGAATCTAAATTTTCTGGCTACGGCACTTGATTGATGTAGCCAAATCAATCTACTGTAGCATTTACCATTGCATTGCTGATTGCTGTGGCTAATTTCGAGGGCTGCAGTTTTGCCATGAGATTCTGTAGGCAGATGAGCTTTTTAACACTTTTAGCAATGTTAAAATGTCGAATCATCATCTTTCCTGTGCTGCTCCATCAACTAAGTCTTCTTCAGACCTTTTGGACTAAATCTAAATTAGTTTGGTACAAAGCATATTGGTGGAGTATACTCTTCTGAGCCCCCCCCCCCCCCCCCCCCCTCCTCGCCCTAAGCTTCTGTTCCCCTTGGTGTGTGAAAAATGCCCAAAAAGCCAAAAATGCTTTAAAAATTATGTTCTCATAGACCACTTCCAATGATGCTTAGAATTATTTGTTCAAAAGAATGTAGTAGGTCAAGATTTAGGCTCCCTATGGGAGGATGCCCATTTTTCCCCCAAAGTTGCTACTCCCCTTGGGGTGAGGGTAGAGAGAACCCCAGAAGCTAAAAACAAAACAAAAAAATTATATGGACACATTTTTAAGCCTTCACATAACAAAGCTTTGTTTTATCGTGAGAAGCTTTGCTTGGACCAGCAGAAGCGAATGACCAAAATATTGCTTTTGTTTGTGTCAAGGCAAATCAAAAAAAATTGCTTTTGTTCTCCATCACTTACTGACACACTCATATCTTTTGACAACTTGAGCCTGGTGAGCATTTTCACTCTAGTTTCTTTTTATCAGTAATTCCTCAGTCCAGAACAGTATTGTTTTTGAAGTACCAGTAGGGGTGGTGGTGAAACCGTTACAGTATTTTACAAATATTACTACTAAAACTGCAACTGCAGGATTTCTTCCTTGGTCATGGCTGGCATTTACAGTGGAAACATCTTGAATAGCTTCTTCACCAGTGGAAAATGTTCAATTAACAGGGATTTGATCACTTACATGTTTCCAGGAGGTATCCTGTGCATTTATTCTAATATATCATTTTTGACCGAGCTCATATTTTTGATTAAAATTAAGTGTTGAATATACAGAGGTCAAACAGATAAGGGGAATTTGGTGATTGTAAGTGTAATTTTTAGCTTAACTTGACATAGTCAAGATAAGCTATTGCCATCACGCGTGCGGAAGTCTGTTAGTCTGTGAGTCTGTTCACATTTTCCTTTAGCACGGGCTACACCCCGCAGTTCTTGTCTGATCGTCACGAAATTTCTTATGCAGGTTTGGGGTCATGTCTAGATGAGAACGTCCCCTTTTGGTCGTGATCGGGCAACCGGTATGGCTGCCCAAGCCCAAAACCCGAAAACCATTAGCACAGTCTACAGGTCGTATTTATGAAGGGATTTCATTGTAACTTGGTAGGATGCCTCTGTATAATGCCTAGATAAGAACGTCCCCTTTTGGGCATGATCCGTCAACCATGATGGCTGCCCAAGCCCGAAACCCAAAAACTTTTAGCACAGTCTGCAGGTCATGTTTAATATGGTGGGATTTCATTGTAACTTGGTAGGATGACTCCTTATGATGTCTAGATGAGAATTTACCCATTTGGGCATGATCTGCCAACCGTGACGACTGCCCGAGCCCAAAACCCGAAAACCTTTAGCACAGTCTACATGGTCATATTTATTGAGGAATTTCATTGTAACTTAGTGGCTTGACTTCATATATTGTCTGGATGAGAAGGTCCCCTTTTGGACCTGATTGGGCAACTATGATGGCTACAGGGGCCCGAAGCTCGAAAACCTTTAGAACATTCTACAGGTCATAATTATGAAGGGATTTCATTGTAGCTTGGATGGCTCCAAATAATGTCTAGATGAGAACATCCCCTTTTGGTCGTGATCATTCAGCCTTTATGGCTGCCCGTGCCCAAAGACCTTTAGCATAGGCAAAAGGTCATATTTATGGAAGGATTTCATTGTAACCTGTTAGGTTTACTCCATATAATGCCTAGATGATGACATCCCCTTTTGGTTGTGATTGGCCAACTGTGATGGCTACACCGAAGCCCAAAAATCTTGAGCACCATCTACAGGTCATATTTATGAAGGGATTTCATTGTAACTTTGTAGGATCACTCCAGATGATGCCCAGATCAGAATGTCCCCTTTTGGTTGCGATCATTCAACCATTATGGCTGCCCGAGCCCGAAGCCCGAATGCCTTTAGCACAGTCTACAGGTCATATTTATGAAAGGATTTCATTGTAACTTGGTAGGTTGACTTCATATGAAATCTAGATGAGAACGTCCCCTTTTGGACACGATTGGGCAACTGTGACGGCTACAGGGGCCCGAAGCCCGAAAACCTTTAGAACAGTCTACAGGTCATAATTATGAAGGGATTCCATTGTAGCTTGGTACGATGACTCCAAATAATGTCTAGATGAGAACGTCCCCTTTTGGTTGCGATCATTCAGCCTTGATGGCTGCCCGAGCCCAAGACCCCAAAATCTTTAGCATAGTCTATAGGTCATATTTATGGAAGGATTTTACTGTAACCTGTTAGTTTGACTCCATATAATGCCTAGATGATGACATCCCCTTTTGGTCGTGATTGGTCAACTGTGACGGCTTCAGGGGCCCGAAGCTCAAAAACCTTGAGCACAGTCTACAGGTCATATTTATGAAGGAATTTCATTGTAACTTCATAGGATCACTTCAGATGATGCCCAGATGAGAACGTCCCCTTTTGGTTGCGATCATTCAACCATGATGGCTGCCCGAGCCCAAAGCCCAAAAACCTTTAGCACTGTCTACAGGTCATATTTATGAAGGGATTTCATTGTAACTTGGTAGGTTGACTTCATATAATGTCTAGATGAGAACGTCCCCTTTGGACGCAATTGGGAAACTGACGGCTACAGGGGCCTGAAGCCCGAAAACCTTTAGCACAGTCTACAGGTCATATTTATGAAGGGATTTCAATGTAACTTGATGGGATGACTCGTTTTGGAATAATTTCACTGTAACTTGGTAACTTTCGTTAATATACGTTAACTGTGAGGGCCACATACATTAACTGTGAGTTCATATTAACCCACCCCTCAGCTCTTTTGTACAGTGTACACCTCATATTATTTTTATCAAAGACATAGCATACAGGGACCAAAAATAAACATATTCCCAATTATCACAATTCTTGTCTTATTTCATAATCCTTTCATAAACATTGAACATTATCCTTTTCATCAAATACAACACACAAGTTAAGCTACAGTGTCATTGACACTTTCATTAGACATATTTGTTTATTGACTTGTTCTCAAAATTTTTTTTTTAAACTCTCCGAAGGTTTGGCCCATAATTTTTTTTCTTGTTTCCTAGGTCATTTTTCCTCAACTTTATGATGAGGGAAGGAGGCTTTTTTCACAAAACAGTTCTGAAAATAGTTGATTTAAACATATTTTATTGTCGTAAGATGTTGACTGACAAAAGGATTGGAACACAAGTTACTGCAACTTAGTTATGTTCCTCTCCTAATATACAATGGCGAAGCATACATATAAGATTTACATAACGACTTTAACAAAATAGCATAATGAGTTAGACTTGAATTAATAAACAGATAGAGAAATGAAGAGAATGTTAGGGTTACCATAGTCGTTGGGTTGAGAAATAAACTTCGGATAACTAGTTATTATAAGATAATGTAGAATAGTCAGTGAGGTACACCTCGGAATGCGAAAGTGGCAGGCAGTAGTTGGTCTCGTGCGTTCAGCTCCAAAGTCTATACCAGATCTAAATGATGGCCGCATAAAGCCTCTAATCGCGAATTCGTGTTTTTTTTTTTTTTTTAAAGATTCCAGGTCCTACATCACTGTTCTTACACCCAGGTCGCTAAACTATGAAAATTCGTACGGAATAGCATGGTGTGCGCACCAGTATATAAAGACTGGAAGGTTGCATCTAGCAAATAAGTAAGGAAGTTTCTTTCACATACTGGCGCGCATCAACCTTTCCTTTTTCTTTTTCTTACAGACTGAAGCCAGCCAAACCAAACGCTAAAGGGAATGAACCTCACAGCACAGTCAGGAATCCAAACCAACTCAGTCCCATCTGACTGAGCTCGAAGAGCTCCGTCAGACAAGACGGAGTGGGTCCAATTCCCATAGCCCTATGATAATTGATGGATATCGGGGTGAATAGGGGTTATGTTATTCGAAACGTCCACTTTGGGCAATAAAAGACTGGACCGCCCTCGAAATCTGAATATTTTTATTAGGCGATATTGTAGGTTTGCCAAACAAAAGATCGTCTGTGGAGTCGATGTCTACATGTAGATGAGAAAGGCGTCTGCGAAGGATTTCTCGTTCATCATATAAAGTGCACTCGAAAAAATAGTGAAACGTATTTTCAACAGGATTTCCGCAGCTACAACAAGGCGAAACAGAAATGTAATTAATGAATTTGTCGCTATTCAGATCACTACAACCATTCCTTAATCTGCAGTGTATAATATTTAATTTCCTTGCGCCCAAGGAGAAATAAACTGGGGGTTTCGGGGTAGGGTTTAAGTTTAAATATTTTATTTTAAACTCTGTGACAGTTTCCGATTCGGCGATGTAACGAGGTAGGTTATTCCAGGATAAAACCATCGAAGGTAAGAACGATTTTTTGAAACATTCCGTACGGGCTTGGTATGCACTGAAGTTGTTGGGATTGCGTAAGTTATAGCTACCAATGTCTCCCACACGCGGGGGTAGTAGATCATACAAATAGTCTGGGGCTATATGATTTACTATTTTGTACATTGTGCAGAATTTGTGGATTTCACGACGTCATGAAAGGGTGGGCCATCCGAGTTCCAGAAGAATACATTCTGAGGAAACTGATCTTGTCAGGCCTGTGATGATACGAGCAGCATCGATGTGCAGTCTGTCAAGTCTTTTTAGAAGGCAGCTGGGCACACAATCCCAGACTGCATCTCCGTAATCCTTCAGCGGGAGAATATAGGATAAATATATTCTTTCCAGTATTTTTTGAGGGAGAGTAAGTTTCAGCTTTCAAAGTTGTGATATTCTGGCAGATACTTTTTTGCAAATCTCTTTAATTTGAACATCCCATTTCAAATTACTCTGAATATAAAGACCTAAGTGTTTGTGACTACTGCTATAAGAAATGTTACTGTTAGCAAAAGTGATATCTGGAAAAGTAGAATTCGTTGTGTGTGAGAAATATATCGACCGCGTCTTTGTTGGGTTAAATGCAACCAGCCAGCGCTCCGCCCAGACATTAATTTTCTCCAAATCATTGTTCAGTGTATTAGCTAAATTTTCTGGGTTGTAGTTACTCGAAGTCAAGCAAGTGTCATCAGCATACATTCGTGCCAGTGAGTCAAGGGCGTCGGAAAGGTCATTGATATAAGTCAGGAAAAGAAATGGACCGAGAACAGAGCCTTGCGGGACGCCAGATGTAATATTTTTATATCGCGAGAATGTATTATTGATCAACACTCGTTGTTTACAATTTTTCAGGTAGTTTTCAATCCATGTGAGGGCTTTTCCGGAGATACCATATTCTCTTATTCTCTGAGTTTAAATATCAACCCCGTGTGCCATACTCGCTCAAATGCTTTAGAAATATCACAAAAGACAGAACATGTTTGGAGTTTTTTATCTAGTGAGTCGCACAGAGAGTGATAGAGCTCTACAAGTTGGAAAGTGGTGTTGTGTCCGGGAATAAATCCTGATTGGTATGGATACAGAAGGTGATTCTCATGAAAATGTAGGAAGATGGACTTTAGGGCCACTTTTTCAAGTATTTTACTTAAACAAGGTAGAAGTGAAATAAGTCGGTAATTAGTTTTATCTCTTGAGTCACGCTTTTTATAGACTGGTATAACATTTGCTTTTTTCCATGCATCTGGAAACTCACACGAGTTGAAGGAAAGCTGGAATAATAGACTCAGAGGGAAGCCTATGCTTTCGGCAGTACCTTTCAACATTTTAACACTGATATTATCATGCCCATGGGCCTTGTTTGATTTCATCGAGTTAATAGCTGACGTGATATCGTCGATATCAACGATAATTTCAGTCAGACTGTTTGGACAACGTGGAGTATTATTTGGGAGTTCGCTGTTAGTATCGCAGATGAGACCATTGTTTATAAATATATCGTTAAGTAGATCAGCTTTTTCTTCATCTGTGAAAGCAACGCTATTGGGAGTATTTATGTCATACTTGTATAAGGGTTGGATCACAGATAATTTTTTCCTGTTTAATAGTTCTTTTATAACATGCCAAAAATTCCTCGCAGATGTGTTAGAGGAGAGTAAGTTTTCAAGATTAGATTCATATTGTCTTTTGGCGTATTTTTTCATATTGTTGACGGTGTTTCGTGTTGATTTATATTTTTCCCAGTCCTCAATTAATTGAGTTTTTATGGCCTTTTTTCTCAGTCTGTCACGTTTCCGTATTGTGTAACGTAGTTCCGATGTGAACCAGTGTTTATCCTTAGGGCGGATCAAAATTTGGGATTTAGGTATACACTTATCGATTATATTCAGAAAAGTTTCGGTAAAGTTTTTCGTGGCAATATTTTTATCCTGGGCATTTTCAATTTGGGATATCCAGTCCACTTGTGTAATGAGATTATTTGCAAGATCAAAATTTGCTTGTTTATAGTTCCGAATTACTCTGGTGTAAGATGTGTTCAAAGAGTAGTTAAATGTAATACAGCAGTAAACGGCAGAATGATCAGACACTTCGAGATCAAGAGTATCACATTCCGTTATCACAAACTGGTCGCTCACCAATATTGGATCAAGAAGAGTCTGAGTGTTTGGAGTAATGCGAGTAGGTTTACATACCAAGTTTCGCAAGTTGTAGTGGGTTGCAATTTCATTTAACCTTGCGGATGGTTGTAACAGATCCGAATTGAGGTCACTGGTCAGAATTAAGGACTGGTGGCTGTCCAGGGCTTTTTCGATAAAGTTGTCCAAGAGCTCCCAGTAATTGGACGCAGCATAACGCTCCGATCTGTAGGAGACTGCTAGGAGAAACGTTTCAGTTCTAGAGTTAACTTCGAAGCACATTAACGAGTCGTCAAATTCCATGTCCGGTCTCCGGCAATACAGTAAACCCTGATCAAAATATACTGCGATACCCCCTCCGCGTTGAGCTGTATCGCTCCTAAAGGGATCTGAAAACCCAGGAATACTGATATCACTAGATGGGAACGTCTTATCTAGATGAGTTTCAGTGAAGCATAGGATATTGAATTCTTGGATTATTTCAGATATTTGTGTTAATTTATACCTAATGCTACGTATATTGTAATGGAAGATTGACAGTATTTGCCTCTCATTTTCGCAGGTAGGACCCGGATTTGGTTCAATGTCCCCAGCAAGGGTTAGTAATATGATACAGAGGAATATAGGTTTCGCCTTATGAATTACTGGAATCTTAAGTATAAATGGTTTTGAATAGGTATTACTTACCGAGGGCTGGTTGGAACCACCATCGAAGGTGCCTATTGAGGCTCTATACTGTTGAATTGTGATACCCATAGCGTTGTATTATGAGAGAAAATATGGAGATTGTCCTAACTATTGGCATCGACGATGGCGTAGGTTCCAGCTCTTCCTGATTTTCAAACACGACGAGGTCAAGTAGCCCACACCCACCGGTTCCGCATCCCAATGTACACCTCCCATGACTACTTATGTTGTCAACCTGTTGATTTTCAGAGGGACTATGGTACTTACTACAGGAAGTTGAGAACCTGGATAGAGAAAAGAGGTAAAACGATAATATGAGTTGAAAGGATAAAAGTAATTTAAGCAAAGCATGTGAGTTTTTGGTCGTACAGGAGCATGTGTACGAATTCATGGTGTCGTTGTTTCATCATGAGTGGTCGAATGCGGAGTACAATAATACACCCATGGTCATAAGTTAGAGAATAAAGTGGAGAAAACAGACGTTATTATGAAAATAGTTGGAATCAGAAATTTAACTACTTACACTATTATGTTGCAAACCAACATTTTCAGCAGTGAAAATTTCTCATAATGTTGTTGAAAATTTAACCACCTATATCTTGTTTGACAGAGCTCTGTGAGCTCTATCAAACAAGATATAGGTGGTTAAATATTTGTCCTACAAGTGCAAAATAGTGTCATAGAACAGATTTCTAGGTGAGAAAGAATGGGTGATGAGGCAGATTTTCTGTAATGAGGGAGGTGCCTGAGAGACAAGAATTAATTTTAATAGCCTTAGACGTTCATCATTCGGAAAAGAAACACTCTTTGATTTTATGTTGTTAAGGATATGTGTTTCCTTGTGTACATTTGAATAAATCTAACATTTTTGATTGGTTTACAAATTTAATGTATTCATACATTAGGCAGGCTAGTATTAATATTAAAAAAGAAATATGTAAATTGTTCACATGGTATGAATGTTTTTTGTGTCATGTTAACATAAGATAAGTCTCCATTGAACATTTGTTTTTTTCTTTGTTTATTTTCAGTCGAAATCAATTGACCAATTTACCTCCAGATCTATGCCAATTACAAATGCTAGAAGTGTTGTTGGCAAGTAATAATAAACTAGTCTCTCTTCCAGAAGAAATTGGACAATTAGAACGTCTAATGGATCTGGTAAGTAACAGAAGCATAACATAACATTGTGATAAAGGAATGTTTCTAGCAGTTAACAGGATCTGCTTATCAGCCTCTTTTCCAATCCCATCTTGTGTGTTATAGTTATCCAATTAACCCTTTACCTAACGAATTGGCCACATCTGCCTGCAGAATATGCAAATTCAGCAGTTGAAAAAATAGTAATTTTTTGAAAATTACAACAAAACTATATCATGTGACCCTCCTTGGAACAAGCTCGTCGAGTTCGTTCCAGTGAGGGGTCACGTGACATGGTTTTGTTGAAATATTTTGAAAAAATAATTTTTAGAATCACAAATTTTGATATTGTCTACGTTGGGTAAACAAAGATTGAATGAGGCAGAAAATAAGGTCTATGGCCCTGATAACTTTTTTATCTGTCCATCTATCTTGTCTGTAGATGGAGTTGGTTTCTGCTCTCTAACAAAAGTTCTGCTTGGCCAGTCAGAACCAAAGTTTGCTTGTGGGTTGGGTAAGATGTGAGGAAGAACCCCATTTATCTTTGGAGTGCTCATTCTGCCAAAGGTAAAGTTCACAGTGACTTAGAACTTACAAATTTTCCAGAAATTGGTTTCCTCCCTCTAATTAAAATTCCACTTGGCTGATTGAAGCCAAACTGGACATATGGTTTAAGTATAAGGAGAGGAAGAACCCTATTTATTTGAAGATTGATACACCAAAGGGACTTAACCATACACATTTTCCTGTTTCTGCTGATTAAAACCAAACTTGTCATGTGTTGGGTATGATCAGAGGAAGAACCCTATTTGTTTTGAGATTATAGTGCCAAAGATCAAGGTCACAGTGACCTTTAACTTACAAAACTTTTTCTGGCTTCTGCTCTCTAATAATATTGTTGAGGGGCCAATTGAAACCAAATGACATTAGGTATGAGGATAGGAAGAATTCTATTTATTTTGGGGTCAATGAGCCAAAGGTCAAGGTCACAGTAACCATTTCTTTACATATTTTCCTGGTTTCCTGGTTTCCACTCTCTAATTAAAGTTCTGCCGGGTTGATTGAAACGAAGCTTGAAGTGGTTTGGGAATGAAGAAAGGAAGTACCCTATTTATTTTGGAGTCATTGTTCTGAAAATACGCAAATGATATTAAATGTCTGTACCTTTGTAACTGCTCTGCACTCAGAACAGGAATGTGTCAACCAAAGTGTTCGTTTGCAGGAGAACGCTCCTTCTAAGTTGTAATAGAAAGACACATCATTGTATGACCAACATGCCCCTCATCAGGTTTTGAATAACTGCTTGGAAGTTGCAAGCTGAGGTTTCCTGTTTGAATTTCTAATGTTGGGCAGTAACCGAAGTATAATCTACTTGTGTATTTTGAAAATCTCTGTGTGGGAATGGAGGGGGGGGGACTCATATACTGGAGATGGGCGGTATTGGAATTTTGAGTTTGGAATCAGTTTTGGTATTTTTGAGGGGAAATACCTCGATATCGGTTCGGTATTCCGTATCTGACTTGACTGAGATTTATTGATAGTCCCAAAGTGGAATTCACATCAGTAAAATACAAAATAAGTTGTTCTTGTATCATTCTACCACAACGCCACAAATGCCAATGCAATTGAGCTCAACAGTTACATTCTTTTACGAAAACAAATCATATCTACAGTAATTTTGTGACTTGTTCTAAACACACCTTAACCTTTAAGGTCCTATTTCAGGCATATGTAATCTCAGAGCATGTGCCCTGACCATGCCATCTTCAAGAGGTTGATATGGGAGAGTTTAGTTTGGCTTTCACTGTTACAAAGGCAATGAAACTATGTTGCTAGAATGTTTTTCTTGTTTTCTGCTTTTTTTTATACTTCCAGCTCCATACATTGAATCTTGTACAGTTCTCAAAAGAGAGTCCGAAAATTATTGAAAATGTCCTCAGAAAGCATCCATTTTTTAGATCTATAAATCTTCAAAATGAAATTTTCTTTTTTTTTACCTCTTCAAGGACTCAAAATAACTAATTAACCTGTAACCTAACACAACTAGTGGAGAATACTAAAAACTTTCTTGAATCTGCTTGAATAAATAAAAAAGTTATATTCTTTACCACTAAAACATAACTTATGACCCCCTCATTGAGACAAGCTCAATTTGCTTGTTCCAATGAGGTGTCATAAGCTATATTTCAAAGGGAAAAAAAAACAAATCAAATTTGAATAGTGTTTTTTTGTGAATAGCACTGGCTGGACATGACTGTTATATTAGTTGAATGATTGAAAAGCTGATTTGAATGAATCAGTTTATGGAGAATTTTCAAAAAGTTGAAAACACTAAACGAGATTGGCTTGTAACAAATTTTACTGTTGTGTACCATTGGAACTAAATAGTAAATGGAACTAGAGCCAATATAGTCAGCCAAAATTGCTTCCCATTTCAATTCTCACACCTCCCAAGTTTATAAGCTTTGTTTTTGAGACACAAATCAAAAAAAGAAAAAAATAGAATTTGAAAGGTGATTTATGTGAATGATGCTGGTTGTTTTTAACTGTTAATGTTGAATACTGGGTTAACTCTTTACCCAACACAAAGGAGATCAAATTTTATTATTTTGTTATTTTAAATTAAATTTTTTTTTTAAACAAAACCATATTTGACACCCTCATTGGAACGAGCTTGACAAGCTCATTCTAATGAGGGCTCACGTGGTAGGGTTCTATTGAAATTTTTTTTTAAATTGTTTTTTTTTCAGCTAAATAATGACTGATGAGGCCAATTTCTTAGGTAAAGGGTTAAAGTGATCTAGTGTGGCTGCCTCTAATATTTCCTGTTACATATACAGTTCTTTAACTGTTACGTAGAACATTCTCAATTGTCCTTTTATAAGGAGTTCTGTAAATATCATTTTTGGTCTTTGTAAGCTTGACTTGACAAAGTCAAGATAAGCTATTGCCATCACGCTTGTCGAAGTCTGTTAACATTTTTCTTTAGCATAGGCTACACCCTGTAGTTCCTGTCCGATCGGCACAAAATTTCACATGCAGGTTTGGGGTGATGTCTAGATGAGAACGTCCCCTTTTGGTTGTGATCGGTCAACCGTAATGGCTGCCCAAAACCCGAAAACCTTTAGCACAGTCTACAGGTCGTATTTATGAAGAAATTTCATTGTAACTTGGTATGCTGCCTCTGTATAATATCTAGATGAGAACGTCCCCTTTTGGTCATGATCTGTCAGCTGTGACAGCTGCCCAAGCCTGAAAGCCAAAACCTTTTAGCACAGTCTGCAGATCATCTTTAATATGGAGGGATTTCATTGTAACCTGGTAGGATAACTCCGTATGATGTCTAGATTAGAACTTCCCCCATTTGGTTGCGATCTGACAACTGTGACGACTGCCAGAGCCCCCAAAACCGAAAACCTTTAGCACAGTCTACAGGTTGTATTTATGGAGGGATTTTGTTGTAACTTGGTAGGTTGACTTCACATAATGTCTAGTTGAGAACGTCCCCTTTTGGTTGCAATTGGTCACCTGTGACGGCTACAGGGGCTCGGAGCCCGAAAACTTTTAGCACAGTCTACTGGTCATATTTATGAAGGGATTTCATTGTAACTTGGTAGGATGACTCCAAATAATGTCTAGATGAGAACACCACCTTTTGGTCGCGATCATTCATCCGTGATGACTGCCCAAGCCCAAAACCCGAAAACCTTTAGCATAGTCTATAGGTCTTATTTATGGAGGGATTTCATTGTAGCTTGGTTGGTTGACTCCATACAATGTCTAGATGATAACGTCCACTTTTGGTCGTGATTGGTCAACTGTGACAGCTTCAGGGGCCCGAAGCCCGAAAACCTTTAGCACAGTCTACAGGTCATATTTATGAAGGGATTTCATTGTAACTTGGTAGGATGACTCCAGATAATGCCTAGATGAGAGTGTCCCCATTTGGTCGCGATCATTCAACCATGACGGCTAAACGAGCCCAAAACCCGAAACACTTTAGCACAGACTGCAGGTCATATTTATGAAGGGATTTCATTGTAACTTGATAGGATGACTCGTTTTTGAATAATTTCACTGTAACTTGATAACTTTCGTTGACATACATTAACTGTTAGGGCCACATACATTAACTGTGAGGGCCACATCAACCCACCCCTCAGTTCTTTAGTACAGTCTTCACCTCATATTATTTTTATTGAAAACATAGCATGCAGGGAACAGAAATTAACATATTCCCAATTATCACAATTCTTGTCTTATTATAATCATAATCCTTTAATAAACATTGAACATTATCCTTTTCGTCAAACACAACACACAGACAAGTTAAGTTACAGTGTCATTGACACTTTCATTTCTTGAGTTACAATTTCATTGACATAAGTTGGGAAAGAAATGCAGCCATGTACAAAATCACTCTCACAGTTTCCATCTCACAAGTTCCAAAAATTTGGCAATACATTTTTTTTCGTAAGTAAAGAAATGCATGCTTACATTCATTATTTTTTTTTTCCCCAATGCTAATCATCACCATAAAAAATGGACTGTCATTTGATAATTTTAATTCTTGTTTATGCAAACCTTGTGGATAGTGACCTTAAACACCAGTAAATAATTAAAATGGCATTACTTTATACTTATGTTACATTCAGAATATTGCCATTTACTGAAAGTGACCTTAGACAAATTTAAAAAACAAAATAATAAAATTGAACCTCCTGTATGTTGGATAATGAATTAACCCAGTTGCCAACATTGATATCATAATTTCTTGTAAATGTGGTGACCACTAATTGTGTGGTTGTTTACAAATACATGAGAAGTTGCTGGGAACCTTGCTTATTTCAACTGCTTTTTAATGTACTTCTCTGAAAATCAGTGAGCAAACAGGTATTTTGCTTTTATGTTGGGCTGAAAAATTTGAATGTCCGACGCATTATATATAGTACAGTGGAGCCCACTTAACTGGATATCTGTTAACTGAATAACCCTGTTAAATGAATATAATTTCCCAACACAAACCATTTACCATACATATCGTACAAATTTGACCTGTTAATTGAATATAGATTATAGAGTAAACTCCTGTTAATTGAATAAAACATCTTGTAGCCTGTCGAGAAACTACCTTGACTCTACCCAGTTTTCCTTTGTTTTAGACCTATTTGGCCTCAGTACATCCAATACTGGCATTTAATCTATTATATCTTGTTTGACAGAGCTCATTGAGTGCTGTCAAACAAGATATAATAGAACAAATGCTTAGTTTATCTCCAGAATAAAGGAAAGTGACACAATCCCTGTTAATTGAATAATTTTCACTGGCAAAGTGGCTATTCAATTAACAGGGTTCCACTGTACCACAAAGCTGATCTTGTCATTAGATTGCAATTTTTTTTATATTTATATGTTATTGAAGTGCTGTGCTTTCAATATTCCTTTTGTATTCTATTTCAGGATGTTAGTTGTAATGAAATTTCCCATCTCCCTTTACAAATAGGTGATTTGAAATCACTGCGGTCTCTTAATTTACGAAAAAATTTGTTAGTGGAGTTGCCAGTTGGTAAGTAGAATATTATTATTAGCTTACCCAACTGAAATTCAGGTTGAGTTATGGTAATCATTTTTCATGTCGTCTATTGTAAAGGTGTCATTCGAGTCTTCTTTTTCAGAACTGCAGGCCCAATTCCAATAAAATTAAATGAGTCGATGAATTCAGTGTGAGGTATTTGTGATTCTACTTCCCTTTGAGGTATTGAGTCAAGTTTGTCCCAAGGGCACTTGAGGGTTAGTATGTTCTGTCATTCTGAGGGGGGTCAAAATTTTTTACCCCACCAGAATTTTCAGTTCGCAGAATCCCGGATCTGATTTGAATTGAATTTGGATTCCAATACAAGTGGGTGACATGCACTTGATTTCTGTGAAGATAAAAAATGGGAGAAAGTTTGGAAACCTGTATATGCTAAAAATAGAACAAAATTTCAAATATCATTTTTTTCCTAAACTGCACATCACAGATAAATGATTTTTGATGTGCTGCATTCCTTGGAAAGAGTATATAATCAAACTGGTAAAAAAATCTTCATGTTATATCAGGTTTTGGTGTCATGGAACCCTCAGATGTAATGGGGAAAACAATTTAAAAGTCTTCTTTCCAACTACTGCTCAGAATCCTGGAATCTTATAAAGGTTGATTCAAATCCAGGGATGTGAGAGTTCAGTTAATTAGCTGATTTCAGATAATTTATTTTCAAATTGATGAAATTTTATTATCTATAATTATCACATAATCACCATCAAGTAGCTCATTATGGAAAATATACCGTTCACAGCACATATAATATTAGGATGACATCAGAAGACAATGTCGACATGGTAACATTGTTAGAGAGTTGGTTTTGGAAGTAGAATTGAATTAATCTTATCTTATTTTTCATTAACTGTCTACCAAATACAAGTAGCAGATGACATGTGCATAAAACATTTCCTGAATAAATAAATATTTTCCTTTGTTGTCTCGAAAACGTAGCTTATGACCCCTCATTGGAATGAGCTTGGAACAAGCTAGGTTTTTCATGCAAAAATTGAAAAAAAAATAATAAAATTTGGATAGCGATTTTTGGGAACAGTGAAGGCCAGCTTCAGTCATTATATTACCTAAAATATTAAATTACTCATTATGTGATAAAAAGAATCACAAATTCAACACCCAAGTTCTGAACCTCGTTCTGTAAAATTGATTCGAGCTCAGTAAACCTTACTTGGGATCAATTTCTCTGAATAAATATTTTTTCTTTTTCTCTGAAAACATAGCTTATGATCCCTCATTTGAACGAGCTTGGAACAAGCTAGGTTTTTGAGGCAAAAATTGAAAAAAAATTTTGTGAACAGTGCTGGCCAGCTAAAAAAAAATCTCAAATTTGACATGATTTGACACGAAAATTCTGAACCTTGGTCTCTAAAATCGGTCTTATCTCGGTAAACCTTGGCTCAGATCAACTTTAGTGAACTTAACCCTTAAGCCCCCATATAGCCCCAAACCGCCACTTTTATATTGCATTGAAGCAGGTGGTCCCTTGTGTAATCTTTTTTATTACTTTTGTGTGTAGAATGAATTTTCCCTGGCAGTGGTTCTACATCACTGCTGGCTGCCTGTATAGGCAGCCAGCAGTGTTGTAGAACCACTGCCAAGTCATCAATAACTGTGTAAGCAGAAAAAGGCCATAAATACTTTAAAATTAATCTGAGGACTTAGGGGTTAATACAGAATGTAATTTCATATGAAATTGCGACTGGTTAGAGATTCTCCAGATCACATGAAAATAGTCTTCCAAGATCATTTTCCTGTAGGCTTACAGAAATAAAATGTCTACCAAGTTATACCTTAGCTCCATGTCCTCTCATTTGGAAATGGATTTTAATATTTATCTGTTAATGTATATTGATACAAATATAGTTCATGAAATCAAAAACCATTGTTCTGTGATATTATCAAGTGCCTGGGTTCATGTTTGGGCTTTATATTGTTAACTAGCTAGAAATGCTGAATATGACATTAAATCCTTCTTAAAACAGGTGAGCAATTAAGGCCCCCTGGGACTTTCTCTTTCATACCTGGTAACTTAGTTTGCTCTTTTTTTTATACCCCCACAATGAGGTGTGTGTGTGGGGGGGGGGGGGGGGGAGGGGAAGGGTATACAGGAATCACATTGGCCATCCGTCCGTCAGCATAATTTTGTCCGTAGATTTTCTCAGATGTTCATGGACCAATCTGCTTGAAACATGGTATGAATGTTCACTACAATGAGAACCTGCGCACCTGTGATTATATTCCGGTCGGATTATTTTTTCCAGAATTATGCCCCTTTTCAACTTGAAATAGCAGGCCTAGAATTTTGTCCAGAGATTTTCTCAAATGTTTATGGGTCGATTCCTTTGAAACTTGGTATGGATGTTTACTACCATGGGAGCCTGTGCACCTGCGATTATAGTTTTGATCGCTCATATTTTGCCAGCATTATGCCCCTTTACATCTTAGAATGTGCAAATATTGTCCGGAGATTTTCTAAGATGTGTATGGGACGATTCCTTTAAAAGTTGGTATGGATATTTACTACCATGGGATTCTGTGCACCTGCGATTATAGTTTCAATTGGACTTTTTTTGACAGAGTTATGCCCCATTTCATTTTAAAATGCTTGAATTGCCTAGAATTTTGTCCGGAGATTTTCTCAGATATTTATTGGTCAATTCCATCGAAACATGATATGGATGTTTACTACCATGGATACCTGTGTACCTGTGATTTTAGTTTTGATCGGACCTTTTTTGCCAGAGTTATGCCCCTTTTCATTTTAGAATGCTCAAATTTTGTCTGAAGATTTTCTGAGAAGTTCATGGGTCGATTCCTTTGAAACTTGGGATGGATGTTCACTACCATAGGAATGTGCACTTGCAATTATAGTTTCGATCGGACTTTTTTTGCCAGAGTTATGCCCCTTTTTGTCTTAGAATGCATGCATTTTTTCTGGAGATTTTCTCAGATGTTTACGGATTGATTCCATTGAAACTTGGTATGGATGTTCATTACCATGGGAACCTGTGCACCTGTAATTATAGTTTCGATCGGTCCTTTTTTGCCAGAGTTGTGCCCCATTTTTGTTTTGTCCGGAGATTTTCTCAGATGTTTACAGGTTGATTCCTTTGAAACTCGGTATGGATGTTCACCACCATGGGAACTTGTGCACCTGCGATTATGGTTTTGGTCAGACTTTTTTGCTAGAGTTATGCCCCTTTTTGTCTTAGAATAATGACAGCGTGGAGGTATGTACAGGCCCATCTGGGACAATAACACCTCTAGTTTTGTCTGGTCACAATTTATAGACTCCTCAATCTAGATCTTTTGGGGACTGCTAAATTCTGTATTTTCTAAGATTACATACTCAGTGTGTGAGGTCCAATATATGCATGTATGGTAGGTATAAAAAATGGTATTTTATTGCAAAGTTTGTATTTTCATCATGTGAATAATCAATTTACATTCTTTTTATTTTCATTCACTTTTAATTCATTTGAGTATATAAAAAAAAAATGACTACTGAAAAAAGAATGTAAAATTGTGATTTTTTTTTTCCAGAAATCAGTAAGTTGAATTTACGGCGACTGGATTTTTCATGCAATAAAATTTCTACTATACCTGCAGTCTTTCGCAAAATGGATTCTTTAGAAGAAATCATTTTAGACCACAATCCATTGCAATTGCCTCCTGCTCAAGTAAGTTTACAAATGCATTCTTAATTCCAGGTTTCTAGTTGATACCATTTATATTTTCTATTTATCTGCTGAGAATATCAGGTAGATTAACATGAAACTTTCAACAATTTGTAATTTAATAACATTTTTAGCATGACAAAGTCAAGATAAGCTATTACCATCACGCATGCAGAAGTCGGTGAGTATGTTAGTCTGTGAGTCTGTTCACATTTCCTTTAGCACAGGCTTCACCCCTTAGTTATTGTCCGATCATCACAGAATTTCATATGCAGGTTTCGAGGTCATGTCTAGATGAGAACGTCCCTTTTTGGTTGCGATCGGTCAACCGTGATGGCTATGCAAGCCCGAAGCCTGAAAACCTATAGCACAGTCTACAGGTCGTATTTATGAAGGGATTTCATTTTAACTTGGTGGGATGACTCCGTATAATAATGTCTAGATGAGAACGTCTTATTTTGGTCGGGTTCAGTCATCCTTGATGGCTGCAGGGCATGTAACCTAGATTCCTTTAGCACAGTCTACACCTTGCATTTAGGAAGGGATTTCATTGCAAATTTGTAGGATGACTTGGTATAATGTCCAGATGACAACGTACTATTTTGGCTGTGATCGGTCAGCTGTGATGGCCACTCAGGCACGTGACCTAGATTTGATTAGCACAGTCTAAGGTTCATATTTTTGAAGAAATTTCATTGTAATCTGGAAGGATAACTTGATATGATATCTGGATGAGACTGTCCTATTTTGGTCAGGATCAATCAGCCATTACCGCCTCCTGGTCACGTGACCTAGATTCCTTTAGCACTGTCTACAGGTTGTTTTTATGATGGGATTTCATTGAACCTTGGCAGGATATCTAGATGAGACTCTCCTATTTTGGTCATGATCAGTCAACTGTGACTGCCGAACTGTCATGTGACCAAGATTCCTTTAGCAAAGTCTAGGAGTTATATTTATGAAAGGATTTCATTGTAACTTTGAGGATGACTCGTTTTGGAATTATTTTACTGCAACTTATTAACTTTGGTTGACATACATTAAATGTTAGGGCCATATTAAGCCAGGCCTAAATTCTGATTCTGTAGTACAGTCTACACCTCAAATTATTCTTGTTGAAAACATAGCATATTGGGAACAGAAACTAACATATTCTCAATTATCACAATTCTTCTCTTATTTCATAATCCTTTCATAAACATTAAACATTACCCTTTTCATCAAACACTACACACAGTCAAGTTAAACTACAGTGTCATTGACACTTTCATTTCTTAACTGGTTGAGTGCAAGAAGCCACTATCAGGCCTCTACTTTACATCTTTCCCATTACTTTGTTGTTTCCTGAGCTATAGAAACAATATTAATATGAAATGGTGTTGTTACAATTTATTGGAGAGTGCCAAGTGGCACTCTCCCATAAATTGCAGCAAAATAATAATGAGCAATATCTTTGTAATCTGAGGCACTGTTTGCTAGTGGCAGGATATCTTGAAAAAAATTACACATGTTACAAACGACCTTTAGAAAGTAATTTAACACTCTACCAGTTAAGAATGTCTTTTACCAACGCCTGCTACCAATTAAGAATGTCTTTTACGGATGCCTGTTGTACTAACCATTTGATTCTGGTTAGTTTTCTTCCATTTTCTCTTTATGGTAACCATATGACACCGTGTTGTTCTACAGTGTTTTAAAGTCAGTTTTTGGCTTGCTAGACAACTGAAACTTATAATTTTCTTTAAGGTTACTGTAATTTCCTGCAACAAGATATCATCTATATTTTGAGATATTACTTTATTGATTAATCTTATTTGAAGTTTGCACTATGTCCAAGACAAGTCAGAAATACTCAACATATTTCTGATTCTCAAAAAATTATCAAATTTTCAGGCCAGATTGAGATAGGTAACCAGGCTAACCCTTTACCTAACATGAAAAGTAGACAACACTTACAAAAAAAATTCTTGAATAACTAATTTTTTTCATTTTTGTCTCAAAAACATAGGTTATGACCCCTTGCTGGAATGAGCTCGTTCCAACGCGTGGTGATAACCTATGCTTTTGAGACAAAAATGAAAAAAATAATGAAAATTAATTGCCGATTTTTTAGAATAGCGCTGGCCAGTTTTCCCCGTTACGTTGGGTAAAGGGTTAAGCAAATACCTCCTTACAGATCTCAAAATTTTGAATTTCCTGGGGTTCAGAGGATTAAAAGCTAAGGAAATCAATGCATACTGTAAGTAGTAACCATTTTAGTAAATGTTGGATTTCTTCATTTACAGCTATGCACTAAGGGAAAACAACATATTATGAAGTATTTGTTGCTGGAAGCTATCAAAGAAGATAAAAAAAGAGGAGTTCTCAGTGAAACGGAAATGAGGCGATATAGGAAATCATTACCACTTCAGCAGTGAGTAAAAAAGTTGTCTTAGATTTGTTTTGAAGGGAATAATTTTAAGATTTTTTTCCTATTGAAAGAATAAATCATTGTTTTTTTTTTTTAATTTTGAATGGATGTCATTTTGGAAGATATACACAGTGTAGCTATGAGTTGAATAAACCTAATTACACTCCCACTTGAAGAGTAGGGTGAGTTTATACTGGATTACGTCAGTCTGTCCATCTGTCTGTTTGGGTGTCCATCTGTCCATCCATTAGTCGGTACAAACATATATGCATTGACAAACAGTATGACAATGGTGCAGAGAAAATAAACAGAATGCCTTTGACAGCTATCAAAAATGGCCACATGAACTATTTTGTTCTGAAAATAGCAGTTAGACTTTTCAAGTAAGAACTTCCAAATGGTGATTCAGATTTGGATTATTTTTGGTATGGAAAACAATTAGCACAATTTTCATAACATAGTGCATGGGTTTTTCTCATGTGCATAAATTATGCAAATTAGCCAGCCATGTTACTTTGTTTTTTAGAATGACTTGTTTGTGTGTGTGTTTGTTCGACATCCTCCAAGTGGATGAGCTGTGCAATACCAAACTTGGCCGGTGGGTTTATATTGACCTCATAATTGTGACTAAGGGTTTAGATTTCATGTGCCTGTTGTACAAAAAGGAAAATACATGGAAATCCCCTTCCAAAATGTGACATTATGTGTTTGTTCTATATCTCTTTCCATGAAATTGGTCCAGTCATTACCAGACTTCTGTCAGTTGTTTGTGTCCTTCGCAGTTACCATCTCAAAATTGGGTTGGTCCGATTGTCACAACCTTCAATAACAGGTGTGCATGGATCTCACAATTGCTACTGGGTGTTGGATTTCCTCTCCATGCTGTAAAACAAAGCCAATATATCCCTTTCCATGTTATTAGAGAGGTATTCAAGTATGTCCAGTGTGGCATTGTGGGAGGGGGTGGGGGGTGGGGAGTTTGGGTTGGGGTTTTATGCCATGCTTGGTGTTGCTGTTCTTAAAATTACCTGACTCTCTAGTGTTAATTTTTTTTTTTGGGGGGGGGGGGGGGGGGGGGGGGGGGGGGCTTTAAAATGTGTTTTGAAGTATTTTAAGTGATTTTATACAAAGAAAAATTTACCCCATGGAGGAGTAGTATTGGGTGGATTTTTTTGTCTTTTGAAGGATTTCAAGTGATTTTTGCAAAAATAATTTTCCCTTGGGATGGGTGCCTAGTTGGGAGATATTGTCTGACACAGCCATATCTCTAGACTTGGCACTGGTGGGGGTATGTCAGCATACTGGTGCAATATATTGTATGTAGGGAGCATGGTGACATTTGTTCATTTGCTCGCCGCTGCTTAGTGGTTTTCTCTGGGTACCCTGGCTTCTTCCACCCATAAAACTGTCCAACACATGATCACTATGGCTGTTGAAAGTTTCATTAAAACCCAAATAAATAAAGAAATAATTGTACATTATTTCCAGAAACTTAACAATTTACCTCCAGAATAAATTTGGTCTGTTAATTATACCCCCCGCAAACAAAGTTTGGGGCGTTATATAGGAATCACTGTGTCCGTCCGTCGTGTGTCCATCCTTATAAGCGCAACTCCTCTTAAACCGTTTGAAGAATTTTCATGAAACTTTACATAATGGAAGAACTCCATATGACGATGTGCATGAAGCAATATAATTCCGTTCTGACATTTCCAAGGGGAGATAATCTAACTTATACATTCCAGGTGCGGAGGTTATCACTTTGTGAGCTTGCTCACAGTACCTCTAGTTAGGGCTCTAACAATAGATGGGAGGCATAGGGGGATATCTCTGTCCATGTTTGCATCTATGTGTACGTTAGTGCTGGGTGGTATTGAAATTTTATGTTTGGTTTTGGTATCTGTATAGGTACTGTATTGAGTGTCAACAACTAAGAATTGTCAAAATGTTGGAAGTAACCTGGACCCTCACCACCAGTCAATTGATGTAGCAAAAAAGGAAAGAGAAAATACCCTCTGTATATTTTCTCTCAGCTTTTTTGTTACATCAGTTGATTTGATTGGTGGCAAGTGCCTTCAGAACTACATAGTCCATGGACTCTTCTTGTCATAAAGTTTGTGTAATGTTCTGTTGTTTGCCATTTTAATTTTTAACTAATGTTGAGGATATTTTTCAATACCAAAATTTCGGTATATTGAGATTCCCTTTGTAGGTGAATCAGTTTTAGATCAATACCTATACCAAATGGTATTTCACAGTATATCACTCATATCTAGTGTACATTTGTCCACTCACTTTGCTTTCTGAACTCTTAACTTGGCAACCCTTTGACCTTAGATCATGAAAATTCACAGTTACTCTACCAAGGGGAAAGGGATGAACCTATCAATTTGGGTCAAAGGTAACAGGGTGCTTCCGATTTGGTTTTTGATCTCTATCTTAACCCTTTGAACACGTAAGACCGATTTTTCAGTCCACGACATAATTTCGTCCCATTTTGTCTTATTATAAGAAGTCTATACACTTCTTATAATAAGACATTGATGATAAAAATAATAACTGCAGTCTGCAGCCAGATGGCTGCCGACTGCAGTTATTATTTTATCCTCCCTGTATATTGATATTGGACTGACCCATCTCACTGTAAGTGCACGCAAAGGCGATTCCATTCCATGTAACGAGGGTTCAAAGGGTTAATTCTTTGACCTAGGATCATTAAACTTCATAAGTACATACCCTAGGGAAAAGGATTGAACCCTTTCGATTTTGTGGTCTAATGGTGAAGGCGACAGGTTGCTCCAACCTGAAAACGATTTTAGGACTTCAACTTGACAATGCATCATCTAGGATCATGAAACTGCACTGCCTAGGGAAAAGGGATGAACCCCATGAATTTGGAATCAGTTAATATTTCAAGTCCCACTCTATCATCATATTTGCAAAGTGTCTGCCCATTATTCCGATGGCTCGATAGTCCAAATGATTAGACAGCCCTAATCTTATTGAGCATTTAGAGAATTGGCCTTTGGTCTACTGTGTTTTGGTGATGGTCTCCATCATAAAAAGGTACATATAGGTTATGAAGTAACAGGCCTGGACTTTCAAAAAATCTAGGGGAACTACTATGGGCTCCCCTAAACCTGTGCCTGGAGAGCTATTCTATACTTAAGTCAGGTTTTAGTAAGGCGATTGAAGGTTTGAGGAGAGCTATTAAAGTTCTTAAATTGATTTTGCAGGAGCCATGGAGGGCGGGAGCTGTTGCTCCCCTCAAAAGACCAGGTCGGGAAGTAAACGCCTCTTAACTGGTAGAATGCTAAATTATTTTTGGTCCTTAAAATTGTTTTGTTCGTCTTTGCCTTGTAAAAAATTATGGGAGAGTGAGTGCCAGTGGGCACACTCCCATAAATTGTAACAAGGCAAATCCTAACAGATAAAATAATATCACTTCAAAGATAGTATGAAGCACATCCACAGAATATGAAGTCTTTAAATTGCGGTACCCGCACTTCAGAATAAAGCCCCAATATGAGCTACCAGCAGTCTACCAGTTAATAGAATATAAAATCTTGTAACTTACAATGACCAAATTGCTCTTAATTGAATACTCTGTTAATTGTATAGCGAGAATCTGGGACAGGGCTACAGCAAAACCTATGTGTCAACCCCTAAAAAAGAGAACCCCTAAGAAATTTGGAAGAGTGAATATGGTAAAACCGACACGGTTAACACACAAAGCATAATAGGACAGGTCACTCGATTGATGGTATGGTTGAAGATTAAATATGATCGGTCAATTTGCCTTAGACTTGGTCATAAAATCAAATATTGGTATGTGTTTTTAGTCTTTAGTATTTAAAAATTTACAGCTGGTAACGATGTATTAAGTTTTAACAAGACAGCTGGTAGCACTGGGTTAAATTAAGAACAATACAGCTTTTCATGCTAGGTAAAATGTGGTAATACACAGCTGTTCACACTTAACAATAACTCAGCTGGTCACACTGGGTTAAATATGGTAATATACAGCTGTTCATACTGGGTTAAATTAGCAAAAGTTCATCTGTAAGGTAATGTCATCAACAACAGGATAGGGGGCAATTTGGCAATTGGGATTGGGTCAACAACAACACAGGCCCGTGCTTTAAAAAAAAATAAACCTGCATTGCCCCAGACTAAACTGGAAGGGGATTAGGATTAGGGAGTAAACACACTAAAGAGAAGGGTTAAAGAGGAAAAGCAACATTATCATTAACAATAATAATGTAGATAAATGCAATTGCACAACACCAAATATCTGATTTTGTGTTATTAATATAAAAAAAAAAGTAGCTAGTGTAAGATGTTGTGTTAATTATAAACGCTATGTTTTCATCCAGCCCTTCCCATAAGATTCTCGTGTATTAGCCCCCCGAGTGTTGTACCCCCAAATACCAAATTAACCAAAAATAATTTGCACTGCTACAGTTGTAAGCCAACGAAGTATTCTTCTATAAAGAAAACTGTGATGATGCAATGTTCATTTAATACAAGGTCATCTTTCAAAGGTCACAGACATACTGAGACAGAGCGTTCGGGAAATCCCAGTTTGCTTCTGGGTCAGATCAATAATAAATAAACTTAATTAATAAATATGGTAGGGCAGATATTTCCATTTGGTTGAGTACCTTCAATGGTTTTTAATTTGGTTCTCTTGGTTAATTCGGGTGATCTGTTTGCTCTGACTTGTGTCTTTGGTGATTGTTGACGAACGGAAGACCAAGTGCGCCGACCAACGGGCCTTATATATATCCCAGAGACTAAAGCCAAACGAAAACCAAAAGACCAAAAGAAACAAACTAATTTGGTTTTTCTGGCATTCCATACAACCATATTAAGAAAGTGGGACAATTTTTAAAGTCACATGGCTTAGAACACTGATACAATGGCTGTGGTATAACACAACAACGTTTGGTTTTTATGTGAACACTTTTGTATGATTACTGCCCAAACTTGATGAATACTTAATAAAAATTATTATTTCCAAGCATATTTCCACACAACTATTTAGACAAGATCAGGTTGAAGTCCTGACAATAGGTATTTGAAAAGAAATATTTGCGATTGAGGCATCTTCAACAAGTTACGAAAATTATCAAAATAGCTCACAGAAACTTTAATTAAACATTGTAAACTGACGAACAAATTGATAAAATGCACTAACAGTGATTTGCCATGAATTATTTTGATACAATGATTAACAAATGGATCATTGATGATGAGATATTATGACTTTTACTCGCAAGAAAGATACCTAAATACTAATAATATATTGCAACGATCTATCCCTGTGCCTACTGATGAGTGATGGACGTATTTACAATGATACCAAAGTTGGCCTTGCTAATTTGACACACTTAGTTATGGTCCACTAAAATAATTTAATTTCAATATTATAAACCACACTATTTACAACTTTAATTGCCTAAGGATAGCTTATTTATTTCTGATAATGATATTTATAATTTGTTTAAATAAATAGCATTTACTTTAGCTGCCACTATTGCCAGAAAGCACCTGAGCATTATTATTTTATTTTTTACCTGTGTCGCCAGCGGCAGAGCAGGTCTAGTAACCGCTTGACTCCGTCAGTCCGTCCGAAACACTTTACTCTGTCCGTCAGTCCATCCGAAACACATATTTTTATACTGTACCAATTGATGACCCAGACTTAGCTGGTGCTAACTCCAACAAAACCAGGGCCAAACACAAATTTTGCCCCCCAATCCCCAAAATTTGCATCCAAAACAAAAAGAAATCATGTCCTAAAGGACCTCCATAGTACGCCTCTACTGCGCATGCGCAGTGACGCAGTCGTCCCGAAATTGGCGCCAATTATCATTCTCTGTTTGGCCCTTCATCAGTCAACATCTCACTGATCTTTGTGCTTGTAAATCTCTGTTTAAAGGATGCCAGACACGTAATTTTTGGAGAAAATGTGATTCTAAGGAGGATAGAAGGAGGAGAGGAAAAAGAAGTGGCAAAAAATAATCAGGGCTGTACTTAAAATTTTTTGATGAAATTATGTTAAGTTGCCTATTTTCGAGGCATGGGCCTCTTGTTGTCATTCTTGCTAATTGTTGCACTGCTTATTCAGTGTTTCCTCTCCCCTAGCCTTCTAAAGTCCCCCCTAGCAATTCTCCCATGCTTTTGGCATATTTTTGAGAAGTTTCATTTCTAAAATTTCCTGGGAGAGTTGCTTGGTTACAGAATGTTTTCTGTTATTTTCCCCATAGTTACGTTTTCACCCATGGGTGTATAACGTTTGTGTTCTGCATCTTCCATCTGATGTTCTACAGATTCTCCCCTGGGAGTCTCTGTTTTGCATCAGATAGAGTGTAATTGATGACTGATTCCGGGCCAGTTTTTTCAGTGCCTGGAGTCATGTTTTCTAGTGTGTTTACACTGTTTGTTTTCATTGGCAACAGCCTTTTTTGAGGGGGGCTGTTTGCCTTTGTGGTAGTTTATCTCATTATAAGATACATTTATATTATCCGAAAGTGTCTCATTAATTATTTTATATAAATTTAAAATTTTTGACCACACTTTGCCATCGGATCCATCGGGGCTCAACGTTACTTTTCAGCAACTTGGGCTTCTCTGAAAAAAATATTTTTTCAAAATTATTTTGTTTTGCAATTGTTTTTTCATTTATTAATGGATCATGTTATTATGTATCTTTGTGTCAGGGGTTTTTGCGAGTAACTAGGACTTATTGTTGTTCTTTCACAATGAAGGGACATTGTTCAAATTGTAATAGGAAGAAATCTTCCTCTGACTTTCATGATCATTGTATTAATTGTAGTCAGTGTTCTCGCATTAATCCCTGTCCTATATGTGAACATTGGGATGAGAAACATTGGAAACGTGTGTCACGATATGTTGTTTCTGGAGAAAGAGCGATGCCGGCTCTTTCTCCACAAGGTCACTCTATTCTCTCAGTTTCTATTTCAGAGGAACCAGAACAGGGTGATGTTTCCATGTTATCTTCTTCAAGTGTGCGTCCGTCGTCACAAATGAATTCAGAGCTAGCGGCAAAAGTGCTCATGGAGATTAGACAAATGTCGTCCGCTAGCTCGCCCGGTGTAGCGTCCATTCACCGAATGGTTCGGCAGCCGGGTTCGTCCGATGCGGTCCAAGAGGAAATTTTGGGTGATGCGAGCACTATAAACATAATAGATGCACACCCAGTGACGGCGGATAGTAAACGAGAACGGAGGAAGCCTTTTAGTCCGGTTCCTAGCTCGTCCAGGTCCAGCCGGGCCGCGAGCGAGAGAGGTCCCTCTCTCGTACAACAACATCTGGGACCAGATGTTGTGGTACAAAATGTGTCTTTAGCGGAGCATACGTCCGTCGCTCGGGACGCTCCGTTGTATAAGCAGTCTGCAGAGACTGTTAAGGCTTCCTCTTCTCGTCAGCGCACACGACCGCACCTTGGCTGCGTGACCTCCGATATTTTACCAGCTTCGCCGATGAAGGATTCTTCGGCGACCAGGTCACACCATCCGGCAGCCAGGGATTCGAGACCGATGGACTCCGGACGTTCGCATAGGAAAAGTATGCGGGAGCCATCTGATGCGGAGCTGCCCTCGGCGAAGCAGCGAAAGACTGCGCCTCCGCAGGTCTCGACGTCGGACATTCTTGTGCAGATAGCACAGCTTATCGCAGCATCCCAGCAGCCGACAGAAACGGTGTCGGATCGAGAATTATCCGACGGCGCTGGGTCGGTACGCTCCGCTGAAGCATCGGGGGCGGACGACCGGGAACATCGGGAGGTCCGACCGGATGGTGAAAGGGATACGGATGAATTGGAGCTATCCCTTTCGGAACAACATAAAGCTGCCGTGGACTTCATCCGGCACTTTCTCCCTCAAGTTGTTCCGTCGGGCCAGACTGCTGCGCTTCCGGACAAGAGAATTATAGCGTCATTGGACTCTGAATTTTTTGAGCGGTTCAGGGACATCGCTCCCGAGTTTCCGTCGCAGTCCAATAATGTTGCAAGAACATTTGAATTATTGAACGACGCTATATTTAAACTTGCTTCCAGGACGGGGAAAGCAGGTTTCTTGTCCGCTAATACTCTTAACCTGCCTTTCATTAATGCAAGGAATAAATTCGATACGGCAGGACAGGGTATACCGAGAGTTCCTCTGCGTATGGACGACGAGGCGGAAGACTTAGAGCTATCATTACCGTCGTCAGCTTCTATTCCAACCGCGGTGTTGGAAACAGCTATTGCGTCTAACAGAGCCAATTTAGATGCCTTATCTTACGCAGATCACCTTACTAAGGTGTTATCACTGCGCCTTCAAGGGGAAGAGTTTCAGGATATACAATCCTCTTTAAGACTTCTTTCAAGGGCAGTAGCTTATTCCACGTGTAACTCCGCCCTTTCAGTGGCAAATCTGGATTTGGTTAGACGTGACGCAGCCCTAGCTACATCCACACTAGTGGATTCTAAGGTGAAGAACTCTCTTAGAGTCGCTTCGGTCTCAGGAGAACTTCTCTTTGACGGCAAGCTTTCCGCTATTTATGATAAAATTAAAAAGAAAGCTAATGATTCTCTGTTGTTCAGATCGGCTCCTAAAAAGTTGGATACAGCAGACACGAATAAGACAGGCACTTCTGGGTCTAATGCGCCCAAGAGAGGTTCCTATAGAGGTTCCGGTGCGTCCTCTTGGTCTTATTCGAGAGACCGTCAGGATAGCGACTCTCGTTCGGGACGTCCTTCAGGCCGGGACAATCGGTCGGACGCTCCGAGGTCGACGAGGCGAGGTGCGGGTCGTGGAAGATGTGGTTTCTCCTACCGCAGGCCTCGCAGGTCCAGGAGGTGATGGCTTAAACCTCTATCGCGTTCCGGTTGGCGGAAGGTTGTCAAGTTTTTCACAAGAGTGGGCGTCGATTACGGACGACCCTTGGGTGAGAGGAGTGACTTCGGAAGGTCTAAAGATATCCTTCAAACGAAAGCCTCCATTAACTCGAAGTCCAAAGTGGACTCATCTTCCGTCAAATCCACAGAAAAGAGACGCTCTGTTATCAGAGGTGCAGTCTCTTTTAATGAAGAACGCGGTAGAGGTCGTAGAAAACCAGGAATCTCTGGGATTCTACAGCCATCTGTTTCTGGTTCCGAAACCAGACGGCTCGTTCCGTCCAGTCATAGATTTGAGCTGGATAAACAAGCTGATCGTCGCTCCGAAGTTTTATATGGAGACGATTCGATCGGTCAGAGCGAGTATTCGGGTGAACGATTATGCAACGAGCATAGATCTCAAAGATGAGTACTTTCACGTCATGGTACATCCGACATTCCGAAAGTATCTACGCTTCGCAGTCCTAGGAGTGGTGTATCAGTTCCGGGGCATGTGCTTCGGATTGAATCTAGCACCCTGGGCTTTCACTCGGGTAATGAACTCGGTAATGATCTACTTCCGAGCTCATTCGTCTGCGGTAACGTCGGCCTACCTGGACGACATTCTTCAGAGGTACGGCAACGAGTTAACGCTTCAGAACGATGTTCAGAATCTTCTTCTATTGCTCCGACGTCTCGGTTTTATAGTAAACGAGGAGAAGTCGGATCTGGTGCCGTCCAAGTCATTCACTCATCTGGGAATGAGCTTCGAGACGCACAACAATCTCGTTCGTCTGCCGTTAACCAGAGCGAAATTAGTCAGTTGTTACGCTCGCTATTGTCTGCACGCAGACAAAGTCACAGCGAGAGAATTTATGAGACTGATAGGTCTGTGCGGAGCCGCCGCGGATCTCATTCCGATGGGGCGGCTACGCACACGTCCTCTTCAAATTTTCCTGACTCAGAATTGGAGTGTGAAAATTCATTCGCTCGATGTAGACGTTCTCTTGTCAGATCAAGTGAAACAAGAGATTCAGACTTGGGCAAACATTCAGTGGTTAACTCAAGGAGTTCCGCTGCAGTTGCCGGATCCGAGTTTTACCGTTATGACGGATGCCAGTCAAACAGGTTGGGGTGCATCATTAATCCCAACTGATTCGAGATGCCAGGGTCTTTGGGATCTGCAATTCCTGTGCAAGCACATAAACATCAAGGAAATGATGTCAATTTGGCTTGCGTTACGTCACTGGATGGACATTATTCACGATGCTCATGTCCAAATCCTATCCGACAATACGACAGTAGTGGCGTATATACGGAATCAGGGAGGCACTCATTCAGTTCCGTTGTTCAATCTAACGGAAAGAATCCTTCTGTTTGCGTTAGAACATCACGTTCTTCTTTCGGTCCGTCACATACCGGGTCGTCTGAATGTGCTAGCAGACTCCCTTTCACGAAAGGGTCGCTTGTTGCCGTCGGAGTGGACTCTCAACAAACAAGTATTCAATCAGATTTGCTACCAATGGGAACGGCCAATGATAGACTTATTTGCGACACATCTCAACAATCAGTTGCAGACGTATGTGTCCCCGTGTCCGGATCCAAGAGCATTTGCAGTAGACGCTCTGTCGATCCCTTGGGACGGAATGATAGGATATGCGTATCCTCCAGCGCCGTTAATTCAACAAGTATTGCTAAAGATAAAACAATCTCAATGCAAGATTCTGTTGGTAGCATCTCTGTCGCCACAGAGACCGTGGATAAATCTACTCAGGTGTCTGTTGTGGGACCTACCGCGGAAGCTTCCTCCACGAGAGGATCTTCTTTCGCAAGGGAAATCGCGCCAACTCCATCACAACCCGCAAGGTCTCAACCTTCACGTTTTTCCGTTGTGCGGTCCTTCTTGCATGGCAAGCACTTTACAGGACGAGCAGTGGACGCGATTTCTAACTGTAGGAGGACCTCCTCTTCGCTAAACTATGCGGCTAAGTGGAAGGTTTTTCGTCGTTGGTGTAGGGATCATTCTGTAGATATATTTGATCCCTCTATACCAGACATTGCAAACTTTCTAGTATACTTGTTTGACGAAATCAAACTGCAGCCTGTTACTATAAAGGGTTATAGATCTATGTTATCTGATACCTATGCACATCATGATAGTTTACAAATTGGATCTAATGTCTCTTTATCGAAATTGGTTAGAAACTTTTCGATAAATAGACCCAGAACTCTTAGATTAATTCCTAAGTGGAATTTAGCTTGGGTTCTCCTTAAATTGAAGGAAAAGCCTTTTGAACCTCTTGGGACAGTAGATTTCAAATTCTTATCTTATAAGACAGCTTTTCTCTTAGCTTTCTCTTCTGCCAGAAGAGTCAGTGAGCTTCATGCACTATCGGTGGATGATTCTCATTATCGTAGTGTTGGGAACACTATCACCTTCACTACTAATGTGGGTTTTTTAGCTAAGAATCAGGCTCCTAATAAATATCCGGAACCTATTGTTATTAAGGCTCTTCCGTCTTCAGACGGGCGTAGGCCTTTACTCTGTCCTGTTAGAGCACTACGTATCTATAAACAGAGATCTCAGTTTATCAGAAAGGGACGGAAACGTTTCTTTCTGTCTTTGATGCCTAATAGAAAGGACATTTCAGTCCATTCTATTGCTAGATGGATTCAGTTAACTATCCGTACTGCTTATGAAGATTTATCTTCTTCTCAGCAGTCTGTGCTTAAGATTTCTGCTCATGAAGTAAGAGCTCTTTCTACTTCCTGGGCTTATGCTAATAGTGTTGCTATTACAGATTTAATGAAGGCTGCTTATTGGTCTCAGCCATCCACATTTACGAATTTTTATCTCAGAAATATTGAGTCCATTTCTGGAGACCTGCATTGTTTAGGTCCGTTATCTGTTGCTCAGAATGTCGTCCACTAAACAGTTGCAACTATAGTTATGCAGGCTTTATGTTCCGGCAGTGACTCCGTCCGGCTGCCCTCTTCGCTCTGGGCTATTTGACCCAGGGCAAGGGGAAGGGGGGGGGGGGGGCGGGTGTTCCCTTAGGTCACCTGCTTTATAGTGAAAAGCAAGGGAATGCCTCCTCCAAGTCAGTATTTCTGGGTCGCTTCCGGGATGGTTTTAAAGTGTAATATTAATGTTTAATTTCATTCATGTCTTATTTTTAAAGTGTAGCTCGGTGTGAAGCATTTGTATATGTCAAGTGTCAAACGGGCTTTAATATACAATACTCGGACACTTTTAAATGATTATAAAGAGTCTCAATTCTCTGGACTACTTTATTTATTGGCTTGCTTTAAAAATAATTAGTATAAGGGTTATACTGGATGTTAATAGAGAACATGAATGTTATTGTGCTCAATTATTAAGGGTAGTGTATCTTTCTAATTTAATATTAAATAAGAAAGATACATGTAAAGCCTAATACTCCTTTTCTCCTTAAGGGGTTACCTCTTTACTATATAGTTGAGCTTATTGGATTTTCCTCTATGTCCTAGGCCCTCCAGCCTGTTTACTATTCAGCTAAGTCTGGGTCATTGGTACAGTATAAAAATGTTAAAAAATTTATAGTAATTTATATATTTTTTATACTTACCAATGACCCAGACGGGGATGGCCCTCCCTGGAGTTGGGAACTCTTGCCTCCCCGCTGAGTACATAGCGCTGACCAGGCACTGCCAGTAAGAATGATAATTGGCGCCAATTTCGGGACGACTGCGTCACTGCGCATGCGCAGTAGAGGCGTACTATGGAGGTCCTTTAGGACATGATTTCTTTTTGTTTTGGATGCAAATTTTGGGGATTGGGGGGCAAAATTTGTGTTTGGCCCTGGTTTTGTTGGAGTTAGCACCAGCTAAGTCTGGGTCATTGTTAAGTATAAAAAATATATAAATTACTATAAATTTTTTAACTTTCCGTCAAAGTTTTCTTGGCTTCTATGAAAGGGAATGATTTTATATTTGGTCTGCTGCTTCATAATGATGAGTTGTATCGTGTATCTAATTTTCAGATCTGTTGCATGCAGCGACGCAGGTCCAGACCCGGTATTGGTCTTGGCTTGTTTCAATTTACTACTAAAATTTTGAATTACTTGGCAATCAAAATTTTCTTTAATTTTGTGACATTTTCCTCCCTCTTTGAATAGTTCGACCCGAACTACTTGACATTTTTAACATTAGATAAAAACAAAAAGGTAAATACTTATAGCTGCATAAAACTCTAAGTTAATTTGATTTTGACTAATTAGCAATAAATAACAAACAAAAATTAAAAGAGAATTACTATTTTTTTGCTCTGGCAATGCTACCATTTCTGTTTGGTTACCATTACCATCTCTACATCTTCAACAAATACTAAAGTCGAATGGTGGTGATTGAGATGGCTGTGATGACTCTAGATATTGCTGAGGTGGCTCTTTCTCAGTCTTGAGTACCCTGGTCCACTGTGTTCTTGGTAAAGGGGTCCTTGACCCAGTAGTCCACAAGTTGATAGGTCCTTCCAGGAAGTGTGACTGTTTCCTCTTTGCGAATGGCTAAATAACCTTCAGGCACAAACCGTCTTTTGAAATTGTTCAAATGTTTATTTGGAGAGGTACGGGGTGCCTTAAGTACCTGAACTATCTGCCCCTCCATATAATGACTGGGTGCACAGATCAGATAAAACCTAGGATCAGACGATAGCTGCTCATAGGCAGAGAATGGCTCAGGAAGGTGAAAGAGGTCTTGATCTCCAGCAGCAGACAAGTCAACTGGGCTGTATGGTTGTTCCACGTTGTTCACTTCCTCTTGAGTTGATGATAATTTTTGTACATCACAACACTAAGTATATTCATGTATGATTGCTTCAAATGGTAGTACAACTGGTTCTGGTATGTTTTGAGGGTTGTTGCTCACTGGTATCTTCTAATGTGCTAATTGGCTCTGGAAGGTCTGGTTCACTGGATATCTGTGGTAGGGCTGAGGTCTCTGCTGATGTCAACAGTTCTGGAATTCCAGCCAGAGCCTCAAAGAATGATGGTGGAAATCGCTCTTCAACATTTCCCCATTGGTCTGCTGGCTTATCCAACCCCAAATTATCTGCTAAATTATCTGGAATTGAGCTCATATACTGGTTATTGTCATTCTCGGTGGTTGCTGGTAACTCCTGACTATGGTTAGTATGGTTAGTTAGCAACACCTTTCTTTGGTCAGATGAGTGGTCATTCTGCTGACTCCCATGTCTATGCTTCTTGGTGGTTTGATGGTGATTTAGATATTTTACTAGTGTGCAACTTGCTCTGCTCTTCCCTTCTAATTCTCTTTGAATGTTTACTAGCAATATGGTCTGCATTTTTTTTTTACAAATATATCTATGGTCCTTACTTTCACTTTGGTACCATTTAGTACTTCGCATCCCTGACTCTTGCCTCTTCATGTGTTCTTCCACCTTGTATCGTCGGTTGGTAGCAAAGGTTTTTTCACACCCAGGATACCTGCAAGGGAATCTGGGGCCATGGTCATCTCTAATATGCCTCTGAAGAACCTTGTCCTCATGGAATCTTCTTCCACACTTCCTGCACTGATGGAGGTCTTCTAGTGGTACTATGCTGGTTGACCTTGGTTTACCAGTTTTTTTTGTATTGATTACTAAAATTATGAATTACTTGGATATCAAAATTTTCTTTAATTTTGTGACAATTGGAATTTTTTTGCTGACAGTCCTTTTCAATCAATAGGGTTCCTCTTAAAAAATAGTTGTATAGAATTTAAAACCTCTTACCTTGCCACTGGCAGTCATTTTTGTGACACAACATTCATCTAAGCTTTCTGGAGTGTATTGTTTATGTATTTGTAAAAACAGAGCTATACTCTCAGCATATGATACAGTTCTGTAGTGTTAGTGCTCTTAATCACAAGTTACACTAAGAATCATGGCTTGCGTTTCATTAGCCTAAGAAAGTTAATCTGTTTCTCAGGCTCTCCTGCATGGTCATTTGGCTGCTGCGTTGTTCTCTTTTTATAACTAATGCAAACTTAAAAAAAATTAAAATTAAATTGTTTATGTCTGATGTTAATAAAAGTTAATAAAATTTAATCCAAGTTAATAAAATTGAAAAAAGTTGTCCCTTGAGTGCAACAAGGCTTTGCTATGCTAAAGCGTTGCAGGGCAATTCCATGCGTGACTGACATTACAACACAGAAAATTCTGTATTTCACTGATAAAGTTATATATGTTTGCTCTATGGTTCCACGAAGAACATTTCATTTTGTCCCTCCCAGGAGGCAGAAGTCTAAAACTAATAGATTCTTTTTCCATGAAGTACGTTTTTCAGGACACTGTATCCACTTTTCTTCTCGTGACTGACGTTACATGAAAATAACACAATATTTTACCCCTTAAAAACAAAGCATAATTTCTCATGTTTGGTTTTAAACTGACTTTTAAACATATTTTCTCTTGAAAGGTTAATGTTTCTTGTCCACATAATTTACAGAATGATGGCATGGAACAGCTTCAGTTGAATTTTACCCAGAAGCATTTGCGTGACTGACGTTACCGTGACTGACTTTACAGTTTGTTATGATCTGCAAAACAAACTTTATTCATTCTTCATCTACATTTAAATCATATTTAGACACTCTTCTCTTTCATGCATTATTTTTTTGGAGGTATATATAGAATATTTTAATCAATGAAACGGTATAAACATGTTGGCTGATGAGTGGGGGGTTGGGGGGAGGTGGGGGGAGCTCAGTGGATGAAATCCAAACTTTGACTTAAATCTTACACAAGGTTTTTGTTTCTGTGGATATGCCCTTTATGCCTTTGGCATATCATGTGAGCTAGTGCATCCCCCAGCCTTCAGCCCAACCCCCACACCCCCATCCCTATTTTTACCTTGATGCCTTCAAAATTGGATTCTAGCTAGCCCTGTATTAAAACATGCAGGAGATACAGTACATCAGACCATACAGAAACAATAGTGACTGGCTTCAGGAGAATTTCAAATACATTATTCATAAAGGAATTAGAGATAAACTAAATTAAATATGAATGGCCAGGCAACTGATTGAGAAAGTTCTCTGCCTATTTTCAGGAATTATTTTCACATGCAGGCTGGAATTTCAATTCTTTAAGGTACCTTTGATTGACAGCTGCCAAGCTATGACATTGCAACATTGTCAAAATGATACACCAGTACTCAACAAAAGCTATGCAGATTTTCAAATAATTTGGTTACAGTACATTAGTAAAATGGCCCTAACAAGTGCAGAAAGGCAAGCCAGGAGAAGGAAAAGAATAAAATCAAATATAACTGCATATGAAGAACACAAAAAGAGAAACAGAGAGTATCAAAAGCGCAGCAGAGAAAGAAAGACAGTTGTCTTGGACAACTTACCACAAGAGGATAAGGAAAGAATTGTACAAAAAGAAAAAGAGGCTACCAGAAAAAGAGTTGCTAAATGCAGAGAGAGGAAGGTTGTAAGACTCTCAACAATGCAAGCCAAACTTCCTTTTAAAAGTGGCGCTGCTTATGCTCAAGCAGTATATAGAGCCAAAAGTGCATTAGAACCAGCTCTTCCTCGAACTCCCACAAGGCGAAGTGCTGTTATAGAGAAAATACTACAGCCGAACCCAAGAAAGTCAGAATTTCATTTGGCCCAGACACTATGGCCAGTGTTTTGACACCGATCTGTAACAACTCAATAGATGCACACACTAAAAGTATTATTGAAACATTCTACGAAAGGGATGATGTCAGCCGTCAGGCACCTGGTAGGAAAGATTTCGTAAACATCAGAGACAGCTTTGGAGTTAAGAAGAAAATTCAGATCAGACATTTAACCTGTTCTTTGAAAGAATTGTTTGCTCTGTTCAAAGAACATTTTCCAGACATAAAGATCGGCTTGAGTAGATTTTGTAGCTTAAGACCTAAGCATGTATATTTAAGTAACAAATTACCACATAACGTTTGTCTGTGCAAGATACATGAAAACTTTATCAACGCACTTGAGGCTTTACATAAGAAATGTGCTGAATTTCCAGATTATTCTTATGAACTTCCAAATACATTATTATGCAGTGGGGCATCCAGATCATGTTGGTTCAACGAATGCCAGCTTTGTCAGAATGGGAAGAAAATGGGCGAAAAATTTAAAATATTTGATTCAAGGCTACATGACCCTATCCAGTGGCAGGTATGGAAGGAAAATGATGTGGGACGTCTTATGAAGATCACAGAAAGTGGAACAATTGAACATCTCCTGAGCTTCGTCAAGACCATCACACCAAGTTTCCTTCAACACTGTTATATCAAAAGAGTGCAAGAAACGTCTTTTCAGGAAGAAATGGAAACTCTAAAATCTGGAAAACTAAATACAGCTATTATTCAAGTCGATTTCTCCGAGAACTACACATGCAAGTACCAAGATGAGATTCAGTCAGCACACTGGCAGTCAACTCAAGTGAGTTTGTTTACGGTAGCTGTTTGGCATTCTGAAGGTATGAACTCATATGTTATTGCTTCCGACAATTTAAATCACTCTAAGGATACTATAATCCCTTTTATGGATAAGACATTTGAAATGCTCCCAAAACAAATCAACAATGTTTCTGTTTGGTCTGACGGACCTTCTTCACAGTTTAAAAACAAATACATCGCATCAGCAATCAAACTTTTGGAAGGAAAGCACACACTTATAATTAGGTGGAACTTTTTAGTCGAGTTGTGACGAAGTCAAACTCGACTTATAGTTTGGTGAATGGCAGGCGGGCGGGCGGGCGGGCGGGCGTAAACAATTGGTTTCCGGATGATAACTTGATAGTGGTTCAACTCACATTCATTAAACTTCATACGTAGGTTGGTCTTGGTGGGAGGAAGAACCCTATTGATTTTGGACATGCTACGTCGAAGGTCAAGGTCACAGTGACCTTGAACATAGTAAATCTTAAACAATTGGTTTCCGGATGATAACTTGATAATGGTTCAACTCACATTCATGAAACTTCATAGGTAGATTGGCCTTGGTGAGGGGAAGAACCCTATTGATTTTGGACTCGCTACGTCAAAGGTCAAGGTCACAGTGACCTTTAACATAGTATATTGCAACAATTGGTTTCCGGATGATAACTTGATAGTGGTTCAACCTAGAGTCATGAAACTTCATAGGTGTGTTGGCCTTGGTGCGAGGAAGAACCCTATTGATCTTGGACTCACCAGGTCAAAGGTAAAGGTCACAGTGACCTTGAACATAGTATATCGCAACAATTGGTTTCCGGATGATAACTTGATAGTGGTTCAACCTAGAGTCATGAAACTTTATAGGTGTGTTGGCCTTGGTGCGAGGAAGAACCCTATTGATCTTGGACTCACCAGGTCAAAGGTCAAGGTCACAGTGACCTTGAACATAGTATATCGCAACAATTGGTTTCCGGATGATAACTTGATAGTGGTTCAACCTAGAGTCATGAAACTTCATAGGTATGTTGGCCTTGGTGCAAGGAAGAACCCTATTGATCTTGGACTCACCAGGTCAAAGGTCAAGGTCACAGTGACCTTGAACATAGTATATCGCAACAATTGGTTTCCGGATGATAACTTGATAGTGGTTCAACCTAGAGCCATGAAACTTTACAGGCGTGTTGGCCTTGGTGCGAGGAAGAACCCTATTGATGTTGGACTCACCAGGTCAAAGGTCAAGGTCACAGTGACCTTGAACATAGTATATCGCAACAATTGGTTTCCGGATGAGAACTTGATAGTGGTTCAACCTAGAGTCATGAAACTTCATAGGTGTGTTGGCCTTGGTGCGAGGAAGAACCCTATTGACCTTGGACTCGCCAGGTCAAAGGTCAAGGTCACAACTCGACATTGGATCTGTGATCCTGAGCGGCATTTTTTGCAACATCGCATGGAAAGGGGCCTGTAGATGGCATAGGTGGATCGGCTAAACGATATGTGTGGAACAATGTAAGAAATAGAAAATTTACTGTCACTGATGCCCAATCATTTGTTGAGGCAAGCTCGGAAATGGAAAAAGTTAAAGTTATTAATATGACCCAGCAGGAAATTCTGAAAAGAAGTGTTACAATGGATTTGCAGAATTTTTTTGAAAGCTGTGTGCCTCTTGTAGGGATAAAAAACTTTCATCTCATTTGTAGTTTGGACAGCAGGATCACAGGTTTCGCTTTAACATCTGACTTTAAGTTTGATGCACAAAAAGAGTTAAAAGTTAATGACTGGTGTCTTGTTACTTACGACGAACGTCTTTATCCTGGTGAAATTCAAAAAGTAGTTGGTGACAATTACGAAGTCAATGTCATGGTACCAGTAGGCAGAAATTTCAAGTGGCCAAATAATGAAGATAAGATCTTTTATAAGAGAGAAAATATTGTCAAAAAGCTTGATCCTCCTGTTTTAATCAACTCGAGAGAACATTATCATTTCTCTGACATTTGAATTTTAAATCTTTGTATTGAAGTTTTCCAATTTTCATGAAATAATATAAATGACTGATAGTTGACAACCAGTATTTCATATTCAATAAAATTAGCTGCTCTCAGGTGCAATTTGTTCTGTATGGAAGACCTAACTAGCCAATTTTCTTTCACATAAATTATCGAAGAGTTCCTCTTGACCTCTTGAGACACCCTTCCATGATTTGAAATATCGTACACAACATTACAAATACAGAGTACCCTGTTAATTGAGAAAAAAACTATGTACTTTTTTCAGCCAGTTACATTCTGCATATTAAATGTCATTTTTAGCCTTCTGAAGTCCAGTTTTGCTTTTATTTTACAATATCTAGTTTGACTGAGCTCAGTGAGCTCTATAAAACTAAATATTATAAAATAAATATTAAGTTCATAATAATAAAAAAAGAAAAAAGTGAACATTGTCTATTCCCGTCAATGGAATAGTTTTCTTTGGTGAAGTGATTATTCAATTTTAACCCTTTATTTCTCAGGTTCATTTTAAAGTAATTACCATATTTGCTTACACCGATGTTTATTAACAGACAGTGGTTCAACATCACTTTTAAAGGCAACCAACAGCAATGTAGAACCACTGCCATGATAAACTGCGGGTGCATGAAGTTATCATTGAAAGAGTAAACTCGGGAACACTTGACTCATAGCTTTAAGTGGGCTCAAGAGTCAGAAAGGTTCAAATCTGAATATGCAACTGACCAGGAACAGTATTTACTTTCCAGTAATGACTTACGGCATTCAATCGGTTAAGCTACCATACAGGTGTCCCAGACGATTATTTTCACACATTGGAGTTTTGATAAAGGCAGAATAGGAACTGCAATTTGCAATATTTTTTGTTTATAAAGAACCTGCCTAATATGATGCCTGAGAAAAAAATATTGACTCAATGCCCCAGGGGGTTTTCCCCAATCATGAATGCACTTTTTTTTCACATATGCCGAAGGACCAATCACGGCTGTTGGTGTTTATGTGCCAGCCCTAGGGAGCACTAAATATAGTTCCATTCTTGAAACAGCAATTTAACTTTTAGATAGCCTATATGGAGTCATATTACAAAATTATTTGCTCTTGTAATTGTCAATTCAGATTTTATGTTATAAAAAGTGATCATGTTGGGTTTAAAGTATGTTGATGTGTTTCTCCTGCGTGACTGACGTTACACGTGACTGACGTTACAAATTGTAAAATAGGTTTTAAAAAATTAGGAAGGAACATTTAATGAGATGGTAATAGCTCAATTAACTTGAATGAATCTTAACATAAATATATATGAAGGACAGATGTTAATGCTGTTCATTTGTGTAGTTAAAAAAATTTAATGTCAAAATCGTGACTGACGTTACAAATTAGAAATGAAAAATTAGTCTCAGCCTTCATGGAAAATTGTCTCTACAGCAGCGATATCAAGGCTCAAACAATTCGGTCAGACTGTATATAGGTGCAAAAAACCAAAATGACATACTTATTCAGACTTTTTAAATGTCTCCTTATCATCAGAAGATTATACCCAAAACATATTAATTGTGTTGTATTTTTTAACTGAAAGTGACATGTGAGAAAAAAAAAATTGTCATGTTTTGAAAAATATCAATGTCTGTTGCCAGTAATTTAGGTATATCACTTTCTTCCTAAATAATAAAAATCATGGTATTTTGAAATTGAAAATTTGTTCCTCATGTTATGTTCAACATGGAATTGCCCTGCAAAGCATTCTTGCAATCAAGGGACAAAAAACGCTACTACCCATGCTATTCTGTAGATTATGAGGCATAAAAAACCAAGAACATGAACTTTTGTTGGCAAAGAAATAATTAAAAAAATAAAAAATAATAAAAACCTGCTTGCCTGCATGCAATTTTACAGAAATGGCATGAGAAACAGAAGATCTACTTTGTGGGGCCTTTCCAGAGTTTTATCTTGAAAATTAAAATATATTTTTGAAAACTTCTCAGTTGTCCTGTTACCCATTTACCCTACATTACAACCATAATCAACCAACTCTATAAATAAAAACTGCCATTCAAACTTTACTCTTTTGAGCTTACCTGACTGAAAGTGAGGGTGAACTATAGTGATCACTCTTCCATTTGTCTGTCCATGATCATGTTAATCACCTCTTCTCCAAAACCTCTGAACCAATTTCAGTGACATTGTTATGACATTGGTTTTTGATTTCGTTCAAATCAATTTGCCCTGCCCCTTAAGTTGAGGGTATGGAAAGGTTGCCCCAAATTTTAGCTTAACTTGACAAAGTCAAGATAAGCTATTGCCATCATGCATGTGGAAATCTGTGAGTCTGTTAGTCTGTGAGTCTGTTCACATTTTCTTTTGCACATGCCACACCCCGTAGTGCTTGTCCGATCATCACGTAATTTCATATGCAGGTTCAAGGTTATGTCTAGATGAGAACCACCCCTTTTGGTTGTGATCGGTCAACCGTGACAGCTGCGTGGGTCCGAAACCCAAAGACCTTTAGCATAGTCTACAGCTTGTATTTATTGAGGAATTTCATTGTCACTTGGTAGGGTGACTCTGTATAATGTCTAGATGAGAGCGTCGTATTCTGGTCAGGTTCAGTCAACCATGACGGCCGCATGGACATGTTACCTAGATTCCTTTAGCACTGTCTACTGCTTGCATTTATGAAGGGATTTCCTCGTAAACTGGTGGGATGACTCGGTATAATGTCTAGATGAGGACAGGGGTCAGCCGAGTGGGCGATTAGGGTGAAGAAGTCACATTGCTATTCCTCAAGTCGCCTTGGCTAATATCGAGGGCGAAATTCAAGTCGCCCTCCCAAACTTCCTTGGGAGACATGGCAGTTTTAGGCATTTTTAGCTCAACTTTGGCGAAGCCAAATTTGAGGTATTGTCATGGCCCGTCGTCCGTCTGTCTTGCCGTCAACACGACTCGGGCTACAGGCCATATTTTTTTAACCGATCTTTACGAAACTTCATGAGTACCTTTGTTATCACCGTGGGACGAGAACGAGTGTTCTAGGGTGCGGTCCGAAATTCAAGATGGCCTCTGGCAGCCATTTTGTACAAAATTAGGTGCAATCAGATTTTTGCGCAGACCTTCCATATGAAAGCTCTGATTTGAATAATTTTTTGTATGAATGTTTAGTACCATGGGATACATAACACATATTATAGGTTTTTTTTCTTGTGCGTAAATTATGCAAATTAGACTAACTTTC
The DNA here is from genome assembly GCA_031216915.1 of Pictodentalium vernedei. Taxonomy (NCBI): domain Eukaryota; kingdom Metazoa; phylum Mollusca; class Scaphopoda; order Dentaliida; family Dentaliidae; genus Pictodentalium; species Pictodentalium vernedei. The sequence goes on from CM062290.1 coordinate 289,617,622, forward strand.
ATTTATTTAGTGTTACTTTCAGTTCTGTAAGTGCAAATGCCAATACGGCTCAGGCTAGAGGCCGTATTTATGAACTGATCTTTACGAAACCTCGTGGGTACCTTTGTTATTACGAACGAATGTTTATGGGTCCGGTCTGAAATTCAAGATGGCCACTGGCAGCCATTTTGTACAAAATTAGGTACAAAATTATGTGCAATCAGATTTTTGTGCAGAACTTCCATATGAAAGCGCTGATTTGAATAATTTTGTGTGTGAATGTTTAGTACCATGGGATACATCACATATAATACAGGTTTTTTTCTCGTGCAGAAATTATGCCAGTTAGACTAACTTTGATCTATTTAGTGTTAATTTCAGCACTGTAACTGCAAATGCCAATACGGCTCGGGCTAGAGGCCGTATTTATGAACCGATCTTTACGAAACTTCTTGAGTACCTTTGTTATCAACTTGTGTCGAGAGCGAGTGGTTTTGGGTGCAATCCGAAATTCAAGATGGCCACCAAACGCCATTTTGTACTTTAGTTAGTGCAATCAGTTTTTTGTACAGAAGTTCTGTATGAAAGTTCTGATTTGAATAAATTTTTGTATGAATGTTTAGTAACATGGAATGCATCATGTGTGTGAATGTTTAGTACCATGGGATACATCACATATAATACGGGTTTTTTTCTCGTGCAGAAATTATGCCAGTTAGACTAACTTTGATCTATTTAGTGTTAATTTCAGCACTGTAACTGCAAATGCCAATACGGCTCGGGCTAGAGGCCGTATTTATGAACTGATCTTTACGAAACTTCTTGAGTACCTTTGTTATCAACGTGTGACGAGAATGAGTGGTTTTGGGTGCAGTCCAAAATTCAAGATGGCCACCAAAAGCCATTTTGTACTTTAGTTAGTGCAATCAGTTTTTTGTACAGAACTTCTGTATGAAAGTTCTGATTTGAATAAATTTTTGTATGAATGTTTAGTAACATGGAATGCATCACATATAATACAGGCTTTTTTCTCATGCAGAAATTATGCAAATTAGATGAACTTTGATTTATTCAGTGCTACTTATACACAGTAAGTGCACATTTCAATATGGCTCTGGCTAGAGTCTGTATTTATGAACTGATCTTCACGAAACTTCTTGGGTACCTTTGACATCACCTTGGGACGAGAACGAGTGTTTCTGGGTGCGGTCCAAAATTCGAGATGGCTGCCAGTGACAATTTTGTACTGAAATTAGGTCCAATCAGTTTTTAGCTCACCTGACTGAAAGTCAGAGTGAGCTTTTCTTATCACTCTTCGTCCGTCGTCCTGCGTGAAGGTGGTGTTTGAGCCTCTTTCTCCTAAACCACTGGCCACATTTTAATTAAATTTCATGTAAGTAGTGGTTATATAGGCGCATTTTGATATTTATCCAAATTAGGTTCCGGCTCATATTGAGCAGAGGTGTGGGGAAAAAATGCCCAAATTTTTTGAAAATCTTCTAATGAACCACCAGTAGCAGAGACTTGATATGTGGTATACAGAGTCCTTTTGAGGTGTAGACTCAAGTTTGTTCAAGAGAAGTTTGTTGGGCATTATTTGCCTTCGTTATGGGAGGGGCAAAAATTTTGGCCACGCCTGAAATTTCTATTTTCTGAATCGTGAGGTCGATTTGAACCAAATTTGATATGAGATGATAATGGGTCATAAGTAGTTGATTGATGCCAAAAAAATTTTTCTCATTGCCCCGTGGGAACCTTGGGAGCTAAAAATAGGAAAAACCTTAAAACTGCCATATCTCCAAAACTGCACGGCACAGAGAATTCTTATTTTGTATATAGTTTACTTATATCCAGTAGAATAGAATGGTTAAAAAAATCCCTATTGGTTTGATCACAAGGTACTTTTTTCAGGACTTTGAAAAAGTGCTGAGTCAGCACTTTTTAACACTGTTGGCAATGGGAAAAAGATTAAAAAATCTTCTTCTCCAGATCCAGCAAGCAGAATCTTTTGATATTTGGTATGCAACATTGTAGGGGGGATCTGATTCAAGTTTGTTCAAATCGGCTCCCTGGGTTCATATTTGGGCTCAGTATAGGAGCCCGATTTCGAACTTAGTGCATTTCAGGCAAATTTCTTAAAAAATCTTCTTCTCCAGATCCAGCAGGCAGAATCTTTTGATATTTGGTATGCAACATTGTGGGGAGGATCTGATTCAAGTTTGTTCAAATCGGCTCCCTAGATTCATATTTGGGCTCACTATAGAAGCTCGAATTCGAACTTAGTGCATTTCAGGCAAATTTCTTAAAAAATCTTCTTCTCCAGATCCAACAGGCAGAATCTTTTCATATTTGTTATGCAACATTGTGGGGTGGATCTGATTCAAGTTTGTTCCAATCGGCTCCCTAGATTCATATTTGGGCTCACTATAGAATTATATTATTTATTTATTGGTGTTTAAGGTCACATACTTATGCACAATGGCTAATCGTGACCGTAACAGTTTTACGGGTGGAGGAAGCCGGAGTACCTGGAGAGAACCACCGAGCAACGACGAGCAGCTGTCAGCTCTCCAACATCGTAACTCTGAACTCTGCACCGCGGCACAGGCAGGGTTAGATGGTTGAAGACATGCGCACCATCGACGTGCAGTACACCTCAGCACACAGCGTCATCGTGCCCCCATGTAGGCAATCGGGGTGAAGTGTCTTGCCCAAGGACACAACACGGTTGACGCAGGTGGGATTCGAACCGAGGACCTCTCGGCTTACAGCCTGCACCTCTACCAACTGAGCCACCGCGCCCCCGCTCACTATAGAAGCTTGAATTCGAACTTAGTGCATTTCAGGCAAATTTCTTAAAAAAATCTTCTTTTCCAGACCCAGCAGGCAGAATCTTTTCATATTTGGTATGCAACATTGTGGGGTGGATCTGATTCAAGTTTGTTCAAATCGGCCCCCGGGATTCATATTTGGGCTCACTATAGAAGCCCGAATTCAAACTTAGTGCATTTCAGGCAAATTTCTTTGAAAATCTTCTTCTCCAGATCCAGCAGGCAGAATCTTTTGATATTGGGTATGCACCATGCTTAGGGTGGGGGTGGGGGGGGGGTGAGATTCAAGTTTGTTCAAGCCATGTCCCTAGATCCATATTTGGACTCACTGTGGGAGCTCGAATTGTAACTTAGTTCAAAATGAGGAATTTTCTTTAAAAATCTTCTTCAGATCGAGCATTCGGAATGTTTTGATGTTTGGTGTGCAGCATCCTTAGGGGGGTGAGATTCAAGTTTGTTAAAGCCAAGTCCCTGAGTTCATATATCGGCTCCCTGTGGGAGCCTGAATTATAGCTTAATTCAGTATGAGGAATATTCTTTAAAAATCTTTTTCTTTTTAGACCCACTGGTCAGAATCTTTGGATATTTGGTATAAGCTTTTCTTAGGAGGAGCAGATGCAACTTGTTGAAATCAATTCTTTGGGTTGATATTTAGGCTACCATGTCAGGTGAACGCCCTCAGGCCCCTTGGGCCTCTTGTTTGTACACAACTTCTATACAACTCAGGCTAGAGGCTGTATTTATGAACCAATCTTTACAAAACTTCTTGGGTACCTTTGTTATCACCATGGGACGATAACGAGTGTTTTTGGGTGCATTCTGAAATTCAAGAGGGCCGGCAGCAGCCATTTTGTACCAAAATTAGTGCAATCAGTTTTTTGTACAGAACTTCTGTATGAAAGTTCTGATTTGAATAAATTTTTGTAGGAATGTTTAGTAACATGGAATACATCACATATAATACAGGTTTTTGTCTCATGCAGAAATTATGCAAATTAGATGAACTTTGATTTATTCAGTGCTACTTATACACTGTAAGTGCACATGTCAATACGGCTAGGGCTGGAGGCTGTATCTATGAACCGATCTTCACGAAACATCTTTGGTACCTTTGTTATCACCTTGGGACGAGAACGAGTGTTTTTGGGTGCGGTCCGAAATTCAAGATGGCTGCCGGTGGCCATTTTGTACCAAAATTAGTGCAATCAGTTTTTTGTACAGAACTTCTGTATGAAAGTTCTGATTTGAGTCAATTTTTGTATGAATGTTTAGTAACATGGAATACATCACATATAATATGGGTTTTTTTCTGGAGCAGAAATTATGCATATTAGACGAACTTTGATTTATTCAGTGCTACTTATACACTGTAAGTGCATGTGTCAATACGGCTCAGGCTAGAGGCTGTATTTATAAACCGATCTTCACAAAACTTCTTGGGAACATTTGTTATCACCTTGGGACGAGAACGAGTGTTTCTGGGTGCGGTTCAAAATTCAAGATGGCTGACAGTGGCCATTTTGTACTGAAATTTGTTGTGCACAGCTTCTATAAGGCTCAGGCTAGAGGCCGTATTTATGAACCGATCTTTACGAAAATTCTTGGGTATCTTTTTAACACCATGGGATGAGAAACAGTGTTTTTGGGTGCAGTCCAAAATTCAAGATGGCTGCCAGCAGCCATTTTGCACCAAAATTAGTGCAATCAGTTTTTTGTACAGAACTTCTGTATGAAAGTTCTGATTTGAATAAATTTTTGTAGGAATGTTTAGTAACATGGAATACATCACATATAATTTCTCGAGCAGAAATTATGCATATAAGATGAACTTTGATTTATTCAGTGCTACTTATACACAGTAAGTGCACATGGCAATACAGCTCGGGCTAGAGTCTGTATTTATGAACCGATCTTCACGAAACTTCTTGGGGTACCTTTGTTATCACCTTGTGACAGGAACGTGTGTTTTGGGGTACCTTTATTATCACTATGCTATGAGAACAAATATTTTTGGGTTTGATCAGACCCACTCTGGGACTCAAAGATTTCTTTTTAGTGCCCTACTGGCATCGCCGGAGGGGACTATAGGTTTGCACTCTGTCCATCCGTCAGTCTGTCAGTCACACTTTAGTTTTCCGGAGTTTTTTTGGAAACGCTTCAACGGAATGATTTCATTTTTGGTAAACTACTATAGAATGATGACTTACAGATCAAGTTTGAGTTTCATGCTGATTGCATTATTCTTGTGTGAGTTACAGCCCTTGGAAATATGGAAAAAAGCACCAAAATATCAGTTTTCCGGAGTTTTTTTGGAAACGCTTCAACGGAATGATTTCATTTTTGGTAAACTACTATAGAACGATGACTTACAGATCAAGTTTGAGTTTCATGCTGTTTGCATTATTCTTGTGTGAGTTATGGCCCTTGGAAATATGGAAAAGTGCCAAAATATCAGTTTTCCGGACTTTTTGTGGAAACGCTTTAATGGAATGATTTCGTTTTTGGTAACCTACTATAGAACGATGACTTGCAGATTAAGTTTGAGTTTCATGCTGATTGCCTTATTCTTGTGTGTGTTATGGCCCTTGGAAATATGGAAAAGCGCCAAAATATCAGTTTTCCGGACTTTTTCTGGAAACGCTTCAACGGAATGATTTCATTTTTGGTAACCTACTATAAAATGATGACTTACAGATCAAGTTTCATTTACACTCCATCCATCCATCCGTCAGTCTGTCAGTCAGTCTGTCGGTCATACTTTAGTTTTCCAGACTTTTTTTTTGGAAATGCTTCAACCGAATGATTTCGTTCTTGGTAGCCTACTATAGAACGATGACATATAGATCAAGTTTGAGTTTCATGCTGATTGCATTATTCTTGTGTGAGTTATGGCCCTTGGAAATATGGAGAACTGCCAAAATGTCAGTTTTCCAGACTTTTTTTGGAAATGCTTCAACGGAATGATTTCATTTTTGGTAACCTACTATAGAACGATGACTTACGGATCAAGTTTCATTTGCACTCTGTGCATCCGTCAGTCTGTCAGTCATACTTTAGTTTTCCGGACTTTTTTTGGAAATGCTTCAACCGAATGATTTCATTCTTGGTAACCTACTATAGAACGATGACTTACAGATCAAGTTTGAGTTTCATGCTGATTGCATTATTCTTGTGTGAGTTATGGCCCTTGGAAATATGGAAAAGCGCCAAAATATCAGTTTTCCGGACTTTTTTTTGGAAACGCTTCAATGGAATTCATGCTGATCACATCTAGGTTATAACATTTGTATAATTATTAATGCTCATTAGTCCAGTAGGGGACATTGTATTGCTTCAGCGATACGTGCGCTCTAGTTTAGTTTAGCATCTAACTGTCACCCCACCTTTACAATACTTTACCTATATATTTGTTACAGGCTGCGGTCAGCATTTATATACAGACCTTTACAATACTTTACATGTACCTTTGATATCAGGTCATTACCTAGATATTGTCATTGCTGTGTCATGTACTATACATGTACATGTCTTAAACACGTTGAGCTACAGTGTCATTGACACTTTCATTTAATGTTTTATTTAAAAAAAAACATTTCCGCATTCATAACAAAGTAAACACGACTGTTTGTTAAAATCTGTCATACAGCTCTGAAATAGCCTAAACTAGCTCAGTTTTATATTTCTGAACAGAGTTGTAATGGTGAAGTCATTCAAACTATTCGCCCCAACTGGCAGCAACCAGCACAAAATGGCTGTTTAACCCTTTACCAGCGTAACGGCCAAAACCAGCCAGCGCTATTCTCAAAAATCGCCAATTAATTTTCACTATTTTTTTCATTTTTGGTCTCAAAAACATAGGTTATAACCCCTCATTGGAACGAGCTCGTCGAGCTCGTTCCAACGAGGGGTCATAACCTATGTTTTTGAGACAAAAAATGAAAAAAATTAGTTATTCAAGAATTTTTTTTGCAAGTGTTGTCTGCTTTTCACGTTAGGTAAAGGGTTAAAACAAAATGCCAGCAAAAACAATGAATCACTCCAAGACACACATCGTGCCAATTAGAATTTATTAAAATTAACCACCATTTCAAAACAAACAAAAAAAATGTGTAGGATACAGTTCATCCCTAAAAAAAGTCTAAATTTCTTACGGTCACACTCTTTTCCATTGAAAAATTTGTTCCATTGAAATTCTCACTGCAATTTGCATTGAAAGTTTTTCTTTTTTCTTTGTTGGAGAGCAGGTAAATGTAATATGGCTATGATAGAAGTCACACATATTAGGATGGGTAAGAATGCCAGGTCTTCATAACACCAATCGCACAGGTCAATATAAGATGGTCGGCAGAAATTGTCATTTTTCTGCACAGTGACAATGTATTGGTATTATTACCCAGCGCAGCAGAGAAGGGAGACAAATTTTGTTATTTACCTTAGAAATAAATTAACTCAAATTGTTAATAATGCTTAATTAAAGAAGGATATCGAAAACTTTTTTAACTACACTTTTCAATTCAATTAGGGCATTCAGAAACTATGAATGACCCAGCATCTTATCTGAAATTGAAATTTGTTTTATATACTTTAAATATTTTTAGCTCACCGAAGGGAGCTCAATTTATCATTTGCTGTCTGTCTTGAACTTTACATTATCGACTTCTTCTCACAAACTCTTGGACCAAATTGAACCAAATTTGGTGTGCATATTCCTTATCGTATGTCAATTCAAATTTGTTCAAATAAACTTGCTACGCCCACAGGTGGCTCCACAAGGGGCATAACTCTGATAGCACCCATAAATTTTTTCAAATATTCAAAAAAATCTTCTTCAGATCCACCAGTCAGAATCTTTTCATATTTGTTATACAACATCTCTAGGGGGATCAGATTCAAGTTTGTTCAAATCGAGTCCCTGGGTTATTAAGATTTGGGCTCTCTATTGGGGCCCGAATTTTAACTTGGTGCAATATGTGGAATATTCTTTAAAAATCTTCTTCTTCAGATCCACCCGTTGAAATCTTTTGATATTTGGTATACAACTTCTCTAGGGGGTCAGATTCGAGTTTGTTCAAATCGTGTCTCTGAGTTCGTATTTGGGCTCTCTATTGGAGCCCAATTTTAACTTGGTGCAATTTGAGGAAATTTCTTTAAAAATCTTCTTCAGATCCACCAGTCAGAATCCTTTTATGTTTGGTATACAACTTCTGTAGGGGGGGTCAGATACAAGTTTGTTTAAATCGGGTCCGTGGGTTATTAATTTGGGCTACCTATGGGAGCCTGAATTTTAACTAAGTGCAATATGAGGGTATTTCTTTTAAGATCTTCTTCTTCAGATCCACCAATCAGAATCCTTTCATATTTGGTATACAACATCTCCAGGTGGGTCGAATTCAAGTTTGTTCAAATCAGGTCTCTGGGTCAATATTTTGGCTCCCAATTTGAGCCCAAAGTTTAACTTAGTGCAATGTGAGGTGATTTCTTTAAAAACCTTCTATAGATCCACCAGTCAGAAGTCTTTCATATTTGGTATATGACATCTCAAGGGGGGATCAGATTCATGTTTGTTCAATTTGAGTCCCTGGCTTAATATTTGGGCTCTATGGGTGTCGGTGGGTGGGGGGTGGCAGGGGAGCATGTTAGGTTCAGGTTTGTTCAAATCCATTCCTTAGTGTTTTTCCATAAAATTTGCCTCTCATGACTTCATTCCTTCGTAGTGTTGATGAACCATGTCTAACTGAATGTGACCCCAAATACTTCTTTGAACCACTTTGGCGGGTGAGCGATTAAGGCCCCTTGAGGCCTCTTGTTTTTAAAAAGAATATACCTTCTATTATAGCGAAGAACACTCTCACAATGGGTATCTAAATTTCAAATCCACACCATTGGGGCAAATACAAAATCAACTGCATGGTAACCATAGTCATCACTGCTAGGGAAAGAGTTAGGGCATTTAGAAACCATGAAGGACACAGTGTTTTTTCTGGGAGGTGGGTGGATTTTGACCTACATTCTTGTTATATACCATCTGACTTAGTTTTGCATGTGTATGTATGTGTATAACTTTTATTTATTTTTTCTCTCCACAATTCATCATGTTATCCATTGATGTTTCCTCTGTACATTTTGTCACATTGTCATATACAATTTATGTTTTTTGGTGAATTCTTCCTCCGGGCCCCTGACTTCTCCCTAAAGTCTCTGGAGGAAGAAGTCACTTCTCCCTAAAATCAGCTGCCAAGCTGACCCCTGGATGAGAATGTCGTATTTTGGTCGTGATCGGTCAACCATGATGGCCGCACAGGTACATGATCTACATTTGTTTAGCACAGTGTACAGTTCATATTTATGAAGTGATTTCATTGTAACTTGGAAGGATAACTTGGTATGATGTCTAGATGAGACTGTCTTATTTTGGTCGCGATCGGTCAGCCATTAGTAGTCACCCCATAGTTCTTAATCCTGGGGCTTCATTGGTGGAAATTTTGCTAGGTGTCAGCAGATTATCTCTAAATTATATGCGTGGAAAAAATGACAACCTCTGGATTTTGACCCGTCCAAGATGGCCCTACTGTATGACAGTTCACAGATTTCGAAAGCATTTGCGGCAAGCACAGGGGCGTCAGCTGTCTTGTGGAGTTTGAACATTGAAGAGAGAGGTCTTCCCACAGGAACATTTTAAAACAGTGCTATCAAATAAGGTGATAAGACACAATTTTTTGACGGACTGTTTGTAGCTCCAGACGAACAACTTTTCGGTTATCTGTTTTTTTCATTTAGATAACCACCAGAGGAACGATAAAATCGTTCCTCTTAAATTTTATAGCCTACTCATGGAAAATGTTGGTTCAGCACAAACTGCAATATCATTTTCCTTGTCCAGATTCGGCATTATTTGCTTTCTCAGAAAGACAAAGGTGAAGTTTGTATACACGTTTTATTTATCGCATATGCACCCAAGCAATTTGATCTGGATTGTCGTTTGCTATACATGTTCTTGGAGTTCTATTGGAAGCATTTCTGTGCTTTATTTAAAAGTGCTTTATTTGAAATAATACAAAGTTATTGAGCTATTAATGCCCAATTATGTCTGAAATAATGTACATTTGTTGTTAATAGCAATCATTCATCTAGATAGCAGTGAAGTAAAAATTAGTCCCACGTGTATTCAGAAATTATGTCACGCTGTTGTGTTTACTTTTTATCCCGGACGGGCATCTTTGCTTATCTCTTTACAATTTCATATGTTATGAAAATTTGTCTGCATTAAAGTTTTTTAACCCTTTACCTAATATGAAAGTAGACAGCACTTGCAAAAAAAAATTCTTGAATAACTAATTTTTTTCATTTTTTTGTCTCAAAAATATAGGTTATAACCGACGAGCTCGTTCCAAAGAGGGATCATAACCTATGTTTTTGAGACAAAAAATGAAAAAGATAATGAAAATTAATTTGCTATTTTTGTGACTTGCGCTGGCCTGCCTGATTACATTGGGTAACGGGTTAACTACAGATTTAACTTGTTGAGTGCTAGGAGCAACTATCAGGGATTTCAGAAAAATTAGAGTACCAGAGCAAATGCCAACAGTTTCTTTGCTCATGTTTCATATAGGGCTGTCACGATTAATCGATTATCAATCGGTCACGCCAAAATCAATTAGTATTTTTCGTTGTCGAAGAATCGTTAAATTTTACCGTGTTTTAGACATTGAAAAAAATTTGAAGAAAAAAAAGGCGCAGAACGTCGACGTTAACTTCAAGAAGCCGTTAGAAGCATTTGTCTGTTCGGTACATTCAAAGCTTTGATGTTCTGAACTTTTGAACCGTCCGTGTAATAATCAAGACTTGTTTGCAGTTGTGAACTTCGCAACTGCCGACCGGTCTTGATTATTACACTGACGGTTCAAAAGTTCAGAACATCAAAGGTTTGAATGTACCTAGAAGAGGATCGTCTTCGTTGTTTACTTGAGGTAGGTCAACTGAATTGAACTTAATTTTTAACGACTTCAGGGGGGGGGGGGGGGGGGTGGGGGGGGGGGGGGGGTCATCTAGGTACGGTTAATCGATTATTATCTCTTATTTGCGACGTTAAATTGATTCCTAAATTAAAAAATCGTTACAGCCCTAGTTTCATATTCAATCAAATGTAAATAAAAGTTTCTTTTTAAAACTGTTTTATTACAAATTATTGGAAAGTGCATATGGGCACTCCAATAATTTGTAATAAATCCAATTTTGAATAATAAATTGAGACCACCAAAAATAATCTAGCCCTCAACCAGTTAAGTAATTTTGTGTTACATTTAATGTCTTACACTTTGCAAACTGTAGGGTTTTTTTTTTCATTCCATTTCTACATTCCCTTTCAAATACAAGCAAAGTCAGAGAATCAATATTTTTTCTAATTAGTGGCTTATTGTTCCTTTAAATGCTTGTTAGAAATTGTTTTGACACCTATTTATATAAATCTATTAGGCCAGCTGAGGATTGGAAGAATATAATGAACTCTCCGGAAATGCGATGGAAGAGACACACGGTGATCAGTAATGATTCTGGATATAGTACCACAGATAGCACGGAGAAAATGGCATGGGTACCTGAGGTAAGTCTACCAAATTAAGGATGAGAAATTTCAGCAAATTGGCTGATTTCAATGCCCAAAATGTTGAAATTTTGACTCTTTAAATTTGCAACAAAATGGTTCAAAAAGACGATTATCATGCAAATTTATAGAAATAAAATATCAACCAACAGGTTCAATCTGTGTTCTTTTATTTCTGGAAGAAACATAAATTTCTAGTGATTGACTGAAATTCAGCATTCACATTCTGTATCGGGTGATAGTGATCCATTGGGATATCATCGGTCGACTTTCAACATCGGTGGTCGCCTTTTTTCCTTTCGGAAATAGAAACAAATATTGGTTTGTTGTTTGACGATCTAATTTTGATAAATAACTTGAACTTGCAACTTGTCTATTATGTCTAACCTCACTATAATGCAATTACTCCATTCACTGTCCTGTACCTTGATCCTCTATTGGACCTCTCGTCTCATTTTGAAGTACAGTGGAACCCTGTTAATTGAGTAGCCACTTTGCCAATGAAAATTATTCAATTAACAGGAGTATTCAATTAACAGGGATTGTGTCACTTTCCTGTATTCTAGAGATAAACTTAGCATTTATTCTATTATATCTTGTTTGACAGATCTCCATGAACTCTGTCAAACAAGATATAATAGATAAAATGCCTATATGTACTGAGGCCAAATAGGTCTATAAACAAAGAAAAACTGGGGAGAGTCAGGGTAATTTCTCGACATGTTACAAGATATTTTATTCAATTAATAGGAGTTTACTCTATAACCTATATTCAATTAACAGGTCAAATTTGTACTAGAGGTATGGTAAATGGTTTTGTGTTGGGAAATTATATTCAATTAAAAGGGATATACAATTAAGAGATATCCATTTAAGTGGGCTCCACTGTACTGAGTATGACCGCTCCTTCATGTTGTTTTGGGCAAAATATAATGAATTTATGGCATCAGTGCGTATCAGATAGGGAATAAATGGACAAAGTTAATAACACTGTATAATTTGTATTCCTCTTTTATTAGTTGAGTTGCGACAAAGTCAAACTCGACTTTTTGTTTGGTGAATGGCGGGCGGAAACAATTGGTTTCCGAATGATAACTTGATAATGGTTCGACCCACATTCATGAAACTTCATAGGTAGATTGGCATTAGTGAGAAGAAGAACCCTATTTATTTTGGACTCGCTTGGTGGAAGGTCAAGGTCACAGTGGCCTTCAACATAGTAAATCTGTAAACAATTGGTTTCCGGATGACAACTTGATAATGGTTCGACTCACGTTCATGAAACTTCATAGGTAGGTTGGCATCGGTGAGAGGAAGAGCCCTATTTATTTTGGACTCACTAGGTCAAAGGTCAAGGTCACAGTGACCTTGAACATAGTAAATTGTAAACAACTGGTTCCCGGACGATAAGTTGATAATGATTAAACCCACTTTTGTGCTGTTACAACTCGACATTGGATCGGTGATCCTATCGGCATTTTTTTTCCATTTAATATGAGATAAATATGACTGAAATAAAATAAATAAAAACCCTTCACATGTTCCTATACTTGCCTAATTTCATGTTGTACAAGCCCACACTCACTCACTGGCTGAAAATATGGGGTGTGACTTATGCACAGGAGTGATTTATACACAGACCCCTGTACAGTACTCCTCTAAAGGTATCAATAATTTGACATCAGAATCGGTCATTTGTCAAGCAGACCATCAATCTTCTTGCAGTCGATCATTATAAATTTTGCAAATTTGTTCAACAAATATGAGAATTTTAGTTAAATTCACAGTGAATTTAGTTGCATGCCATTATTGTCAGCCTGTCAGTAAAAAAAAATCTTGTTTCTCAGGCACCTCCCTTATTAAAAATCTGCTTCAGTCTTTTAAATTACTCCTAATTAGTCATGTTAATTTCTTTATTTATTATTGGTGTTTAGGGTCACATATTTCTGCACAATGGCTAATCATGACCATGACAGTTTTACGGGTGGAGGATGCTGGAGTACCCGGAGAGAACTATCGAGCAATGGCAAGCAACTGTCAGCTCCCTACGCCTTAGTACACAACACCACCATGCTCCACGTGGTCAATGGGTGTGAAGTGTCATGCCTAAGGATGCAGCGCGGTTGCTGCAGGTGCTATTTGAACCAAGGACCTCTCGGCTTGCAGCTTGCACCTCTACCTACTGAGCCACTGTGCCTCCCATTAGTCATGTTAAAGGCTATGCCTGAATTATAGGGTTTTTAAAAACATTTTGCCAATGTTTCATCCAAAGTTTGATCAGGTTTCCCCAAAAAACAGTGCAGCCAATAAGTAAGTTTAACATCCTAAGTCATCCTGCATGTCAATGGTGCACTTGTCTTCAACCAGTACTAACACTGCTTGTGTGGAGTTAGTACGTTGGGGAGTCTGACAGTTGCTTGCCCCTGCTCACTGGGTGTCTCTGGCAAGATTTTCGCTTGGGTAAAACTGTTGGTTCTGGTAATTTGTGGAAAATGGGGCAACCAAGAATCATCGCTACCACGGCCGACTATAGTTTGGACCGTGTTAGAAAAATTTTAAATTCAGGGGTCCCAAAACCCCCATTTTGTTGCATCTAAGGGATGTTTTGAGGTGTTTCACAGCGATATTTATGAAGGTTTTCACATTCTGAGAGCTGGTAATTGCGGAAGAATAAAGACCAATGAGGAGAAATTCAAGTGAAAAATCATTCATACAGATTCCAGTACTTATCGACAATACCGGTCCATGGTGGTATGGATAATCCACTTCAACAACGATTTCATGTACGTGAGTGTCAAGAACCATTATGTGTCACAACAGTTTACTCAGAAGCAATCACTCAGAGATAAAAAGCATGCTGTTGTGATGTCGATCACTGATTGACTTGAAGTTTGCCAATGCTCTGATACACTGTCACACGACCCGCATGTGGTCTTTGCGAACTAGGAGGGTGTCATTGATCGATCTCGGACCAACATTCATGTATAATTTTACAATGCATTTGCTGCTCTTGTTTGGTGTAATCCATGATTATCATCATCAAAAGTGTTGCATTGCTAGCATGTGAGTTTTATTTCACATTTTCCTTGATGTCAAATTTCTTGTAGCAATTTATATCAGCTATGGAATGCACGGTTAGAGGAATGGGGCCATTCAGGGGATCCCATGTCACCCTAGTGGAAACCCTGTCTCTGGGTACTCTGGCTTCTTTCACCTGTAAAATTGTTCTGCACGAGGTGACCCTGGCTATCGAAAGTGTCCTTTAACCCTTTACCCAATGAATCGCCCGCATCCGCTCGTGTAATATGCAATTTCAGCAGTTGAAAAAATATTATTTTTCAAAAAATTTCAACACAACCATATCATGTGACCCCTCGTTGGATCGAGCTCATTCCAAGGGGTCACATGATATGGTTTTGTTGAAATTTTTGGAAAAATTTGAAAAAATGATATTTAAAATAATAAATTTTCATATTGTCTGCATTGGGTAAAGGGTTAAAGCCCCCAATAGAAAAAAAAAATTTAAAATTATTTTTCACACTTTCTACAGGCATATTTTCCCATAATGCAACTAGGAATATAACGAATTCAGTTTTGTTTGACAGACCTTATTTCAACTTGGAATTTAACAAATTCAGTCATGTTGGAGCTCTGTCAAACAAAACTGAATAGGTTGATTTTAGTTACAGTATAGGAGAAATTTGCTGCTTCAGATTTTGGGGTTTTAAAATCAGTGTGCAGAAGTTTAAAAAAAGACACAGGTTCCTTTATTCTGGCAAACTATATATCAGTAATGATAAGATTTGGTTGTGAATACAAAATAACAGAAAGAGCCACTGTAAATACCCAAATGAGAACAATCTAAATATCTGGCAACATTGATTGTTTTTTTACCTTGTTGAATTCTTAACTGCACAAAAGTTATACTGTTGACTGTCAGTCTCTTGTCCTTCCATCGTCAACACTTTGTTTGTCTGAGATATAATTTCTTAACCACTGAATATTTTTTCATATGTATATACCACTTAATACGTTTCAACAATAACTTATCAACATGTGTTTTATGAGTAGACAATGTGTCGTGTCATCATAAGGTCTGTAATCCCAAGGCCACAGAACAATGGTTTGATTCACTATGTTTTAAGAATTAACCTTTTGTTCTCTGGGACATAATCCATTGACCACTGAATAGCTTCAACAAAAACTTTTCATCATATTTATTATGAGTAGACAATGTGTCATGTCTTACAAGTGTGGGTTAGTGGGTAGGGTTCCAACATGGGGTGACCCTGGCTCTCTGTAGTGATGTTAAACCCCAATAAATAAATAAACAGTGGGAACGGTGGGCGAGTCCCCAATCTCACCCTTCCTATGACTATGCCTCTGTTGGTGACCAGTTGACACAAAAGCTTCCTGCGTCCAGTGGAAAACATCTGAGTACAATATTTTACAGCAGCTACTCACTTTGTTTTTTAAATTGCAGGCATCAGATGGTGAGGATGTTGTTACACTGAGAATGAAAGCAGCGGAAGCTGTGAAGGAGCATAGGCATGGGAGAGAAGTGATTCACCCAAGAACTGCAATCTTAGATCCACCTTGGCAACAGATTCCTGAAGAAAATCAGGATAAATATAACCAAAATACAAACAATGATTCTGTCTCACAGACACATACTCATAATCAAACTGTTCCATATTATGGACAAGAAACTGTTAAACCCCCACAAAGTAGTGCTTTAATAAATCATAATAATGCTACAACAGTCAGTCGGATTCCAATAAACAATCAGGGCATTCATAGTCCAGAGACTTCAAGATCACCACATATGAACAATCTAATTTATAGTCAGGCAAATTATGGTCATGATACTACCAGAATGCCACAAACTCTGCCATCTAGTCCTGTCACAAGTCCACCATCTTATAGTCATGAAATGAGACATTCAAAGCCATCTTCTCCATTAGTCAGTGCCAACCATCAAAACGTGAACTCCAAGAACAGTGTGTGTTTGCCGTCGACACCAGGAAGTCTTTCAGGCCAACAAGATTCCAATGTTAATGAGGACGTGGATGAATTCACAAAGGTAGGAGATGTTTGTTGTGGAAAGCAAATCATTTCAGTTACAAATCGTAACATATTACTTTGAGTGGCATTCATATATCTGTCATATTGTTGATTTGGAACATGAAAAGCACTCCCAAGATATATTTTTACACTGTAAACCAATGGCCCAGACTAGCTGGTGCTTAACTCAAAGTTATTAAGGGCCAAACACAAATTTTGAACTACCCCCCCCCCCCCCCCCCCCCCCCCAATCCCTCAAATTTGCTTGCAAAACCGAAAATTAGAAGTCCTATCTGGCCCTCCGTACATTTACTCTCCGCACATGCGTAGTCGTCAGGAAGTGACCGGAATTGGCAGCAACATCATTCTTTGTTTGGCCCTAAAGTCATCAACAATAAAATGGCATCTGTGCTTTAAAATCTCCTTTTTTGAGGATGCCAGACACAAATCAATGCAAGAATTGGTGGATACAAGGCTGTTGTTGGATGAAGGAAGTGTTCAACGGAGGTTTTGGACGTTCAGGGCTGTAACTTTATAATATTTATAAAATTATTTTATGTTTCCCAATTTCGGGACATATGCCTGACGTCATCATTTTTGAAAGTGATTATTCCACTGTTTGTTAAGTATTCCTTTCCTTCCCTATCCTTCCATGAACCCTTCTTGTTAAACTCTTAAGCTTTTTGGCTAATTTTTATTGAAATGTTTTATTAAATTTCTTCGGAGTTTTACGTTTGTTACAGAATATTATTCTGTTTCTTCCCCAGGGTTACGTCCTCACCCTAGGGGTGAAAGGCCATTTAGTCTTGCATCTTCTATCCGATGTATAGTTTTTTCTTCGTATAGAAGATCTAGCTTTGCATCTGACAGCATTTCAATTGATTCTGACTTTGGGCTTTTTTGTGTGCCTGATGTCTTGTTCACATTGACGTTGTTTACATTGTCAGTGTCCTCATATATAGGTAGTTTTTTATATTCTATTACGGTAGTATACTGTAGAATACATGGATTATTATTCCAGTCGTGTAGCTCAAAAATTTAACATTTTGTCCACACTTAGGCTCTATCGGGATGCCCTTCGGCTCTTAATGTTCCCTTTGGGAACTTGGGCGTTTTTTCAAAAATTTTTGTTTACAAAAAATATTTTGAATTTTATTGTGACTACTATTATTCATGTATCTCAGTTATATATATATATTGTTGTGGAGTTTGGAGGACTGATATTGCCTTTAGCTGATACACTCCTGTAGACTCCTGTCATTCTTGTGTTGCACTGGGATGACTGATGTTGGAGTCGGGTGTCACAGTACGTTGTTGGCGGTAAGGTTCTGAGGATCAGGGCCTCTCACCACATTTTAATTCATTCTGTCAATTTCTGTTTCAGAGGAACATGAACATGGTGATGATATTCTGACACCCATCCAAGTGTGCTACCGTTGTCACGCTCCGTGGAGCATATAGAGCTAGCTGCAGTGCTCATCATTGCAACAGTTAGGGCCTTTTGTTAAAGGTTTTAATCTCTTGCAAGCAGCTAGCTCAACCGGTGAAGCGGTACTCCATACGTGGGGGGCCATGCCGCTGGGTAAGTCTGTTGCAGTCTAGGAAGTGGATTGGGTAGAGCGAGCACTATAATATAAATAGATAACCCAGCGACGATGGAAATAGGGAGGAAATAGGGAGGAAATCCGCAAGTTCTTGTACTCGGCGAGGTCTGATAGACCACGAGAGAGGCCCCCCTTTCTAATCTAGCAACATCTGGAGTCAGATGTTGTTTTGAGAAACTTGCACAAGCCGGAGCATATGTCCGCCCTCCACTCGGGACGCTCTGTTAGTCTGCAGCCGGGGTAGGCTTCAGTTAAGGCTTCCTCCGCTACATTTCACAAGGCCGAAATAAAGTTTTCTGGTTGGAAACTTGCACGAGACGGAGCATATGTCCGCCCGCCGCTCGGGACGCTCTGTCTAGTCTGCAGCCAGGGTTGGCTTCAGTCACGGCTTCCTCTGCTATGTTATTTAAGCACACACGGCCGCATCCTAGCTACCTGACTTCGGATATCCAGCCTGTTGCACGAAGAAGGAACCACTCTTCGCCTGTGAAGTCGGACCATCTGGTAGCTCGGGAGATGAGGCCTTAATCATCAGGACGTTCGGAGAAAAGATCCGTTTCCGACACACCGTCCCAGGAGCAGCATGCAGCTAAGGAACGGAAGACCGCTGCTCCTTAGGCCTCGATGATGGAATTGCTGTCGCAGATTGCGTAGCGGATCAGCAAGTGCAGATGCAGCCTCCCTCAGACTCAGAATCTGAGCTGTCGGACGACACTGGTTCGGTCCAGCCATCTGTTCCTGCAGACGCAGTGGACCAAGATTCGCAACTGATTCTCTCGGATAGTGAAAGGGATAAGGAAGAGGATTACCCTTCCTTTTCGGAACAGTACATGGTTGCGATGGTTTTCATCCATCAATACTACCCTGATTTTGTTCCGCTGAATCAGAATGCTGCGACGACAAGAGAGAAACTGCTGGCATCGTTAGGTGCAGACTTTATCCGGACAAAGAAGGAAGTCCTTTCTTTTCCGCTTCAGTTTATGCAGGTGTCGCAGACTTTCAGCCATATAGACGACGTCGTATTTATCCTCTTGAGTGCGAGGAAGAAGACCGTTTCTTATCTTCATCTTCTGTATACATACCGCTTTTTGGACCACGTTCATTTAAAAACAGTCGGGGAAGATGGTCAGAGAGTTCTTCTGCATTTGGATGAGCAGGCCGGAGATCTAGAGGTATCCTTACCTGTATCATTCACTATTCGCTCAGACACAATTGAGATGGCAATTTCTTCAAATAGAGCGAATTTGGACGTTATGTCTTAGGCAGATCACCTTACAAGAGCTATGGCGCAACATCTCAAGGGAAAGGAATTTGAGGACGTTCGTACCTCTCTTAGAGTTCTTTCCAGGGCAATTGTATATACCATGTATAACTCCGTTCTAACAGTGGCTAATCTGGAGTTAATCAGACATGATGCTGCCCTTGCGTTGTCATCACTGATAAGATGACAAGGTGAAAAGCTCTCTCTGCGGCGCTCGGGTTTCCGGATATTTTATTTTCGATGACTAGCTTTCGTTCGTCTATGAACAGGCTACCAAGAAAGCGTCTAATGCTCTGCTTTTGAAGTTGGCGTATCAACAACACACTTCAGCAGACAAGAGTAAAGGAGGGCGTTCTAGACAAAAAGTCGTCAAAAGGAAACTCCTCACGAGGGTACAAGAAACCCTCTTATAATTACTCCGGAGGTCGTCAGTATAGTGACCCAGGAAAGGGGCATAGATCTGATCGGGACTAGAGGTCAGAAGCCCCTAGGCCGACAAGACAAGGTTTTTCGTGGGGAGGACGTGGTTCCTCTTCTCGTAAGCCTCGCAGGTCATACAGGTGATGCTTTTGACCTCTATTGCTGGCCAGTAGGCGGAAGTTTATCAAGCTCCGCCAAAAAACTGGATAATAATCACGGAAGATCAGTGGGTGAGAAGTGTAGTCTCGGACGGCTTACGGCTATCATTCCGAGCAAAAACCCCACTGACAAGTTGTCCGCGTTGGACAAATCATCCATCAAATTCTTGCATAAGAGAGTTTTCTTCTACCGGAGGTATAAGCACTCTTATCAAAGGAAGCAATACAGGTCATCGAATCAGGATTCTCAAGATTTATACAGTCACCTGTTCCTCATACCGAAGCCAGACGGCCCGTTCCGACCGGTAATAGACTTGAGCTGGATAACAAGCTTATTATGGCTCCAAACATTTATTTATGGAGACCAATCGGTCGGTAAAAGCGAGCGTTCGAGTGATCGACTATGCAGCAAGCATAGATCTAAGGTGAGCACTTTCATGTCCTGGTACATCCGACATTATAAAAGTACCTGCGGTTCGCTGTACAAGGTAAGGTGCATCAGTTTAGAGCAATATGCTTTGGTCTGAATCTGGCCCCCTGGGCGTTCACTCGAATAATAATGAACTCGGTAAGGTCATACTTACAAGCTCATTTGTCTGTGGTAACGTCGGCTTACTTGGACGACCTTCTACAAGGATACGGCAACTGAATTATTCTTCAGAACGATGTTCAGAGTCTGCTTCTATTACTCCGACACCTCGGTTTCATCGTAAACGAGGAAAAGTCGGATCTAGCTCTGTACAAGTTGTCTATTCAATTGGGTATGAGTTTTGAGACTCCCAACAATCTGGTTCGTGTGCCGGTACCCAGAGCAAAATTAGTCGGTTGTTATGCTCGCTTTTGTCTACACTCAGACGCATTAATAGTGAGGGAGTTAATGGGACTGTTGGAGCTGTGCGGAGCACCTGTGGATCTCATTCCGATGGATCGCCTGTGCGCATGTCCCCTCCAGATATTCTTTACTCAGAACTGGAGTGTGAAGACTCTTTTGCTTGAACCAGTATTGTTTTAACGGAACTAGTAATACAAGGGTTCAGATTTGGGCAGATATTGAGTGGTTAACTCAGGGAGTTCCACTGCAACTGCAGGATCCGGCTTTCACGATTACGACGGATGAACGGGTTGAGGTGCGACCGTAAGTCACGCAGTCTTGAAGTGTCAGGGTCTTTAGGACCCTCGGTTCCAGGAAAATCACATAAACATCAAGAGATGATGTCAATATAGCTAGCACTACAACATTGGATTCACATAATAACGGACGTCTGTGTTCAATTTGGTCTGAAATCTCGGCGGTAGTAGTGTACATCGTGAACCAGGGCGGCACCCATTCATTACCGTTATGCCAACTAATGGAGAAGATTTTCCAATACGTCATGAATCATCATGTTCATCTTTCTATCCATCATATACCAGGTTGTCTGAACGTACTAGCAGACTCGCTCTCTCGGAAAGGTCGCCTGTTGCAATTGGAGTGGACGCTCAACATGCGAGTGTTTGGGCAGATTTGCTACCAGAGGGATCGCCTCATGATAGATCTGTATGAGACACACCGGAACAATCAGTTACCACCGTTCATGTCACCATGCCCAGATCATTGAGCGTATACAGTATCCTCCAATTCAGTTGATTCAGTAGATTATGTTTAAGATCAAACATTCTCGTTGTGAATCCTACTAGTAGCACCTCTGTCGTCACAGAGACCTTGGATCAGTCCTTTCAAGTGTCTGTTATGGGACGTTCCCCGGAAGCTTCCTCCACGAGAGGACCTTTTTTATCAGGGGAAGTTTTTGTTCTTCACTCCCTCCTCCGCCCATAGTGGCATAATGGAGTCGGTTAGACATGAGGGAACCATTGCGGTTCCTATATT
Organism: Pictodentalium vernedei; assembly: GCA_031216915.1. Classification (NCBI taxonomy): domain Eukaryota; kingdom Metazoa; phylum Mollusca; class Scaphopoda; order Dentaliida; family Dentaliidae; genus Pictodentalium; species Pictodentalium vernedei. The sequence goes on from CM062290.1 coordinate 289,639,405, forward strand.
ATTTTATGATTAACACAAGAACCATTAAGTAATGCAGGTGAGGAGGGTTCAATATGACTTTGAATCCCCTCCCACACCGCCAATGTGTTTAGAGGCGATTACCGGGCAAGACGTAGTTTTCTTCCCGCAAGCCTCGTATGAGTTTAAATACATACATGCATTTCTTCACCTCTCGATTGGTGGCTGGGTCGTGTTCTATGGCGACCTCATAGGCACATCCACTTTTTAGTTGGTTGGTTTCCTGTGATCATTCGTCGATATGTCATATACAAGCGAATAATTCATCATAAATAAATTACTACTCTGGGGGTACTTTGGCGGCTGCATAACCAGTTAGCTGGTATTCAGATGATTACATGCGGGATTTAATGCTCATGCGCATAATAATTATTAGGCTGACGCTTTATTGTATGTTATGGACCTAAGAAATTATTAATTATTTCAGGGGCGGTTCATGTTAGAGCCTGTTAATCATACCTACTTCCATTTCTAGATCCAGGTTTCTATTAATGTCAGTACTCAACTCGTATATTTGCACGTTTATAGTGTCATAGATATCGGATAGTATAGGAAGTGTTGTTACTGGAATTTATTGTACACCTGAATGGGGTCATCTGTGGATTACCTCGGAAGTGTGTTCACTCTCCAGAGATTGTTCATTGTGGTTCGATTGGACATGTGTATGTTATATATTATATCACCGGTTTTCGACCTATCTGCATATGCTGTCTCCAGTGTACGTTATATAGCGGGCAATATTAATTACCGGGATCATCGCTATAGCCTTAACTTCTGAAGTGGCATTTAGCACCATTTATTAATAATAAATTAATACCTGAGTGCCTGTTCGACGAATATTTATATTGTTTTTTGGTACCGCTTTTACTGATTCCAGAGCGCTCCCCTCTTTCTTTTTGAAGATTCCTTCAAAAGAAAAGGGGGGGGGGGGGATTTTTATTTACCTCTCCTCCAGCTTAATAAGTATGTAACTATGAGTGAAGCTGTTTTGTCTGTAATTATATCCTGCATACAACTTCTGAAGTGGCATTAAGCACCATTTATTAATAGTAAATTAATACCTGAGTGCCTGTTCGACGAATATTTATATTGTTTTTTGGTACCGCATTTACTGATTCCAGAGTGCTCCCCTCTTTTTTTTGGAAGATTCCTTCAAAAGAAAAAGGGGGGGGGGGGGGGATTTTTTTTTACCTCTCCTCCGGCTTAATAAGTATGTAACTATGAGTGAAGCTGTTTTGTCTGTAATTATATCCTGCATACAGCTGGAGTTTTATTGTATATGGCGTATGTTTGTGGGGGATATTCTCTCATTCTCAAATGCGCCATCCTAATTTTTGGGGCTTAGTTCGGGCAAGCCTTAAAAATTGGGAACTTGGTACATCCAATTAGCATAGTCTTCATGCTAAGTTTACGGAATTACTTGAACTGGGCTCCTTTTTTATGAAACGTCTTCTCTATTACTGTATAGCGAGACATACATGTAATTCCTAATAAAATAATTTTAATTTCCATTCAACTTGTTTTACAGGATTGGAACTATGTCGATCGACTAATTCTGAAGTCCTAGGCACTCCACCTTTTTACGATTCAGCTAGTCTGGGCCATTGGTTTACAGTGTAAAAATATAAATTTAAAGTAATTTGTATATTTTTCTACTTACCAATGGCCCAGACGGAGATGACCCTCCCATGAGTGGGCACTCATACCTCCCCGCTGAATTTTTATGTAGTACTCTCTTCTACAAAGAATGATGTTGGCGCCAATTCCGGTCAGTTCCTGATGTCTGCGCATGCGCGGAGAGTAAATGTATGGAGGGCCAGATAGGACTTTTAATTTTCGGTTTTGCAAGCAAATTTTGGGGATTGGGGGCTTCAAAATTTCTGTTTGGCCCTTAATAACTTTGAGTTAAGCACCAGCTAGTCTGGGCCATTGGTAAGTAAAAAAATATACAAATTACTTTAAATTTATAATTTTTAAATGAATTTTATGATGTACAGAGCAACCCTGTTAATTGAACAGCCACTTAACCAATGATAAGTATTCACGGAACAAGAGTATTCATTTATTAGGAATTTGGTCATTTTCTTGAATTCCATTGATAAAAAGAGCATTTATTCTATAATACCTTCTTTGAATGAACAATTCCTGATAAATTCATTTCTTATGTTGGATGAACTTAAGTGAGGACAGAGGTGAAAAAAATGCTGAGGGTTTCATTGGTTGTTGGGGAAATTCTTCGGTAGATCTCAATATTTTTTTTATTTAATTAACATGAATTCACTCTAGAAACTAGATGCATTTGATAGGCTAAATTTGTACTGTTGGTGAATGATAGTTATATGCAATGGACAGGGTTATTCATTAAAGAAATTTGCAGTTACATGAAATTCATTACATTCACACGTTGTGGTTCAGTTTAGGAGTCAGGTGGGGGTGGTCTGCAGGCAGTTATCACTAAAACTCCTATGAAGTGTGCTTCTACTCTGATGTCAATGCTAAAATTCACAATAAAGCTTGAAAATCACAAGTATTGTTGAGGTCTAATGGCTGAAACTCGGGAGCATATTAGCTCAGTGATTATGGCATTGGACTTAAGTCGAATGGTCCGTGGTTCGATCCCCACCAGGGGTAACTATGTCATGGCTTTGGACAAGGCACTTAATCCCAGTTGCCCACGTGGGTGCATGGTGGCACTGTGTACTAAGGCGTACTGCATGTCAGTGGCACCCTTATCTTCAACCAGTCCTCACCCTGCTTGTGGGCATTAGTATGTTGCAGAATCTGACAGTTGCTTGCCATTGCTTGGTGGTTCTCTCCAGGTACTCCAGCTTCTTCCACCCGTGAAGCTGTTCGACGTGAGGTGGCCCTGGCTGTCAAAAGTGTCGTTAAATCCCAAGAAATAAATTTCTTGTTTTCTCAGAATTTGAGTTATACCTTGGTACACTCTCAACTGCCAACATGCTGTAGAACACTCTTAACTATTTTGCTACCTTCATCAGTCTGGCACAAGCCTGGAAATAAGCAATATGTCATTTGCAGAATGGGGTCCCCAGAGGGTGAATTTGCTGATGCACTCCTATACAGTGGGTTAGATTCCCCTAATTTATCCTCCGGATATCTCTTTCTGTTTAGACCTGAGGCCTTGATTCACATAAAGGTTCATAGAGAATAAATGTAATAATGCTACCCTAGCATTATCAAATTTACCCTCTTGGGACCTCATTCTGCAGATGACTGTCTGTTTATTTCCAGGCATGGTCTGGTATTATCATTGAGGCATGGTACATCTGTGGTTTTACTGATAAAATGCTCCCAAGTGCTTGCCAGCACTGCTACATGACAACTATTTTTATCAGCTCTTCTGTTTTTGTGCTGTGATGTATTGTGAAATGATTCTTGGAGGAGTCTTTGGGTTTTCCAATGAAATGCACCAAGCTCTTGCCATCATTGTGCTAAATAACAATGGAATCATTTTTAGCAATGCTGCAACTACTCAGTTTTCAGTTTGATAATTTTAGTGGCTCATCATATTTCAAAATCTAGTCCACTGGCAAATGTTTTTTTTGCAATTCACTAAAGGTCAGTCTGGTGCTAATTTGGGATCTCACAGGTTGTCGGGACATTTTGCTACTTGACATATGTCTCAGTCATGTTTAGAGCTTTTGAGTACAGTGGAACCTGTTAACCTGGCCAGGAGATTTTTAATACAGTTTTGCCACACTGTGACATTTAATGCTCTGTGACTTTGCAGTTGTGTCTACACAAGTCTTGGCTGCCTATATAGGCAGCCAAGACTTGCTTAGAAACAACTGCCTATGTATTTAGTGTGTACCTCGCAAGTTGACCCAAACGCAGCAAGTTGGAGCCCCTGTTCTAATCCAGTAAAAATTTACCAACGTCAGAAATAGACCCTTAAGGGTTAAAAGAATAGCTACTTTGCCACCAAGAAATTTTCAATTAAGAAGATTGCTCACCTAACTGGAATTTGGTAATTTTCCCTGTATTCTAGTGATGAACTGAGCATTTTTTATTCTATTATATCTTACAATTAATGAAGAATGCTGCCTATTTGTGATATATGAGTGCTACTACTGAACTCTTATTTATGCATGTGTGAGATGGTGATTTAATGAAATACTTTGCATGACCGTCAAGTAAGCTGAATGCCCCGTGAAGATCTATCTTTTTGATGATTTTAGTGCATACATATGGAATGTTTAAGTTCAACATATATATATTTTTAACCCTTTACTCAATGAAAAATATAAACTTGACTCACATTGTTAATGTACTGGGATGATGAATTCAAAATATTTGTATGGTCTCCATTCCAACTTGAGCAATCATCAGGGCCTCAAAATAGTGCTGTGACAGTTGTTAAATAAAGTAGTATCTTGTGAGTTCTTTTCTGCTTATACAGGTGGCAAGACATAACTCATAATTATTGCTTAGCAACAAGACTGACAAGTCATGGCATCACTGATTTTCTGGAATTTTACATAGGCTTACACGGGGATTGTTATTAGTACTGGGTGAGGTGAGGAAAAAATTTGATATTTTGAAAATTTTAAATCCTTTCAATCAAAGTTGTTTTAGAGAAGGGCTGGAAGTTCCCCATATCCTCCATGTACAAATGCTAAGTTTTAGGCTTCCCGGAAAGAAATCGAGTTGTGGGTAATAGACAGGCTGAATTGTAATACTGCTTGTGGGTAATAGACAGGCTGAATTGTAATACTGCTTGAAATTATATATACAGTACTGTGATCACAAAACCTGTCTCTTTTGTGATCTGATCACGACCGATGCCATTCCAGTGTGTTGAGATTTTGTGAATAAACTACTGCAAAATCAAGACTGCATCAAGAAAACATCTTTGTGACAACAGCACTGTATGCAATACCTATGGTCTGTGGGAGCCTTGTATGAGTGTTTGCCATTGCCCCGTATTTCAGTATGAATGAAAGAAATTAACAAAAAATATTTTTAGTGGTATTATTTGAAGCCAGTAGGAATATTTTTTTCAATTTTATTCTTTCTTTAGTAATCACATGTATGATGCAAAAGATATGAAAGGAGAGTTTATCTCGAAGAATATTTATAAAATAAGTCTGAGAATCTTCCATTTTGGTGAGCTTCTGTGCCAGCAAAATTGAGAATTTGGGAAGGATTCATAAATAATGGATCTCTGTCTGATTAGTCACGATTTGTTTGAAATTTCTGAACTATCCTCACTAAAATTTTAGTGAACTGGGTGAAGCAATTACATATAAGATCATAATGAATATGAAATTTGTTTTATCACATAATAATGTGTAATTTAACCCGTTACATGGCGGAATAGCCAAAATGGTCAGTGCTATTCACAAAAATCACGGAATCAAAATTTTTTTTTTCCAAAGAAAACTTTTTTTTTATTTGTGAAATATTTTTGCAAATATCATCTTCTAGTACTGTTGGGTAAACCGTTCATGAAATAAATACTTTGAAAAACAGCGAAGATTAATTAAGTTCTACTTCTGAAACCAACTCACAATGTTACAGCACCCATGTTCACTTCTGACGTCACATGTTTACTGATGTGTTGCAGACAATATTTCCATATTGGGCTATTTGATTGTGATTATGTGATAAATATCATTTGAGATGAACAGAAATTTTTAGATTCATGATTCTTGATACCTTTTTAATGTATTTCTCTGTGGTGTATCATGGGAAAATGCAGTATTCAAACTTTTGTGATAATCATTGATGTTTTTCATGTATTTCACCTTTTTCTTTCAACCCAATATCCACTATTGTCCAATCAGTTGGTCAGATATATTAAGTGGTGCCATGTTAGCCCAGGTTAACCCTTAAGTTCTCAAACAGGCACAAACTGACACTTTTATATTTGCTTTGAAAAATGTTGCGTCAAGTGTATTCTTCCTTCAAAACTCAATTGCAAGACTGCATTTATCTTGGCAATGTTTTTACATCATAGTTGGCTGCCTGTACAGGCAGCCAACAATGATGTAGAAACACTGTTAAGTCATCTTCAGTTGTGTACAAGAAGTATATACAGTGTTTATTATCATAAAATTAATCTGAGGATTTAAGGGTTTAGGGTATAAAATTCACGATACATTCTGGCTTTGCAAACCAGTCTTTTTCTGTACCAGTCCTGAGTATCGGTAAAAATAAGTACTCAATATTATCTAAATAATTCTTTCAGAATTTCATTAATCTCCCTATGGGAACCCTGGGAGAAGTGAAACAGTGCTTGTTTACTGTGGTAAACAATGTCTGTTTTACTGGTAATATAGGACTCAGTTATCAATTCTTGGGGTGGAAATTCTCTAAAATGGGCAACATGGGTATAAATGATTGATTAAACTTGGCTTTATCTCCATGTTGTGGTCATGATTAGCCATTGTGCAGAAATATGACCTTAAATTAAACACCAACAAATAAATAAATTTCATGAATATGATCTGGCAACTATAAGGCAGTCAGGCCATAACTTGATGAAATTTGCAAGTGAATTAATATTGTTCGTTTTCAACAAATCTTGTTCATCTGGTTAAATTACTGATTAGTGTACAGTACTGTCACCGTGGACTTGTCACTTTCCGCGGGTGGGCAATATTTCCACGGATGCAATAATATTAGATTCCAAACACTAATTATAGGAATAATCATCAAAAATTTAATTGATGAAGCACCGGGTTTAACCCGGTGCTTCATTAATTAAAATTTTGCTGACTATGATTTTTATTACCTGGTAAACGCATGCATGGACATCACTGCCCATGAAGGAATTATGACCAGTCTATGGCAACTTCACTGTATTGATATTGTTTGCTAATTATTTGTGTGCTTTATGTTGTGTTCAATAACAAAATACAAGGAATCAGTTGAAAGCAGAATTACTTTTTATGGCATCAACTTTTTATGGCATCATTCCGACATGAATAATTGATTTTACTGCCGTTAGAAATCATTTGAAAGTGACAATTTAATAGTGAAGCAGCCATGACTAGATTTGCAAATTTAACTTCAGAAATCATGGATCAAAGAGTTCAGTTTGAAGAGAAACCTTTTTTTAAAGTTACCTAAATTGTTCTTAATTTAATAGTGAGAGATTTGCAACATGCAAGGAGTTACAAGGCTACTAAGGCCTATTAAAAAAATGTCTTGTTGCTCAAGAAAATTTTCCTCAATTTTATGATGAGGGAAGGAGGCTTTTTTTTTTTTAGTAATCCACAAAACAGTCCGGAAAGTAGTTGGAATTATTAATTTAACTCCTTGATGTTATTCAGCAGTGAGAATTTTCCATACTGCAGATGCAAATTTAACTAACTATATTTTGTTTGATAGAGAGTAAGCTATGTCAAACAAGAAAAAGTTATTGTTAGTCCTACAAGTGAAAAATAGTATTACTGAAGAGATTTCCAGGTAAAAAATGGAGTTATGAGGTAGATATCTTGTGGTGGAGGTGGCTGAGAAACAATAATTTGTTAATATCCTTAACAAAGTTTTTTGATATGCTCATACAATACAGACAGAGGGGATTATTATAAAACCACTGTGAACGTGGGTTTTCTACTTGTCAGATGTGGACAATTATTGACAAGAACCCCTAGAAGTATTTGCAAACTGTCAGCTTGTCAACCAGAAGGTGCATCCTGGTAGTCCATTAGCTGAAAATTTGCTGTTTTTTTTCTGTATCCTGCATATGGTAAAAATCAGAAATATTTGTTCAGGGTAAAATGTTTCCTCCCAAGTGTATCAATAATAATCCATCTCCGTGTTGCCTTTCACTAGGTTTGAAACACTAGTGTATCCCTCAGTTTTAAATTATATACCCAATAGGAACCAAAAATATTTTTATAACCTCCCTCCCCCCTCCGCAATGAATTGTGTGTGTGTGCAGGGGGATGGGGGGGGGGGGGGGGGGGGTAGGGGGGGGGGTACTGGAATCACCTTGTCTTTCCATCCCTCTGTCAGTCTATCCATCCCTCTATCAGTCTGTCCATCCGTCCATAGACATAATTTTGTCCAGAGATTTTCTTGGATGTTTATGGACCAATCTGCTCAAAACTTGGTATGACTGTTCACCATCATTGGAACCTGTGCATCTGCGATATAGTTCTGGTCAGATTATTTTTGCCAGAATCATGCCCCTTTTCAACTTGAAAAATCAGGCCTAGAATTTTCTCAGATGTTTATTGGTCGATTTCTTTGAAACTGTCTATGGCTGTTTACTACCATGGGAACCTGTGCACCTGTGAGTATAGTTTTGATCAGACTTTTTTGCCAGAGTTATTCCCCTTTTTCATCTTGGAATAATCATAGCCATGGGGGTAGCGGGGGGGGGGGGGGGGTATGGACAGGCCCATCTAGGACAGTCACACCTCGAGTTCCCTTGATTCTTATACGTTCAAAATGCTAATTTTTTGGAAAACTGAGTTTCCTCCAGCCTTTCAAAATCATGGAAAATCATTGATTCTTCTGCCTGGAGAATTGTCAAGTGTGGTACACCCTGGTGTTGAATCTTGGAGTATTATGAAGTTTTCACATTTCTGAAGATAAAAGTTCATCCAGAAGTACCTTGATTTATTCTGAAAAAATAGATGATATCCACATTTTTTCTTTGAACGCTGAAATCATTTCACTTGTAAGGAGGAAAAATAACATTCGTGAAAATGTTTACTTTTATGCATCAACATATGAAATAATTTTGATATCAACTTGAACAGTGTAGGCATCATAAATTTATTATATGCTTTTCACATTGCTGTTATTTTAAATATTTCATAATATTTTATAGAAAAAAATGATAAAAGAAAACCAAATCTATGATGTGCCTGGATTTATTTATGACATGGCCAGAAGCTTGATGTAGTAACTCTGTTCCTACTTATTAAATATTGTAATGTGATAACACACATCAGGAAAGGGCTTTTTCTACCGAAATAATATTTACCAAAACTGTGATTTGAAAAAAAAGGATTCCAAGTCTACATGTTCAGGGCAGCTCAAATTGGTCCTTGCACTTATGTTTGTCCTCAAACTCTAGAAATTGTTTTCCCTTCTTACCATGGAAAATCATCAAAGTTTATTAAAATTCTTTAATCATGTATCAAGGATTTCACTTTGTACAAATATGAGTCTTCTCCGAATATGTTCTTGCTTATGCAAATAAATTCCAAATTTTAATGTTTAAAAATTCTTACTTAATAGTACCATAAAAATAAGGAGTCAGAAAAGAGCAAAAAAATTTGGCTTTTTTTCTCCTTCATTAATAGTTCCACCAACTGCAGAAATTAATTCTCGGAACAGCTCTGAGCAAGCCTTTTAAGAATCTTTTCAGGAGTTTGAACTTATGATAACAATGAAGGCAGGGTTCATGCAGGTCCTTGAAAGTGCTTAGATTTTAACACAGTAATTCAAGGCATTTGAAAGTCCTTGAAAATCTGACTTCTTTGAGCTAAGCCAAGAATGGTCCTTGAAAACATTTTGGGGTGTCTGCATGGCTCAGGTAAAAATGTGTTCCGATAAAGTATGTTTCTTTTATGCATTTTGGTTGCATAAATTGAATTAAATTTAATGAAAAATGCCTGAGACAGATCTTTTGGGAAACTCTTGAGCAGGTGCACAGGTTCCAAACTTAAAAAAATAAAAATTAAATGGTTTATATCTACTATTTTACTCAAGTTAATAATAAAGTTGATAAATTTGTCCCTTGATTGCAACAAGGCTTTGCAATGCTTTAGCATTGCAAAGCCTTCTGGCACTCAAGGGATGAAATACACCACCACCCATGCTATTCTGTAGATTATGAGGCCTAAAACATAAAACAAATCAAGAACATGAACTTTTGATGGCAAAGAAATAATTCCGAAAATAAAAAACTGCCCACCCACATTCAGTTTTACAAAAATGGCCTGTGAAACAGAAGATCTACTTGGCGGGGCCTAACCCTTTGTTTTTCCTTTGTGTTACTGATTTTTATTGATATAGTAATATAATATTCTAGCATATAATCTAATTACTCATGAGTGAAGGGTTAATTGTATTTATGTAGATAATTGCTTATCTTTACTAGATTGCATGGTTATTTTTAATATTCTCTCAGTTTCAGCGCAAAAATAAGTTCCATTGGTTGAAAGATTTCAGTGCCACATTACTTAATTTGAACCTTGCTAAGAGGATACATATTTGCCTTTTTATGTTATTGAGAAATTTACCCACTTGCCTACTAATCTACTATTCGCAAGACTAAATTAAGTTACGTGTAGGGTGCAATTGGTATAAACTCCAGGCTTCGCACCTGTCTTTGAAAAACTTGGAATTTTGGAAAAAGTACTGGAATTTTCTCAATACAATTCAACAGTCATTTGTTTCATACATAATAATTGAGCTTAATTAGTTTTTAACTGACAGAAAAAAGATAAATTGTTTATTTCAGTAAAACAATCAATGCTCTGTATCATGCTCATCATGAAATGCAGATATCTATGAAACCAAATGGACAGTATGACAGTCTGTTTGTTTGGATGACAGTTGAGAGTTGTTGGCTACTACTCATGTGCAAAGTAGTGGTGAATTGGCCACTGTTTGACCATTTCAACATGCTGTTCCACAAGGTCTCAGTCCACCAGTCTAATTTTCTAACAAATTAGATGCTGTTATGGTCTGGGACTAGTCTAGCCCTCAAATAGGTTTAGAATATGTTTAAATTCACTTGGCAGAAATATTTCAGTGGGATGGACAAGCAAAATCTACGGTTCACTTTTCCAATCAACTGATACATTCTGAACTATTGAATCTGAAAAGTTTCACAAATATTCATTTTCTGTGAATCAAAGCTCGAAATGTTGCTCAGTGGTGATTTGTTTGATTTCAAGGGGGATTACTTATTGATTGGAATATCTGTAATTGGGGCAGGAAAGAAAACATGTATACTTTGTAAGTAAAGGCACATCACATCATTTGTAGGCTGCACACAAGTTCCCACAAAAAGGGGGTAAACTGCACATAACAGTGTTGAATTCTACACAGAATTAGACTGGTGACTTGAGAGCTTGCATTTCACCATGCTGCACTTGTGCGCACCATTCTGAAAAAATAAAACTCTTCAGGAGTTATTGCCCCCAGTGTATTTGTGAAAATGGCGTATTTTGCTGAAATTAATTAAATTAATTAATTAAATTAATTAATTAAATTAATGCCTCTCACAATTTTCGGTTTAGAGCAGTGAAACCATGCTGAATTATTGCCATCAATGTTTGTGAAGTTACTTCTCTTGATGACTAAAAGAATTTAGCATTTTTATGAAGGAAGTGTCAAGAAGAAGATCTTGACAGTTCAAGTACGAGACCATTTCACAAATCATTTATTAGCTCAAGTCAGGGTGAGCTATTTTGATCACTTTTTGTCCGTCGTCCATCGTCCATCGTGAAGGTGGTGTTTGGGTCTTTTTCTCTGAAGAGTTAGAAACTTTGTATTCGGTACCCTCTAGAGGTGTGCATCTAAGATTAATCCACATATGTTATATCAAGGGACTTCAGGGGCTTCATAGGGGAGCTCCACATTTTACATTATGATCAACTGAAGAAATGGCTTGAGGCTCAGACTATTTTTGTCCCTCCTGAGGGGCTCAAGGATTGACAGTATATCCTATGGAGATGGATTGCTTAATGTAAACTCATTCTTGTTTTGCTACCCGGGCCTTTTCTACGGATGTATGCAGCACATTTGACTTTTCTGCCCATTATGGCCTTTTTAGCTCACCTGACTGAAAGTAAGGGTGAGCTTTTCTGGTCACTTTTCGTCCATCATATGGCGTGAAGGTGGTGTTTGGGTCTTTTTCTCCCAAAACACTGGCACATTTTAATGAAATTTCACATGAATAGTGATTATGTAGGGGCATTTGGATTTTTCTTCAATTGGGTTTCTGCTCATACTGAGGAGGGAGTGGGGCCAAAATGCCTCAATTTTTTTAAAAATCTTCTCATGAACCAGCTGTAGCAGAGACTTGATATTTGGTATACAGCTTCCTTTTGACGTGTAGACTCAAGTTTGTTCAAGAGAAGTTTGAGGGGCAATATTTGTCGTCGTTACAGGAGGGGCAAGAATTTTTGCCCTGCCCAAAATTTCTATTTTCCAAACCGAGAGGCCGATTTGAACCAAATTTGATATGAAGAATTAATGGGTCATAAGTACTTGATTGATAGCCAAAAAAAATTTCAAAATACCCTGTGGGAACTACAGGAGCTGAAAATAGAAAAAAATTAAAACACCCATATCTCCAAAACTTCACGGCACTGAGAATTCTTATTTGGTGTGTAGCTTCCTCAGGACCAACAGAATGGATTGTCACCCTCTGGGGACCTCATTTTGCAGATGACAGTCTGCTTATTTTCTGGCTTGCCAGTGGGAGCCCGAATTATAACTTACTTCAGTATAAGGAATTTTCTTTAAAAACCTTCTTCTTCAGATCCAGCAATCGGAATGTTTTTATATTTGGTATACAGCATCCTTAGGGAGGTGTGATTCAAATTTGTTCAAGCCAAGTCCCTGGGTTCATATTTGAGCTCCCTGTGGAAGCCTGAATTATAACTTAGTTCAATATGAGGAATTTTCTTTAAAAATCTTCTTGTTCAGATCCAGCAGTCGGAATGTTTTTATATTTGGTATACAGCATCCTTAGGGAGGTGTGATTCAAGTTTGTTCAAGCCAAGTCTCTGAGTCCATATTTGGACTCCTTGTGGGATTCTGAATTGTAACTTAGTTCAATATGAGGAACATTCTTGAAAAATCTTCTTCCACACATACACCAGTAAGAATCTTTTGATATTTGGTATAATGTTTTGTTAGGGAGGTGAGATTCAAATTTGTTAAAGCCAAGTCCCTGGGTTCATATTTGGGCTCCCCATGGTAACCCGAATTATAACTTTGTTTAATATGAGGAATTTTTTTTTTTTTTAATTTTCAGATCCACCAGTCAGAATGTTTTGATATTTGGTATATGGTTTTCTTAATGGGGCAGATGCAAGTTTGTTCAAATCAGGACCCTTGGTTGATAGTTGTCAGTGTCAGGTGAACGCTCTCAGGCCCCTTAGCCTCTTGTGCTGAAGAATATTTCCTTTCTTTCATTGTGTGCAGAAATTCAGTTACCATTTTTTTAAATAAAACTTTGTGAACTGATGGCAGTATGTCTAGATATACGTTATATTTGAATCTGTTTGTTCATAGTTTTAACTTGGCATCTGGTCGATTCAATAATATAAAGGAAAAATTATAAAACTACGTTTTAGCCAAAAAACATTGCTTTCATAAACACATTTTCCATGGCATAATCCTATCATAAAGGAAAAATATAAAAATATAACCAACGATTTTAAGAGAGACTGTGTCAATTTTTTTCTGGTGTTCTTTTTGCACCTTGATGTTACTATTTTTGCTCATTGATAATGGTAATAAATGACTGGCCACAACAACCCCTGACAATTAAGGTATAATTTTGTTCCTCTGATTAGGAATTGCAGAGGCAACGGTCTGAGTATGATAGAAAGAAAAAACTTGCAGAACAGTTACGACTTCAGCAAGAAGATGATGAGCGGGAGGAAAGGCGGCAGACAGCTATAAAGGTATTCTATTTTCAACAACAGATTATTTTTCTGTGTGCAAACTTCATTCTATGTTGCAGGGACAAATAAATTTGCAGTAACTTCAAGATAAGGCCAATCCAATTTGATTCCTTGTTTTACAAGAAATTTGTGAAACTGAGATTAAGAAGCTTCTTTCCAAAGAGATATGATGTTCCAGTGCACTGGCAAATCATTTCCCAAATCATTTGGTCTGTATAAATTTGTCTTGTTACAATTTTTGGAGAGTGATTATGCACTCTCTAAAGAACTGTAACAAGACAAGAAGATGTTAAAACATTCAGATCCCTAAAATAATTTTATCTTTCTACCAGTAAACTGCTTCTCATTAAGTGAAAACACCTCAAAATTATCTCACCATTTTGTAATGCATCGCTTCTCTAATATTAGTTAACTTCTTGTTGTTTAGAAAAGATACAGTGAGTCAATTCCCTTGATATTTACAAACAAAGTGAATCCAAACTTCCCTGACAGAATCAGGCCTTTAAATTCTTCCCAACTAACGATGGTAAACGCTGTGCTGAAATAAGATAATTGCACCCAAATTATGTGGAGTTTGAAACTTTTTCCAAAGTTTTGCCGTGTTTCGGCAATCAGACAATGTAACAGATAAATAATTTTTTTAAAAACCAACAGAGTGCGCCATAGAAAAGCAAATCGGCGTCGACAGTGTCACGTATGCGGCATTGTCGACGGCGATTGCTTTTCTGTTGCGAATTCCATATGATCATGCACTTAAAGATTGAGATCTATTATATTCATGCTTGTGGCATTTCTCAGTAAACGCCATGCGTAATTTACATTCAAATAGACCATTGGCTCAACACTGGGAAACTAAGAAGCCTTTTCAAGTTAGTCGAGTAAACTTACATCTAAGGGTGGAGGGAGGGAACCAGTGATAATTGTGAAGACCTATAACAAGGGGTTGTAAACTAGCATTTTAAGATGGGGGACCTGAAACCTGAAACAGACACCAAGAAGAAGAAAATATCTGTGCTTTTTCTCCCACCACTGCAACCATGCAGGCCACATCCATATTTACTGTTGTGCCCAAATTAGACTGATCTAAAGGTCTGGACAGAATTCAGGAGTACTGTCGAATTTGAAACCCATTTTTTCTTCATCTTAACTTCTAAATTTTTTTTTTTATCTGAAAAATGTTAATTTTTGCAGTCAACGTATTTGTAAAACAAGTAATAAAATTGCTAACACCTAGAACAACTCAGGTGTGGTTGAATCTTGTTTTTGATGGAATCTTTAAAATCATCGAGTGTTTTTGAGACTACAGTACTGTGATGACAAAATCAGTCTTTTTCTAGACACACTTAAACCTTTACCTAACATGAAAAGCAGACGACACTTGCAAAAAAAATTCTTGATTAACTAATTTTTTTAATTTTTTGTCTCAAAAACATAGGTTATGACTCCTCATTGGAAAGAGCTCGACAAGCTCATTCCAATGAGGGGTCATAACCTATGTTTTTGAGACAAAAATGAAAAAAATTATGAAAATTAATTGGCGATTTTTTAGAAGAGCGATGGCCGGTTTTGGCCATTACATTGGATAAAGGGTTAAAAAAAACAAGACCAGATTAAGAGAAGAAAGCCCTGGAACATGTCCCTATCTCATTTTGTCCATGTGACTATCATCTCATATACTCCAAAAGATAAATTTGCATATTTGATTACTGAACTATTTAAAGTCGTCCGCAGTTGTAACCTAAAACAATGGCTACCACTCACATTTTGCATCTATAGGTGTGGCCAATTTCATTGAAGCAAATGAAAACAAAAGCACTCCGAGGAAAACAGCAGGTCATCTAAAACTTTTTCAGTAGTTGTTGTTGGAGAAGCTTAACGTACACGATGACATAGCTATGATCACTCTGCACATTCCAGGGCCCTTGAACTCTTTATGAAAGACGTCAACATTTTCAACAGTGATAAACACATGAACCATATGAGTACAGGACATGGTTTTTATACGCCTGTTTGAAAAACGGACGTATTATGTTATGCCGCTGTCTGTCCGGGGACAGTTGTATTCCGTGCTCTACAGAGCGTGATTTCAATCGGATTTAAAAAATATTTGATATACATATACTGCACAACCAGAATAAGATCTCGCGAAAGTTCGAATTTGGGTCATGTTCGACAGTTTTCCTAGTAGTTATTCCCCCTTTAATACTTAGAAATCGAGCAGATTATGCTTTCCGTGCTCTACAGACCATCAACTTAATCAGATTCTTTTCAAATTTAATACGCAGCTTCATGGCCATAATATCTCGCACAAGTTCATATTTGGGTCGTGTTCGGTTGTTTTCTTAGGAGTTATTGCCCTTTTCATACTTAGAAATCAGTCAAATTATGCTTTCTGTGCTCTATAGTCCGTGAACTTAATCAGATTCTTTTGAAATTTAATATGCAGCGTCATGAGCATAGTATCTCGCACAAGTGCAAATTCGGGTCATGTTTGTCGATTTCCATAGGAGTTATTGCCCTTTAATACTTAGAAATCAGGCAAATTATGCTTTCTGTGCTGTACAGACCATGAACTTAATCAGATTCTTTTCAAATTTAATACGCAGCTTCATGGGCATAATATCTTTCATTTTCCAATGACGTTACATTTATCGTTTCTGGGAAATAACTTCGGTAATACATGGAAATAAATTTGTTATGTCGGCTTTTTACAACAAAATAAGGGTGAATTTCATTTCAGGTTTTCAAAGCCCATTAGCAGTCATTTGCCAATGACGTCTTGTTTTGTGAAGAACTCGGATCGCTTTGTATGAAAATGTGAAAACAGGTGAATTGCCCTTTACCCCAGACAGGGCAGGGGAATGGGCAATGATTGGAGGGGGGGACAGACATAGTCGAGTTAACAAAAATTTTGAACTTTACCCCAGAGAAACTTGTCCATGTTCCAATTTTGACAGGCGTATGTTGCCCCACTAGGTGGTCCTCTTGTTGTTTTTGTGGTATATACTTACAGTATATACCAAAACATCACCCAAAGAAATGGATTAGCACATATTTTTGAGATCAGAATGAATGTTTACAAGCTATAACATTGTCGAATATAGCCTTGCTTGATGGAAGAAAATGAGGCTCTGGGAGTGGGAGAAAAATGATCCATCATGACCTATTGTGTAAGATGGAAAAATCTCACCCTCTGTGCCAGATTTTTGGACCAAACACTGGGCACTCTCAGCAAGCCTTGTGTCTGGCCTAAAAGTCTGCCCCCTTGGTTGGTGGATTATGTTATTCTCACATTTCCTTTTCAAGGCTTATATTTCGAAAGGAATCCGAGAATCCATTCACGCAATGATTCGCGCAACAAATCCAGCAAGAATCCATGTAAATTCTCGCTGCACCTCTGCTTGGATTCGCATGAAAATCATTGAGTCAATTTAACCTTTTCCTAACATAGCAGCAACAAATTAACAAATACAAAGCTAACATGACCTGAAATATCCTGATACTTTGTCAATAAAATTGTACAAATATGGATGTCATTTGAATCTGCTCAAAACATGGTTTTGGTTTTACTTACTAACGTGTTATCAGTAAACAACAGAAGTTCAACCATGGTGGCCTAATGGGATCCTGGGACATTCATAGCAGGTATGGACTCTCCCAACCATTTTCGCGAGAATCCAGATGGATTCTCCCAAATTTAGATGAAATATAAGCCCTGCTTTTTGACAAGTGATATTCTACAGCTTTGCTGTGAAGAAAGCTGATATACCCAGACACGATCGAGTTGAAATTTTTTCTGTCTGCTTTTGTTTTCATAATACTCTAGTACTGTAGTCTTGATCATAGTACTGAATCAGGATGCATAATCATATTTCTATCACTCTCAGGCCTGGCATTCTGAAAAATACAGGAGGGCAAAAAATCGCTCTCCTCAATCAGCTTAGGAGAGCAATTAGCTTTACACAGCATTTTAAGTATCCAATTGAACGAACTCATTGAAACTGAAACCAACAGACTATTACATCAGTGATTTTATTAACTTTACTAAGGTAAAGCGAAATCTCTTAGACATCTAGATGTCTCACTTAACAACCGAACACACACTTGACAAGACCTGTGTGTGTACACAGACCTGTTGTCCAAGAAAGTCATACGCTTACCACTACCACCTTCAACCCCCCAAGGAGGTTGAAGGTGGTAGTGGTAGGCGTATGACTTTCTTGGACAACAGGTCTGCTTGAATCTACAGTCACATCCTGGTGCAAGTGCTTCAAGTGACAGGATAGTAGTAATGGTAGTATATTATAGTGTCAATATTCCTTGAATAATCAAACTGTGATTTCAGTTGTTGAACTTGAAACTGACAGAAAAAAAAAAATTTGGCTGTGACCCATTTTGCTTCAAATGATTGCAACTGTGTTTGAGTATGGTTGCAGCCATTACCTTTTACCACTAAACCACTTTCAAAATGAAATTACGTGATGTTATGTGACTTACAAGTTAAATTACATTTTTGCTTTACAGCAAAAATTTAATGTGAGCATAATACATGTAATCTCAATCATCTCAGACCAAAATATTTAGGAGGGCAATTTTTCGCTCTCCTTAATTCTTTCAGGAGGGCAGTAAGGAGAGCTAAAAAATCGCTCTCCTGAAATTGCCAAGCCTGCACTCTCAATATCAACTGTACGTGGACAGTCTGGATCTATGGAATATTTTCTTCTCCTTACTAGATCAAGGCCATTGAAGGGTGTGCTTTAGCTCATTGGTTAGAGCATGGACTTTAACCCTTTGCCCAACGTAACGGCCAAAACCGGCCAGCGCTATTCTCAAAAATCGCCAATTAATTTTCATTATTTTTTCCATTTTTTGTCTCAAAAACATAGGTTATGACCCCTCATTGGAACGAGCTCGTTGAGCTCGTTCCAATGAGGGGTCATAACCTATGTTTTTGAGACAAAAAATGAAAAAAATTAGTTATTCGAGAATTTTTTTTTGCATGTGTCGTCTGCTTTTCATGTTAGGTAAAGGGTTAAAATGAAAAGTTGACTGTTCGATCCTGACTTGGACCTTCTGTGCAGAGACCTTCGGCAAGACACTTAATCCCTATTGCCCATGTAGTGCTCTGTATTAAGGTGTACTGCACTTTGATGGTGCACTTGCCTTCAACCACTAAGTCTTCTTGTGCTAGATTACTAACTTTAAATCTGACAGTTGCCCTGTGGTTCTCTGCAGATACTATGGCATACTCCAGTTGTAAAACTGTTTGACCATGACTGTTGAAAGTGTCATTAATCCCTAATAAACAAACACTTTGTTGAAAGAACTTAAAAATGCTTGAATGCAAGGATCATTGTCAAGTGCAGGCATTATTGTTGTATGGACAATATCGGTCAATGCTATTCACAAAAATTACCATTCAAATTTTCTATTTTTGCCTCAAAACATAGCTTAAGACCCCTCACTGGACCAGGCTCATTGAGCTAGCTCCAATAATAGGTCATAAATTTTTCTTTTGAGGCCCAGAAAAATTAATATATTTTTATTTATTCAAAAATTTTTTTTTTACATGTGTCTTCTGCTATTCATGTCAGGTAAAGGTTTATAATAATTGAATAAAAATATCACATTTGTATGTATGCAAATTTAAGATGATCAACCCCCTGAATACTGATGTCGAATTATTATCATTTCAGGTTACGTATTTTTCCTATTCATTCATAATGCAAAAAGGGTTAAATTTCTAGTTATATTCTTGGAAAAATTTGCTTCTTGACATTTCAAGTGTTTTGATCAGTATTTTGATATTAGTATGATGAGGGTAAGAATAACTTATCTATAAGGGAAAGGTCTTTTGGAGAGAGCTTGAAAATTTCTCAGTGAAGTAGGCCTTTAAATTTTAAGTTATCAACTGTAATTGCTGTATCCAGAATATGAAAATATCTCCATGATGCAAGAAAATGAATAGCTTTGTGTCTGAATTTTCAAAATTTTCTCATACCAGGCCAATCCATGGTCAACTTGACATGTCCTGTAACCCACACCCATTGTGCCCAAAATTAGGATAGTCTGCAGGCATGACGAAAAGTGCTGTATTGTATTTTTTCTTTCAGTTGTGTATTTGTAATTTAACACAACTTACATTCAGCCCAAAAAAGATCCTTCAAATGATAAGTATGTTATTAACAAATTTCTGTTGAATTTGATGTGGTGCTGAAAAAATATATTATGGATTGGGTTAAATTATTAATAATATCCATTCAAGTGGAAAACACTTAACTGAAATGTTTTTTTGAGGGGGGATACACACCTAATTTGTAGCATGCTAACTATATTGGTGATTTAATCTAGAATTACTGTAGATTTTTGTTTGTTGAACTTGTTCTGTTCGAGAGTTGTCTTGTGATAATGTTTGTATTTTGCCTTGTCTAAAACTTTTACTAATACCAATTTTTGTCTCTGTAATCGTGAAATTACAAATTAATATTTTAGCTTTTATATCAATGTGAATTTATTGAAACCTGCATTAACCCACTTCTGGTTGTCACATTCTTTTTCCATCTCTATTTTCATTGTACTCGGTAAGTTTGTTCTTGAATATGGAAGGTGTGTGTTAACACTTCACCTAACGAATCTCCGAAATTGGCATGCACAATGTACGAGTTGAGCAGCTGAAAAAAATATTTTACAAAACAGTATCATGGCCACCAGAATTGAAACGCACTTCTTCAGCTTGTGCCAGTGATGGGTGACATGATATGGTTTTGTTGACATTTTTTTTTAAATTTGAAAAAAATATTTTTAAAATAATAAATTTTGAGGGGTGATAAAACAATAACATAAACTTTGAAGACATTAAACTTCATTGCAAACCAACATCAGTGTTTTATCCTTAAGGGCCTGGACAATTGTCTTGTATTCACACCTGACCACAGCCTGTACACATCCAGAGGCTTAGCAGTGATTTCTAGTCAAGTAACAGGCAGCTGCTGCCTAGGTTATTTATCTATTGTTAGCAGGTTTTCCTCATGATGGCATGTTGAGGACACCACCTGTTCTGGGGTCGTAAAACTCGGAAATAGGTCTTTAACTGGTAGAGTGCTGAATTATTTTTGGTCATCAGAATTTGTTCACATATGTTTGCCTTGTTACAATTTATGGGAGAGTGCCAATAGGCACTCTCCCATAAATTGTAACAAGGCAAATCCTAACAGACTAAATAATTTCACTTCAAAGGTGATATGAACAACATCCACGAAATATGAACCCTTTAAGCACTGGTACCAACACTTCAGAGTAAAGCCCAAATTCCAGCACTCTACCAGTTAAGGGTTAACAGCACTGCAGTCATTATCAACCTCCTGCAAAGCCTCTGGCTGCCAATGTTTGCTGGACTGCTAATCACTGATCAAAGCTTGATAGTGAAGTGTCACACCCCAAAAGATCATTTGATTACTGTTGATATCAAGATCCAGGTAAAGTAAATTGCATTGCTTCATGGAGTAGCCAACATTATAGCATATCTTCAAAGAGAAATAATTGGCTGAATAGTTTCATTGAATACCAATCACATCATTTATTTTGAAAGACTGTGAATGTTGTGGCATAAAAATAGTATTTTGTTCAAGTTTTTCATACGATGTTGAAAGATGTATCTGAGAGTTCACCTGAGGCATAGCTATGTACATAATGAACACTTGGGCAAGGCCACAGGGTGAGAATGAGTATTTTTAGCAATCAATATTCTGTCATTTCCAATAACTTAAAGATGTTATACTTCTTTGTTGGAACTTCTTTAGGTTTTGTATAGGAAGCACCCTGTGGTTTGGTTGTAATAGATCAAATTAATGGGTAGTTGTCCCCCCACCCCCCACCCTCGTATGGATGTACTCTTAAGCGGGCAGCATAGGTATAAACAGTTGGCTAAACTTCACTTTATACTTGTGTTGAAGTCATGGTTTTGGTTAAATAAAAAGTTAATAGTAAATGGGAAGGCGCATTGGCTTATTGTTCATACTTCTAGTTAGAAGGTCTTGATATATTCAGTCAATTGTACCCAGGGGCTTGAAAATTGTTGGATGATCTTGAATTTGAAAATGAAGTTTTCAAGGTCTTGAATGTTCTTGACTTACATAACTGTTATCTCTTTCGCAGTCACTTCGTGATTTGATCACATTGCACTGAACACAGCAAACCAAGATTTTCTAAATAAAATACCTCAAAATGAAGTCTGCGTTAATCCTCTGAACATTGAATGGTATCTTCTATGTCAGTTCATTGGCAGCAATTGGAAGTCCATATTCATTATTTAGGGGTAGACCAATTAATATTTCCAACATGCAGCCCCAAGGCTGCATGTTGAAAATTTTAATTGGTTAACCCCATTCTTTCACTTAGCAGCCATTCCACTTTTAATGAAAGTATGACGTATCATGTTCCTGGGCTAGAAAAACGGGCACTCAGGTTCAAAGGGTTAAGAAAAACAAATGAAAATAGCATCAGAGATTCACTATTCTTGCCTTTCTTTTTCAACAAGTGAGATTCTTCATTATTGCAGGGTGGAAAGCAGACAAAAAATTTGGTCTGGCTTGTTACTCAGTCGTATTCCAGTTAGACTTCTCTACACTTTTATGATCATTGTAAAGTACTAGAGTGTCCTTGAGAAGTCTTGATGAAATACTCTTTTGATTTGTAGTATAACAGCATGAATATTTCACTCTGTCTTCCTATTTCATTTCTTGTACTAGCCCATGGCATTAAGTGTTAGAAAATGCTCATGGAGAGCTTACCAACAATAAGTGTCAGGAGCTGTTATCATGTGGATCAAGATAGACTTGGTTCATAATTGATTTGTCAATTGGAAAGGTGGACAGTCATTCATTGCTGCCCGATGCTGCTTGGCAATTATATCCAAATATATTATCCCATTCCAGCTATAAATTTACCCAAAATAAATAATCCTGGCTATTCAGTAAACTACATGGTTGTTAAAATCCACCATTTAATGATGAGATCATTAATGTTGAAGTTTTCACTAAATTAATGACTATTTTTGTGAAAAATAATTCGAATCGTAAGCCAACGTTTTCTTGTGAATGTTCAGCAGCCTCAGCATGGAGCTCCATAGGGTGAAACTTTGCTTGTGCTTTTTAACCCTGGAGTAAACATATAGCCACTAACACCCCCTTTTATATTTCTCTGAAAAAGTTGCCTGGCAGCCAACAATAATGTAAAAACATTTGTCAAGATAAATGCATCCTACCAGTCAAGTCCACTTGGGACAACCCTGTACAGGCAGCCAACAGTAATGTAGAAACACTGTTAAAGGCAGCCAACAATAATGTAGAAACACTGTTAAAGTATCTGCAGCTTTCTACATCTAGATGTGGTAGTTATTAACATAAAATTAATCTGGGGACTTGAGGGTTAATCATTTTCACAGAATTTTGAGTTACTTTGTGGTGAAAACTTCACTATGAATGCATTTCAGTTGTCATCTCGAGGTTTAATACAGTCCCTTTTAGAAGCCAAATTTTTTACTCTTTCCCAATGGAAAATAGAGTGTAGAATTCCTAATTAAACAGACCGTGTTTTGTCTGACCTATCATATACCAGTAATCCAATCTAATCAGTATTGAGGTAGGGTCTGGTAAAACTTTGAGAATCGAATCCATTTGAAATTCTTTCCCTGATTTGATTTGAAATCTGTTAGAATATGAATCTCTCTAAAATTCCAACTGCATCACTGTAAAGGGTGATGTATGTTATGTATATCCTTGGTGATATTTAGTATGAAATATGTGTACTGGGCTATCACATATTGTCACATGCCCATATGAGGCCTACTAGTTGGCTTTACATGGAAGTGTGATGCTAGGCAATAGTCTAATTCACTTAATCATATACCAAATACCACCCAGGAAATATCGGAGATAATTATCAATAGCCAATACCCCAAACTGAACCATCAAAGATGAGATTTGATTCAAGGCTTGATTTAATGTGAAATCTTTTTCCTCATTATATTCAAGCAAAATATTGAGATTCTCCAGACAATACCCTAAAAGTTGAAGTCATGGACATATTACATTTTATTTATGTAGGTTCTAAACTGCCATGAAATATGTGTTTGCTGTGTTTATGGATGAGTTGTCAGGGGCATTTTAATTACCTTATTTGCTTGAATCCTGATAGACCTGAGGTACCTTACAAATTGTCAGGCATCAGTGATCTTTTAAGGTTCATGGAATTCTTTGTAACATTAGTTTGCTGAAACTTGACAGTTTTCATCACACCCAGTGGAATCTACATTTCCATCTCCATCCCCAAAAGGGCTTCTTCCCATTTACATAGACTAAACTCATGTCACCTACTCTCTATGCACTGATTTGGGAACGAGGATGGCTCATTGGTTAGAGCATTGGACTTATGACCTGCTTCATCTGTGCTGTGTCAATGTTCAAGAAGACACTTTCAATCCCAATTGCCCACGTGGGTGCTCATTGCAAGCCTGAAAATAAGCAGACTGTCATCTGCAAAATGATGTCCTCAGAGGGTGAATTTAATGATGCTACCCTGCACAGCTACACTAAATTTACCCTCTGTGAACCTCAGTCTGAATCAGGGCCTCAAAACTAAACAGAAAGAGGTACCCAGAGGATAAATTGGTCCACTGCATGGGATAGCATCATCAAATTCACCCTCTGCAAATGTCAGACTGCTTATTTTTAGGCCTGGCTCAGTGGCGCAGAGTACAAAGGCATGTTGCAAGCCGATGTTACACTTGCCTACAACTGCTGCTAATTGCTTGTGCTGGGTTAGTAAGTTTGAAAGTATTGAGAATTGCTGCGCTTGGTGGTTCTCTCTGGGTACTTTGGCTTCCTCCTCCTATAAAACTATCCAATGGGATATGACCTTGGCTGTTGAAAGTGTAGTTAAACCCCAATAAAAAAAAACCACATGCTGGTTTTATTTCATAAGAATTAATTCACAATTCCATTTTTCTCGAGTCTAATACAATGCCTGTTTTCTAAAAATGATAGATGCAATTGATTTTGTCATTAGCTTAACTTGACATAGTCAAGATAAGCTATTGCCATCACGCGTGCGGAAGTCTGTGAGTCTGTTAGTCTGTGACATCTGTTCACATTTTCCTTTAGCACGGGCTACACCCCGCAGTTCTTGTCTGATCGTCACGAAATTTCATATGCAGGTTTGGGGTCATGTCTAGATGAGAACGTCCCCTTTTGGTCGCGATCGGGCAACCGGTATGGCTGCCCGAGCCCAAAACCGAAAACCATTAGCACAGTCTGCAGGTCGTATTTATGAAGGGATTTCATTGTAACTTGGTAGGATGCCTCTGTATAGTGCCTAGATAAGAACGTCCCCTTTTGGGCATGATCTATCAACCGTGATGGCTGCCCAAGCCCGAAACCCATAAACTTTTAGCACAGTCTGCAGGTCATGTTTAATGTGGAGGGATTTCATTGTAACTTGGTAGGATGACTCCTTATGATGTCTAGATGAGAATTTCCCCATTTGGGCATGATCTGCCAACCGTGACGACTGCCCGAGCCCAAAACCCGAAAACAGTCTACAGGTCATATTTATTGAGGAATTTCATTGTAACTTGGTGGGTTGACTTCATACAATGTCTAGATGAGAACGTCCCCTTTTGGACATGATTGGGCAACTGTGACAGCTAAAGCTGCCCGAAGCCCGAAAACCTTTAGCACAGTCTACAGGTCATGTTTATGAGGGGATTTCATTGTAACTTGGTAGGATGACTCCAAATAATGTCTAGATGAGAACGTCCCCTTTTGATCGCGATCATTCAGCCTTGATGGGTGCCCGAGCCCAAAAACCTTTAGCATAGGTAAAAGGTCATATTTATGGAAGGATTTCATTGTAACCTATTAGGTTGACTCCATTTAATGCCTAGATGATGACATCCCCTTTTGGTCAGGATTGGTCAGCTGTGATGGCTACAAGTGCCCGAAGCCCAAAAACCTTGAGCACAGTCCACAGGTCATATTTATGAAGGGATTTCATTGTAACTTCATAGGATCACTCCAGATGATGCCCAGATGAGATTGTCCCCTTTGGTTGCGATCATTCATCCATGATGGCTGCCCGAGCCCGAAGCCTGAAAACCTTAAGCACAGTCTACAAGTCATATTTATGAAGGGATTTCATTGTAACTTGGTAGGTTGACTTCATATAATGTCTAGATGAGAACGTCCCCTTTTGGACATGATTGGGCAACTTTGATGGCTAAAGGTGCCCGAAGCCCGAAAACCTTTAGCACTGTCTACAGGTCATATTTATGAAGGGATTTCATTGTAACTTGGTAGGTTGACTCCAAATAATGTCTAGATGAGAACGTCCCATTTTGGCCGTGATCATTCAGCCTTGATGGGTGCCCGAGCCCAAAAACCTTTAGCATGTCTGTAGGTCATATTTATGGAAGGATTTCATTGTAACTTGTTAGGTTGACTCCATATAATGCCTAGATGATGACTTCCCCTTTTGGTCGTGGTTGGTCAACTGTGATGTCAACAGGTGCCTGAAGCCCGAAAATCTTGAGCACAGTCTACAGGTCATATTTATAAAGGGATTTCATTGTAACTTCATAGGATCACTCCAGATGATGTCCAGATGAGAATGTTCCCTTTTGGTTGCGATCATTCAACTATGATGGCTGCCCAAGCCTAAAGCCCGAAAACCTTTAGCACAGTCTTCAGATCATATTTATGAAGGGATTTCATTGTAACTTGGTAGGTTGACTTCATGTAATGTCTAGATGAGAACAGCCCCTTTTGGACATCATTAGACAACTGTGTTGGCTACAGGGGCCCAAAGCCCGAAAATCTTTAGCACAGTCTACAGGTGATATTTATGAAGGGATTTCATTGTACCTTGGTAGGATGACTCTAAATAATGTCTAGATGAGAACGTCCCCTTTTGGCCGCGATCATTCAGCCTTGATGGCTGCCCGCACCCAAAACCTTTAGCATAGTCTATTGGTCATTTTTATGGAAGGACTTCATTGTAACCCGTAAGTTTGACTCCATATAATGCCTTGATGATGACGTCCCCTTTTGGTCATGATTGGTCAACTGTGACGGCTTCAGGGGCCCGAAGCCCAAAAACCTTGAGCACAGTCTACAGCTCATATTTATGAAGGGATTTCATTGTAACTTTGTAGGATCACTCCAGATGATGCCCAGATGAGATTGTCCCCTTTTGGTTGCGATCATTCAACCATGATGGCTGCCAGAGCCCAAAGCCCAAAAACCTTTAGCACAGTCTACAGGTCGTATTTATGGAGGGATTTCATTGTAACTTGGTAGGTTGACTTCATATAATGTCTAGATGAGAATGTCCCCTTTGGACGCAATTGGGAAACTGACGGCTACTGGGGCCCAAAGCCCGAAAACCTTTAGCACAGTCTACAGTGCATATTTATGAAGGGATTTTAATGTAACTTGATAGGATGACTCATTTTGGAATAATTTCACTGTAATTTGGTAACTTTTGTTGATATACGTTAACTGTGAGGGCCACATATATTAACTGTGAGGTCATATTAACCCACCCCTCAGATCTTTAGTACAGTGTACACATATTATTTTTATCATAAACATAGCATACAGGGAACAGAAATGAACATATTCCCAATTAGCACAATTCTTGTCTTATTTCATAATCCTTTCATAAACATTGAATATTATCCTTTTCATCAAACACAACACACAAGTTAAGCTACAGTGTCATTGACACTTTCATTTTATATTCCTGTTGAAAACGGGCCATGATCTGCCCATCTCTTTGGTTTCCATGCAATAACTTGAGATTGATTTTTAGCTCAACTTTGGCGAAGCCAAATTTGAGCTTATGCCATGGCCAGTCGTCCGCCGTCCGTCTGTCTGTTATGACCGTGGGACGAGAACGAGTGTTTTTGGGTCTGATCCGAAATTCAAGTTGGCCGCTGGCGGCCATTTTGTGCAGACCAAGGTGAAATCAGATTTTTGTGCAGAACTTCCATATGAAAGCACTGATTTGAATAATTTTTTGTATGAATGTTTAGTACCATGAGATATATCACATATAATACGGGTTTTTTTCTCGTACGTAAATTATGCAAATTAGACTAACTTTGATGTATTTAGTGTTAATTTCAACACTGTAAGTGCAAATGCCAATACGGCTCGGGCTAGAGGCCATATTTATAAATCGATCTTTACAAAACTTCTTGGGTACCTTTGGTATCACCGTGGGACGAGAACGAGTGTTTTTGGGTGTGGTCCGAAATTCAAGATGGCTGATGGCAGCCATTTTGTTCAAAATTAGGTACAATCAGATTTTTGCACAGAACTTCCATATGAAAGCGCTGATTTGAACAAATTTTTGTGCGAATGTTTAGTACCATGGGATACATCACATATAATACGGGTTTTTTTCTTGTGCAGAAATTATGCAAATTAGATGAACTTTGATTTTTTCAGTGCTACTTTCACACAGTAAGTACACATGTCAATACGGCTCGGGCTGGAGGCTGTATTTATCAACCGATCTTCATGAAACTTCTTGGGTACCTCTGTTATCACATTGGGACAAGAATGAGTGTTTCTGAGTGCGGTCCAAAATTCAAGATGGCTGCCAGTAGCCATTTTGTACCAAAATTCGGTCTAATCAGTTTTTTGTACAAAACTTCTATATGGCTCAGGCTAGAGGCCGTATTTATGAACCGATCTTTACGAAACTTCTTGGGTACCTTTGTTATCACCGTGGGATGAGATGAGTGTTTTTGGGTGTGATATTGCATCCGAAATTCAAGATGGCCACCACAGCCATTTTGTACCAAAATTAGTGCAGTCAGTCTTTTGTACAGAACTTCTGTATAAAAGTTCTGATTTGAATAAATTTTTGTTTGAATGTTTAGTAAAATGGAATACATCACATACAGTACGGGTTTTTTTCTCTTGCAGAAATTATGCAAATTAGATGAATTTTGATTTATTTAGTGCTACTTATACACTGTAAGTGCACATGTCAATACGGCTCGGGCTAGAGGCTGTATTTATTAACTGATCTTCACGAAACTTCTTGGGTACCTTTGTTATCACCTTGGGACGAGAACGAGTGTTTCTGAGTGCGGTCCAAAATTCAAGATGGCTGCCAGTGGCCATTTTGTACCAAATTTTTTGTCACAACTTCTATACAGCTCGTATTTATGAACTGATCTTCATGAAACTTCTTGGGTACCTTTGCTTTCACCTTGGGACAGGAATGAGTGTGTTTTGGGGTGCCTTTGTTTTCACTGTGCTATGAGAACAAATATTTTGGGGTTCAGTCAGACCCACTCTGGGACTCAAAGATATCTTTTCTAGTTTAGCATCTGACTGTCACCCACCTTTACAATACTTTACCTATACATTTGTTACAGGCTACGGTCAGTATTTATGTACAGACCGTTACAATACTTTATATGTACCTTTGTTATCAGGTCATTACCTAGATCTTTGTCATTGCTGTGTCACATACTATACATGTACATGTCTTGACAAGTTGAGCTACAGTGTCATTGACACTTTCATTTGTTCTAGTGTTGTCAGTTTTGGTGTGTAGCATTAACAAAATAATTATGGGAATACCAGTTGGTACTGAATTTTGACTCTGCACGCTTGTTTTCACCAGAAGTATTGCATTTTGTACAAAATTGGTCCGTTTCTTGGTTTCTGTGCAGTAGCTGGAGAATGATTTGACCTGGAGTTTCCACATTTGCTTCATAACATAAAGATATGGGAATACAGTTTGTATTGAATTTCAGCTCTGCCCACCCATTTTGGCCAGAGTTACTATTATTTATTTATTTATTGGTGTTTAAGGTCACATACTTATGCACAATGGCTAATCGTGACCGTGACAGTTTTACGGGTGGAGGAAGCCGGAGTACCCGGAGAGAACCACCGAGCAACAACGAGCAGCTGCCAGCTCTCCAACATCGTAACTCTGAACTCTGCACCGCAGCACAGGCAGGGTTAGAGTGGTTGAAGACATGCGCACCATCGACGTGCAGTACGCCTCAGTACACAGCGTCATCGTGCCCCCATGTAGGCAATCAGGGTGAAGTGTCTTGCCCAAGGACACAACGCGGTTGCTGCAGATGGGATTCGAACCGAGGACCTCTCGGCTTGCAGCCTGCACCTCTACCAACTGAGCCACCGCGCCCCCGGCCAGAGTTACAGCTTTTTGTTTGTACAAAATTTGGCTGTTTTTTTGTTGGTTTTCATGCAGTAAGTTTAGTATGATTTGACCTAGAGTTGCTTCATAACATTAACATATGGAAAATTACATTGGTAATGATTTTCAGCCCCACACTTCCATTTTTACAGCCCTTTGTTTATAAAAAATTGGGCCATTTGTTGGTTTCCGGGCAATAACTTTAATATGATTTTGACCTACAGTTTTCAAACTTAGTTTGTGAATACACATTGGTTTTGAATTTCTGCTCTGCCAGCCCCACGTCTCCAGAGTTACAGCGCTTTGTTCATATGAAATTGGGCCTTTTGCTGGTTTCCTTGCAATAACTTTAATATGATTAGACCCAGTTTTCAGATTTGGTTCATAGCATAAACATATGGGCATAACATTGATATTGAATTTCTTATGGAAGAACTGTACCTTTTTCACAACTTCCTAAAGCAAGTAGATTTACCATTTTGGTCCAGCAAGGTACTTATTTTTGTAATTGTACCGGCCATGGCCCCATTTCCAATGTAGAAAAATTGCTGAGGAAAGGGCAGAGGTATTCTTGGTTGAGCATATCGGCTCTAAAACAGTCAATTGTTTCGAATTTGCCAGAAGGTTAACTTTTGTAAATTGCACATGTCCAGTTAAATATTTTGATTGGCTTTCCCTATCGATGACCAAAAGCATCTTTAAAATTAACCCTTTACCCAATGCAAACAATATCAAAATTTGTTATTATGCCCCCGACTTGAAAAGTCGAAGGGGTATCTAGTGGAGATCTCCGTCAGTCTGTTTGTCCATCCATCTGTGTGTGCATCAGCCACTGCTACTCCAAATTTGAATGATATTTGGTGTTGTGATAGAGCATCATGAGGGAACAATACCTGTGTAGCATGAGTTTCTGCCACACATTTTTTCCAGAGTTATGGCCCTTTTTCACTCTTTCGACTTAGAAAATTTTTGTCGGTCAGGGGCATTGGCACGCACTAGTTGAAATTTTTTTTTAGCTCACCTGACTTTCAGTCAGGAGAGCTATAGTGATCACTCACCGTCCGGCGTCCGTCGTCTGGCGTCCGTCGTCCGTTGTCCGTGAACATGGTGTTTGCGTCTTCTCCTCCCAAACCGCTGAACCAATTTAATTGATATTTGAGATAATAGTTTGTTATGACATCGCAATGTGATTTTGTTCAAATCAAGTTGCCCCACCCATGGGTAGGGCCACACCCAAAAAGTGCGCTGAAATCTTAAAAAATCTTCTTCTCATGAACCAGCAGTAGCAGAGACTTGATACTTGGTGTGCAGCTTCCTTTTGAGGTGTAGACTCAGATTTGTTCAAGAGAAGTTTGTGGGGCTATACTTGGCGTCGTTATGGGAGGGGCAAAATTTTTGGCCCCGCCCAAAATTTCTATTTTCCAAACCAAGAGGCTGATTTGAACCAAATTTTATGTGAGGGCTTATTGGGTCATAAGTACCTAAATTATGCTGATTTTTTTTTCCCGTAGCCCCATGGGAACCGCAGGAGCTAAAAATAGAAAAAATTAAAACGCCCATATCTCCAAAACTGCATGGCACCGAGAATTTTTATTTGGTGTGAAGCTTCCTTAGGACCAACAGAAAGAATTGGTAAAAAAAAATTGCCATCGGTTTTATCATAGGGTACAGTTTCGGGACATTGAAAAAGTGCTGAGTCAGCACTTTTTAACACTGTAGGCAATGGGAAAAACATTAAAAAATCTTCTTCTCCAGATCCAGCAGGCAGAATCTTTTGATATTTGGTATGCAACATTGGAGGGTGGATCTGATTCAAGTTTGTTCAAATCGGCCCCCTGGGTTCATATTTGGGCTCAGTATAGGAGCCCGATTTCGAACTTAGTGCATTTCAGGCAAATTTCTTTGAAAATCTTCTTCTCAAGATCCAGCAGGCAGAATCTTTTGATATTGGGTATGCAACATTGTGGGGTGGATCTGATTCAAGTTTGTTCAACTCGGCTCTCTGGGTTTATATTTGGGCTCAGTATAGGAGCCCAAATTTGAACTTAGTGTTTTTCAGGCAAATTTCTTAAAAAATCTTCTTCTCCAGATCCAGCAGGCAGAATCTTTTGATATTTGGTATGCAACATTGTGGGCTGGATCTTATTCTATTTTGTTCAAATCGGCTCCCTAGATTCATATTTGGGCTCACTATAGAAGCTTGAATTTGAACTTAGTGCATTTCAGGCAAATTTCTTCAAAAATCTTCTTCTCCAGATCCTGCAGGCAGAATCTTTTGATATTTGGTATGCAACATTGTGGGGTGGATCTGATTCCAGTTTGTTCAAATCGGCCACCTGGATTCATATTTGGGCTCACTATAGAAGCCCAAATTCGAACTTAGTGCATTTCAGGCAAATTTCTTTGAAAATCTTCTTCTCAAGATCCAGCAGGCAGAATCTTGTGATATTTGGTATGCAGCATCCTTAGGGGGGTGAGATTCAAGTTTGTTCAAGCCATGTCCCTAGGTCCATATTTGGGCTCACTGTAGGAGCTTGAATTGTAACTTTGTTCAAAATGAGGAATTTTCTTAAAAAACCTTCTTCAGATCCAGCAGTCGGAATGGTCTGATATGTGGTGAGTAGCATCCTTGGGGGGAGGTGGGATTCAAGTGTGTTAAAGCCAAGTCCATGGGTCCATATTTGGGCTCCCTGTGGGAGCCCAAATTATAACTTAGTCAATATGAGGAATTTTTCTTTAAAAATCTTCTTTTTCAGATTCAGCAGTTGGAATGTTTTGATATTTGGCATGGAGCAACCTTAGGGGGCTGAGATTCAAGTTTGTTCAAGCCAAGTCCCTTGGTTCATATTTGGGCTCACTATGGGAGCCTGAATGACAACTTAGTTCAAAATGAGGAATTTTCTTTAAAAATCTTCAGATCCAGCAGATGAATGCTTTTGATATTTTTTATGCAGCATCCTTAGGGGGGTAAGATTCAAGTTGTTCAAGCCATGTCCCTAGGTCCATATTTGGGCTGATTGTGGGAGCTCGAATTGTAACTTGGTTCAAAATGAGGAATTTTCTTTAAAAATCTTCTTCTTCAGATCCAGCAGTCGGAATGTTTTGATATTTGGTGTGCAGAATCCTTAGGGGTGTGAGATTCAGGTTTGTTAAAGCCAAGTCCCTGGGTTCATATATGGGCTCCCTGTGGGAGCCCGAATTATGACTTAGTTCAGTATGAGGAATATTCTTTAAAAATCTTTTTTTAGAACCACTGGTCAGAATATTTGGATATTTGGTTTCAGCTTTTCTTAGGAGGAGCAGATGCAACTTGTGGAAATCAATTCTCTGGGTTGATATTTAGGCTACCATGTCAGGTGAGCTCCCTCAGGCCCCCTGGGGCCTCTTGTTTCATCCACTTCTGCACAAAATTTCAACAACACCACATCATGTGACCCTTCATTGGGTCAAGCTTGTTCCAATGAGTGTTCATGTGAAATGGTTTTGTTGGAATGTTGTGAAAAATAACTTTTTTCAACTGCTCAGTTTGTAAATTACACAGATGGATGTGACCAGTTTGTTACAAAAGAGCTCATACATTTTTTAGCTCAACTTGACAAAGTCAAGCTGAGCTATTGCCATCACTTCTCGTCCGTCGGCGTATGTACGTACGTTAGTTAGTACGTTAGTACGTACGTCCACTATTTCCTTTGGCACACCTCACAGGTCGCATTTATGATCGGATCACTTTGAAACTTGGTATGCTTGTTTGGCATGACCTCTAGATGGGAGCTATCGATTTTCTGCAATTTTCGTCAAAAAATGTTACCTGGGCCAACGTTCTTAGAACTTAGTTTAGTCAGACCACAATATTTCCCTTTGGCACACCCTACAGGGCACATTTATGATTGGATTGCTTTGAAACCTGGTATGCCTGTTTAGGGTGACCTCTAGATGGGAGCTATCGATTTTCTTCAATTTCTGTCAAAAAATGTTGCCATGGCCAACGTTCTGAGAACTTTGTTTAGTCAGACCACAATATTTCCCTTTGGCACACCCTACAGGGTGCATTTATGTTCAGATTGCTTTGAAACCTGGTATGCTAGTTTGGGGTGACCTCTAGATGGGAGTTATCGATTTTTTTCCATTTCCGTCAAAAAATGTTGCCATGGCCAGCGTTCATAAAACTTAGTTTAGTCAGAAGACCTCAATATTTCCCTTTGGCACACCCTACAGGGCACATTTATGATCGGATTGCTTTGAAACCTAGCATGCGTGTTTGGGGTGACCTTTAGATGGGAGCTATCGTTTTTCTTCCATTTCCGTCCAAAAATGTTGCCACGGCCAACGTTCTTAGAACTTAGTTTAGTCAGACCTCAGTATTTCCCTTTGGCACACTACAGGGCACATTTTTGATCGGATTGCTTTGAAACCTGGTATGCTTGTTTGGGGAGACCTCTAGATGGGAGCTATCGAATTTCTTCAATTTCCGTCGAAAAATGTTGCCGCTGCCAACGTTCTCAGAACTTAGTTTAGTCAGACCTCAATATTTCTCTTTGGCACACCCTACAGGGCACATTTATTAGCTCAACTTGACAAAGTCAAGCTGAGCTATTGCAATCACTTCTCATCCATTGGCGTACGTATGTACGTACATCCACAATTTCCTTTGGCACACCTCACAGGTTGCATTTATTTTCATTTCCTTTAAAAAATTATTGTCTCTTTCACCAGCCTTTGAACTTACTGCATTTGTGTAGCAACTTATCCGTTGTGCACTCTCTGCAGGGCATATTTATGTTATTTCCATAAAAAAGAGAAAAAAACATTGCCACAAGCAAGGACATTCAAACTTAGTGCATTTGTGCATTAACATCTTCCTTTGGCATGCCTCTGAGGGTGCATTCATTTTCAGGTTGGTTTGAAACTTTGTATGCTTATGCAGGATGACAAAGATAGGAGCTATCGATTTTCTTTTCATTTCCTTCAAAAACTGTTGCTGTTCACAACAGTCTTTGAATTTATTGCATTTGTGCATCAACATTCCTCTTTGACATGGCTTACAGGCCACATTTATCAGGATTTTTTTTTTAACTTGGTGTGCTCATTGGGCGAGACCTTTAGATAAGAGCTATTGGTTAGCATTCATTCCTGTGAAAAAACTTGCCATTTACAATAACCTCTGAACTTACTGCATTTGTGTATCAACATTCTTCCTTTAGCCAGTCTTACAGTTTACAATTATAAATTCAAGGATTACTCTTGACGTTGTGCACAGACAATGCTGTTATGTTGAAATTTCACCAAATAACATTGGTACCAGTGATCTTTAATTTTGCCATTTCATTTATAACTTAACCAAGTTCAAGTTTGTCAAGTTGAGCTACAGTGTCATTGACACTTTCATTTTAGATTTCTCATGTGATTGAGTGTGCAAATTTATGTTGAAGATGTACAGGTAGTAATTTTAAAAAAAATAAATTATGTGGTAACTGGATATTAATGGTCCAGTGTCTTTTTGTGGGACTCTCTTAATTGTGCATGTTGAGGTGTGTGGAAGAAACTGATGTGTATACGTATTTAGATTCAGGAGGAGCAACGTTTGGTAATGGAAATGGAAAGACAGAGAGAAGAACTTCGACTGCAGGAGGAACTCAAACAGAGGGAGGATGCTCAACAAAAGGAATTTCACAAAGACATGGCAGATGGCAAAGAAAACTCTGCATATATCATACAACCAACTCAAAACAGCCAAGATGAACAACCAAAGACTCCAAAAGTGGAGACCAAGTAAGGATTTGTCTTTTTATACATACATTCAGCTTTCTTAATAGTTATTTTCCAAATCTTCATTTTTTCTGTTCCAATGTTCACCACTATAAATTATTGGATAAGTACAAGGCTATTTTGTTTCATTTTCATTAACATCAGTCAAGATTAACCTTTCACTTGTCGTGAATGAATTGTTTTAGTTAAATTATACAGGTATATGCTACATAATACATTTGTTTGAGATAATGTGAAATGAGCAAAAGGGTGTGGCTGAAATTGGCCATTTTAGCATATTTTATTACAAAATGAGACTTTTTTTTCTATGTTATATTTAACCCTTTGAACTCTAGTGGTATCTTCCATTTCAGTTCAATGTCAGCAATTAGACGAGTCCATATTCATTATTTGGGGTAGACCAATCAATATTTTCAAAGTGCAGCCCCGAGAATATTGATTGGTCTACCCCACACATTTACTGAACAGTCATCCTATTTAATGATGTTATGATGTATCATGTTCCTCGCTGAAAAAGCACCCACTCAGGTTCAAAGGGTTAAGGATCTACAACATGTGTAAAAACAGTACATCATTTTTTTCAGGTTCCCATTGTTCCTTGAATTCCTTGAAAGTTCTGGAATTTAGAAATCACTTGAAAGCCCTTCAAAAATAATACATCAAGCAACCAGAGGAGATTCTTTTCAGCAATATTCAGTTGAGCTGGGTGGTATACATAGACAGAATGCGATGTGTGTTTGAATCAGTGGGTGTTTTACATAACGAGTTGGAATGGTGTAGTCATAAAGTCAAACTCAACGAGTTATGTAAAACACCAACCGATTCAAACACATATCGTGTTTTGTGTTTATTACACACCCATGCATTAAAATTCAGTTAAATAAACAAATTTTAATTCCGATGTTTAAACCCAAAGGTGAAGAGTCGTACTGATCAAATTGATCAATAAAAAATCAAAACAACCTTTCAGAAACCAATCTAAATTATATTTGTTATCTTTTCTATTGGGCATGTTTGTTCAAATTCGTATTACCGTTTCTCTTCGGCTGGTGTCCATTCACGCCTAACCATTTGGTGGCTATTACTGATAGTAAAAACAGAAGTACAAATATGGGCAGATTTGCAAAACAGCTGGGAGAAACTTTTTGAAAGAAGTTCGAAGCATGTCAGGATGTCGAAAGATTTACCAAAATAAAGTCGGCCAATTTAGATATATGGGGATCTGCAGACGAGACAGCCATGGGACTGGATTAATGTTGAGGTTGGAAATTATTGTTTTTTATATGGCTGTTCATATGAGCGGGCCGTACTGTGGTATGGCAATGTCCGTCCATCCATCTGCCCGTTCATTAGCTTTTGTTTGTCCACGGGATAACTTGAAAACAACACATCCAACAGATACTGTTTCTTTATGGTTGATTTGTCATGACTAGAGGATGGTTCATTTCGATAACCAGCATTCTGGCATATCTAATATGGCCACCACGGCAGCCATCTTGCATTTTCAGTGATTTCTGATTGTCCACGCGATAACTTGAAAACTATAAATCCAACAGATACTGCTTTTTATGGTTGATTAAGCATGACTGGAGGCTGGTTCCTTTCGATAACCAGCATTCTGGCATATCCAATATGGCCACCATGGCAGCCATCTTGGATTTTCAGGACTTTTGATTGTCCATGTGATAAGCCAACAGATACCGTTTTCTAGCTCACCTGAGCGAGGCTCAAGGGGAGCTTTACTAATCACTTTCTGTCTGTCACCGTCCGCCCGGCATAAACTTTACATTATCGACTTCTCCCCACAAACTCCTGGAACAAATTGAACCAAATCTGGTGTGATCTTCCTTGTCATATGTCAATTCAAGTTTGTTCATATAAAGTTGCCATGCCCACAGGGGGCACCACAAGGGGCATAACTCTGATAGCACCCATAAAATACAAAAACAATCTTCAGATCCAGTTTTCAGAATCTTTTCATATTTGGTATACAACATCACTAGGGGGGTCAGATTCAAGTTTTCAAATCAAGTCCCTGGGTTAATATTTGAGCTCTCTATTGGAGCCTGAATTTTAACTTAGTGCAATACATGGAATATTCTTTAAAAATCTTCTTCTTCAGATCCACCAGACAGAATCTTTTCATATTTGGTACGCAACATCTCTAGTGGGGTCAGATTCAAGTTTGTTCAAATCGAGTCGCTGGGTTAATATTTGGGCTCCCTATGGGAGCCTGAATTTTAACTTATTGCAATATGAGGAAATTTCTTTAAAAATCTTCTTCAGATCCAGTGGTCAGAATCCTTTCATATTTGAGATACATCATCTCTAAGGGGGGAGGAGAGGGGCAGATTCAAGTTTGTTCAAATCGTTTCCCTGGGTTAATATTTGGGCTCCCTGTTGGGAGCCCAAATTTTAACTTTGCGCAATACGTTGAATATTCTTTAAAAATCTTCTTCTTCAGATTCACCAGTCAGTGCTCTCTATAAAAATTGGGCCAGTAAATCTAGCAATCACACTTATTGCCTGAGATCATTGAACACTAACAACTAAAATGTGATGCATTGAATTTCTGATCATAATGAAAGTTAGGGGCAAGTCACCCAGAAGCTTCAACCCTGTCTATACTGTTAGGAATGGAGCAACACCCTACATCCATATGAGGAATCAGTATAATAGTCCACAATTTGGTGACACACCCAACCGATGGGAAGGATTGTCTGATTGTGGCCGATCGACATTGCATTTGTTCTATTATATCTTGGTTGACCTCGCTCATGGACATTGTAACATTACTATAACCTATATTCAGTTAACTGGTTGAGTGCTAGAAGCCACTATCAAGGCTTTCAAAACCCAACATTTTCCTTGCTCATGTTCCATGTTCAGTCAAACGCAAATAGTATTTTGTTTATACAAATTTGTTCTTTTAGAAATTATTGGAGAGGGCCTGTGGGCACTCTCCAATAATTTGTAATAAAATAAATGTTGATGAACAAATTTAGACCACAAAAATAATCTATTCCTCAACCAGTTAACAGGTCAAATTTGTATTGAAGGTATAGTAAATGGTTTTGTGTTTGGAGCTCAATTAATTGGGTTATTCAATTAAGAGATATTCATTTAAGTGGGCTCCACTGTACAGCCTAGTTCTAATGTTCCACTCACTGTGCAGCAAACTGAATATTGCTGGAATTCATTTCTTCCGTCCTACATAATGGCTGCCTGATAGAATAAAGAATTAGCATTATATTGTAGAATGATTGTGATGTGACTCTTAAAAGTTGGCAGTAATGAGTACAATCAACAGACTTGTTCCATTAAGTAATATATGATACATGTAATACATGTTAGATTGTCATAGGTAGTGATGTCAATGCTATCTTTGTATAATTTGAAAATATCACAATAAAATTACAATTCCTTTTGTGGAATGATCCATTTAGATTGTTTGTCATGTTTCCATGATCGTATGATATTAACTGGTTGAGAGCTAAATTATTTTTCAAAGGTGATTTGAAACATGGGTATTTTTTCAAAGATACCGCACTACCAGCAAGAGTAGCCTTAGTTTAGCAAGATTAAATGTTTCGTTACAATTTATTGGAGAGTGCCAATATGCACTCTCCAATAAATTGCAACAAAATAATTTCTATAAAAAATTTTGCTTTAACTGCTGAGCAAACATCAAACTAATGCATACAGTGTTCACAGTATGAACCCCAGGAAGTGAAGCAGTGCTTGTTTACAGTGGTAAATAAGCTCTGTTCTACTGGTAAAGTAGGACCCGGTCACCAAAGCCTGAGGTGGAAGTCCTCTAAAATGGGCAACATGTGTATAAATGATTCGCTGGACTTGACTTTATATCCGTGTTGTGGTCATGATTGGCCATTGTGCAGAAATATGTGACCTTAAACACCAATAAAATAAATAAATGAATGCATAGTGTTAAGCCACTAAAGTGGCTTCCAGCGCATTTCAATAGAGCCTTGATAGTGGCTTCTAGCACTCAACCAGTTAAGCATCTCAAATTCATCCTATTTTGTACAGAATTTATTAACCTTGACCACTAAATTTGTTTTCAGACTCTGTGGACTATGGCTCAAATCAAATTGAATGAATTTGTTTTTTAACTTGTTGAAAAATAGGAATTCATTTGAGAGGCTCTGTTTGTTATATTTCTATTTTCTTTTTCTAATCTATACCATATGACTCTACAATGGAATGAGCTTGTTGAGTGATAGTTTATTTGGAAGAAAAACCAACTTGTACCACAAGAATTCCACTTATTTCTCCTTGTTATATTCTAGAATATATGTGTGTAATCGCTCTCTGCACCACTCCACATGCCATCCCCCCACCCCCCTCTCTCTTTTGCAATGAGAGTTGAATAACTATTGACAGTATATTTTATTGTTTGCATGTCTTGTTTGCCACATGGCCAAATGTGTTTGTACCTGCTTATGTCTGCTTGCTATTGGTTACAAAATTGCACATTTTTGCTCACCTGACAGAAGAAAACCATGGTGGGTTATTGGCATTATTTCCCCGTGGGGACCCCAGGAAGTGAATCACTGCTTGTTTACTATTGTAAACAAGCTCTTTTTACTAGTAAAACAGGACCTGGTAACCAATGCCACCAGTGAAAGTCTTCTAAAATCAGGGTTTCCGCTAGGGTGATCTGGGATCCACTGAATAGTCCC
The DNA here is from genome assembly GCA_031216915.1 of Pictodentalium vernedei. Taxonomy (NCBI): domain Eukaryota; kingdom Metazoa; phylum Mollusca; class Scaphopoda; order Dentaliida; family Dentaliidae; genus Pictodentalium; species Pictodentalium vernedei. Next base: position 289,679,771 of record CM062290.1, read on the forward strand.
ATTCCCCTCGCCCTAAATTCCCTGACTGCACATTACATGCATTTAGTTGATATAAGTTGCTACAAGAAGTTGAGGGAAAAATGTGAAATAAAACTCTCATGCTACCAATGCAATGCAGCACATTCAATGGTAATAATCGCGAGTCACACCAAACAGGAGCAGGAAATGCATTGTAAAATTATACATGAATGTTGGTCAGTGATCAGTCATTGACACTCTCCAAGTTCGCAAAGACCATGCGTGTGTCGTGCGACAGTGTATGAGAACATCGGCAAACTTCGAGTCAATCAGTGACTGATGTCACAACTGCATGCTTTTTCATTTCTATGTTATCACTTCTGAGTAAACTGTTGCGACATAGAACTGTTGTTGACATCCCGTAACCCAATCGCAGTGGAACTGTACAATCCATGCCACTATTGATCGGTATTGTCGGTAAGTACTGTAATCTGTGTAAATGATTTTTCACCTGAATTTCTTCTCAATGGTCCTTATTCTTTCACAATTACCGGCTCTCGGAATGTGAAAACCTACATAAATGGGAGCGCGGTGGCTCAGTCGGTAGAGGTGCAGGCTGCAAGCCGAGAGGTCCTCGGTTCGAATCCCACCTGCGGCAACCGCGTTGTGTCCTTGGGCAAGACACTTCATCTCCATTGCCTGCATGGGGGCACGATGACGCCGTGTACTAAGGCGTACTGCCCGTCGATAGTACGCATGTCTTCAACCAATCTAACCCTGCCTGTGCTGCAGTGCGGAGTTACGATGTTGGAGAGCTGGCAGCTGCTCGTCGTTGCTCGGTAGTTCTCTCCGGGTACTCCGGCTTCCACCACTCGTAAAACTGTCATGGTCATGATTAGCCATTGTGCATAAATATGTGACCTTAAACATCAATAAATAAATAAATAAATATACCTACATAAATATCGCTGTGAAAAATCACAAATTATCCCTCAGATGCAACAAAATGGGCCCCCAGACTTTAAAATTTTCATACCATACCATGGTTGGCCTGTGGTAGCAACAACTCTTGGTTAGCCCATTTTCCCCACATTACCGGCCCCATATTTTTTACCCAAGCAGAAACCCTACTAACATGTTCAACATTGATATAAACGATCGGCTGCACTTGACTTTATATCCATGTTGTTGTCATGATTTGCCAATGTGCAGAAATATGTGACCTTACTCACGAATAAACAATAAACATTGACATTACTACTGGATGTCTGTCATTTTGTTAACCCTTTGAACCCGAGAGAAAGCTTTTCCAGGAACATCATAATTTAAAAAAGTAGCCTGGCTGCTGAGTGAACGTGGGATAGAACAATTAATATTTTCAACACGCATAAAGCCCAAAGGCTGCTTGTTGAAAATATTACTTGCTCTGCCCCAAATAATGGATATAGACTCTTCCAATTACTGCCATTTAACTGACATGGAAGATTCCACCAGGGCTAAAGGGTTAACTTTGCATATCAGTTTTCTTCTTCAGAAGCACTGATCCAAATCTAACCAAACTTGGCATGAATTATCTTTGGGGGATACCCATTTCAGTTGGTTTCTGGAATAACAATCTCATAAACCACTGGCATTAGGCCTAAAAAAGTTAAAAATCTGTTGCTCAGGCCCTCCCACATGGACCTTTTGGTAGCCGCATGCAAAGCCTTCTGGCACTCTAGGGACGAAATACACCACCCATGCTATTCTGTAGATTTTGAGGACTAAAACATGAAAGAAACTAAGTATAAGAACTTTTGATGGCAAAGAAATAATTACAAAAATAAAACATAAAATAAAATAGAAAACCACCCGCCCCCATGCACTTTTACAAAAAAATGTTCTGAGAAACAGAAGATCTACTTTGTGGGGCCTTATGCCCACTTTTGTCATAACTGACAAGTTCTGTCATAGCTCCCTCTGTGATAATAAAAATCACTTGGGGGTTTTGTCATAAATTTGTTAACCAGTATTGTAATAAAAATCCACAGTTTTTGTAATAAAAAAAAATATCATTTTTCTCATAGAAATCAACAGGTTTTGTGAGACACTTCTTACTGCCCAAAGCAACCAGGCGACAGTAAAAGGGTACATACCATCCATACAAAACAACCATACCTGACATCCACACACACCCAGCAATATCATGTGGCATAGAATTACTGACTACCCAAGGCAACAACATGATGGTATAAGGTGGGTAAGTTGAACTTTGGGATAACAGGGGTTTTTTTTAATGCCAGTGTAAAAAAATGTAATGTCTTACAAAACTTGTTGATTTCTATTACAAAAGTTGTGATATTTTTTTTTGAACATGACAAAACTGGTGCCCCCATGGAATCACCAATGCTTGTGGTGGAAGTCCTCAAAAATGGTTAACATGGGTATAAACGATTGACAAAAATTGACTTTAGCTTCATGTTGTGATCACAGTTAGTCATTGTGCAGAAATATGTGACCTTAAACACCAATAAATAAATAAATAAAACCTGGCAATTTTTATTACAAAACTGGTAGCCTGATTTATGACAAAACCTGGTGATTTTTATGTGTACCCATACTATGTATGGTACACATAATGCCGACATCCGGTGTGGCCATCCATCGTTCGTCCATCCTTTGTCCATCCATCTGTCTGTCTGTCCATCCATCCGTCTGTCTGTCCATCCGTCTGTCCATCTGGTGTCCGTTTCCATTTCTTTGGCATTTGATAACTTGAAAAATATTGCTTGGATTGTCAAGTTACTTTATATTTGTGTTCAGATTACTGATGTGCCGAGCTGTATAGTTTTTGGTGTAAATCTGATAATTTGATCCTGAGATATTAACTCTTTATCCTTCCAATTGAGAATTCTTCCAATCCCTTTGGCATGAGATAACTCAAAAAATATCAATCCAAATGTTATGTTACTTTATACATATCTTCAGGTTACCGATGTTCCGAGCTGTATAGTTTTTGATGTAAATCTGTTATTTTGATCCCGAGATATTAACCCTTTATCCTTCAGATTGAAAATTCCTCCAATCCCTTTGGCATTCAATAACTTGAAAAATATTGCTTGGATTGTCAAGTTACTTTATATTTGTGTTCAGGTTACTGATGTACCGAGCTGTATAGTTTCTGGTGTAAATCTGTTATTTTTATCCTGAGATATTAACCTTTATCCTTCAAATTGAAAATTCCTTCAATCCCTTTGGCAGTCGATAACTTGAAAAATATTGCTAGGATTGTCAAGTTAATTTATATTTGTGTTCAGGTTACTGATGTGCCGAGCTGTATAGTTTTTGGTGTAAATCTGATAATTTGATCCTGAGATATTAACCCTTTATCCTTCAAATTGAAAATTCCTTCAATCCCTTTGGCATTCGATAACTTGAAAAATATTGCTTGGATTGTCAAGTTACTTTATATTTGTGTTCAGGTTACTGATGTGCCGAGCTGTATAGTTTTTGGTGTAAATCTGATAATTTGTTCTTGAGATATTAACCCTTTATCCTTCAAATTGAAAATTCCTCCAATCCCTTTGGCATGAGTTAACTCAAAAATTATCAATCCGTTTGTCATGTTACTTCATATATGTATTCAGGTTACTGATGTGCTGAGCTGTATAGTTTTTGGTGTAAATCTGATAATTTGATCCTGTGATATTAAAATTTTATCCTTCAAATTGAGAACTCCTCCAATCCATTTCTTCGGCATGCGATAACTCAGTAAATATTAATCCGATTAACAGGTTACTTTATATATGTATTCAGGTTACTGATGTGCTGTGCTGTATAGTTTTTTATGTAAATCTAATAATTTGATCCGGAGATATTAACCCTTTATCCATCAAATTAGTCACTCCTCCAATCTATTTCTATATGTACCCATACCATGTATGGTGTACATAATATCGGCATCCAGGGTGGCCCTCTGTCATACAGCTTTCTACTAGTTAGTTGTTCGTATGGGTACACATCTGACTGTTTCATCCACCTATTTTTAGCTTAACTTGACAGTCAAGATAAGCTATTGCCATCACACGTGTTGAAGTCTGTTAGTCTAAGACTGTGAGTCTACCAGTCTGTTCACATTTTCCTTTAGCACTGGCTACACCCTGTAGTTCTTATCCAATAGTCATGAAATTTCATATGCAGGTTTGAGGTCATGTCTAGATGAGAACGTCCCCTTTTGGTCGCAATCGGTCAGCTGTGATGGCTGTCTGAGCCCAAAACCTTTAACACAGTGTACAGGTCGTATTTATGAAGGGATTTCATTGTAACTTGGTAGGATGACTTTGTGTAATGTCTAGATGAGAACGTCCCCTTTTGGTCATGATCTGTCAACCTTGATGGCTGCCCAAGCCCGAAACCCAAAAACATTTAGTACAGTCTACAGGTCGTATTTAATATGGAGGGATTTCATTGTAACTTGGTAGGATGACTCCATATGATGTCTAGCTGAGAACGTCCCCATTTGGTCGCAATCTGTTTACTGTGACGGTTGCCTGAGCCCAACGCCTTTTAGCACAGTCTACAGGTCGTATTTATGGAGGGATTTCATTGTAACTTGGTAGGATGAGTCCATATAATGTCTAGATGAGAACGTCCCTTTTTGGTCATGATTGGTCAACTGTGAAGCCCGAAAATCTTTAGCACAGTCTACAGGTCGAATTTATGAAGGGATTTCATTTTGTTACTTTGTTTAGATGAGAATGTCCCCTTTTGGTCACGATCATTCAACCGTGATGGCTGCCCGAGCCCCAAACCCGAAAACCTTTAGCACAGACTACAGGTCGTATTTATGAAGGGATTTCATTGTAACTTTGTAGGATGACTCGATATAATGTCTAGACGAGGACATCCCCTTTTGGTTGCGATGGGTCAACTATGATGGCTACACAGGCCCGAAGCCCAAAAACCTTTAGCACAGTCTACAGGCCATATTTTTGAGGCATGGTGGATTTGTGGTAACCGGTTCTCGTCAGATCACCAAAGTGTAGCAACGTCAAGCCCGGTTACTCCTTGGATGGATGACCATCTGAGCGATTGATTCAGTCTCCCACGTTGCCCAAGGACACAATGAGGGTCATCCCGGATGGGGATCAAACTCCGGACCTCTTGCATATAAGTGCTCCCCTAGCTATGCATTAACTCTTAACCAGCTGAGTATTTTCAAGATATTTTTCATCAAACATAGTCATGACTGCTGTGCAATGGCATAGCCATGGTGTGGCTGAGGAAGGCACCCCCCCCCCCCCCACCCCACCCCCTCCAAATTTAAGTCATGCTCCCCATGTTAACTCAAACCATATATAGGGAACATCAGGCAAAACATTTTAATATCAAACAATTTCCTTGATTCTGAGTCCGTTTGTGTCCATAATTTATAAGTTGTGACCATCAATAATTAGGCCACATATTAATTATGGACACACACAGACTCAGAGTCAAGGAAATTGCGTTTTCTTTGATTCAAGTTTCAATTTTTTGGGGGGGGGGGAGGGGAGGAGGGGGAGTCACCCTCTCTTGTGCTTGCCCTCATATTGCTGCTGTGGGGCGTGGATGATGCAGCAAATCATATTCTGTATGCCCCCCTAGATATTACTCTTGCCCCCCTAACTTTGATATCCTGGCTATGTGTCTGCTGCTATAAAGCAACTATGCCTTGATTTAGGGAAAAATTCATCTAAATTGACTTCAGGAAATCATTAGTGAAAGATCCATTAAGTTTGCAGTGTAGTAATTTAATTAAACTTTTTCCAATTATACTTATTTCAATGGCAAGAGGAACTGTGTCTTGGGAAGGAATATCAGCAGCACATAAGGAGTTAGGATTGTAGCAAGGGAATTTCTCCTTCATCTGTGTAGTAACTCCATCATTTTAACTTAAATCTTTGATCTTTGTGTAACTTGGAAACTTGGGACATGAAGGTATTTTAAGTCGAAAGATGGGGGATTACCATTTTCAATCCGATTCAAATGGAGGAACAGCTACCTTATATTTTATCTTTGAATGATAAATTTGGAGACACGAAACTTTTTGCCTGCAGGTGGATTTTCCTTCTGGTACAAAAAATAGTCTTTCGGTTACCTAACAGTAGTACAACTGATACTCTAAACAGTAGTCCTTTTCTGACTTTTTGACGACAGACCTTGTTGATTTTTTCATCAAATCAAGTCATAGCTGCTGTATTTATGTTATGAGAAATTCAAAAGAATACTTAGCAAATTGAAATTTGATTTTGGGTACAGTAAGGAAGTGCAGCTGTGTTGGAGTCCTAACATGTAATATCTATTTGTTTTTCACATTCATGGATCATTCATGCTTTATGGGATATTGTAGTGACATGTGTACATCAAAACTTCAGTAAATACTTTTTGTAAAGACATAATTTCACCATTAACTCTTAACCCGCTGAGAATTTTAAAAATATTTTCATCAAATCTAGTCTAGTCTAGTCATAGATTTGATGAAAAATTCATTTAAATTTAACTTGAGAAATCACCGATAAAAAAATCCATTTATTTTACCAGAGGAAATTTTGATTAAATGAGCCTAAATTATCCTTATTTAGGCCAGACCTTTAGATCAGTCTAAGTTGGGCACAACGGCAAATATGGATGTGGCCTGCACTGTTGGAAAAACAGCACCTGTATTTTATTCTTCTTGGCGTCTGTTTTAGGTTCCTGTCTTAAAAATGATAGTTTACAACCCTTTGTTATAGGTCTTCACCATAATTATTGGTTCCCACCACCCTTTGACGTAAGTTTACTCGACTAACTCGAGAAGGCTTCTTAGTATCCTAGTGTTGAGCCAAAGTCCTATCTGAATGTAGATTACACATGGCATTTACTGAGAAATGCCACAAACATGAATATAATAGATGTCAAGCTTTAAGTGCATGATCATATAGGATTCACCACAGAAATGCAATCGCTGTCGACAGTGTCGTACACGACACTGTCGACTCCAATTGCTTTTCTATGCTGAACTCTGTGGGTTTCTTTTTAAAATTATTTATCTGTTGCATTGTTTGATTCCATGGTAAGCGCTAAGCTATATTGCAAGCATCAGGGAAAACTGGCCAAACGAAATATTGTTGAAACACTGCAAAACTTTGGAAAAAGTTTCAAACTCCGCATAATTTGGGCGCAATTATCTTATTTGGGCACAATGTTTACCATCGTTAGTTGGGAAGAATTTAAAAGCCTGATTTCGGCCGCAAGAGAAATTCTGTCCTAACTCAGCACAAGCAGTGTTAGCTTTGGTTGAAGACAAGTGCATCATGTTAGCACACAGCACCACTGTACCCCCATGTGTGCTATCTGGATTAAGTGCCTTGCCCATGGACACAATCCAGTTATCTCTGGTGGGGATCAAACTGTGGACCTTTTGTTGGAAGTCATCGCTGTACTTAACTTGGGTAATAACATTAAGGTTACACTGAAGGTCAATTATTACTGCACTCGCTTGTTTGAATAATAATTTGACTACTGAACATTTTTTGGTTGACCCTTTACTTTACACAACAGCTATAACTGGCCAGAGGTACGGTTCACAAAAATTGTTCTTCAAGTTTTATTTTTTAAATTTTTTTCTCAAAAACAGCTTTCTGGCACAGGCAGTTGTGCTCATTTCAGTTGTTCAAGAAGTTTTTTTATGGTTGCCTAGGGCTGCAACGATTAATCGTGAAACGAATGTATCGCGATTCATTCTCCGACGATATGTATCACAATTTGCTTGCAGTGTATCACGATACACGTGGACCCAAAATTCCATGAATATTTTGTTAACGTTACTTCCAAAATGGCCTCCTTGTTAACTATTTGCATCCATTACATGTAGTTTTCCTTTGAACTCGGTATTGTAGAGTTCTGAATTTACATTGTTCTCAGGTATTTGTTAGCATTGAATAGCACAAACTATTAACCTCGCTCTTGAACCATTATATACTATGATCCAACAAATCACAAATTCCAGGAAAACAGAAGAGTGTGTCATGATGTTTTGTAGTCAAGAAGTTTGAGAAATCTAATTTCATTGAAATGAAGCTGCTTGACCCAAAAGTGTATGATGATTGTTATTTGGCCACTGTGTGGATGGATATTAGACTTTTCCATGTACTCACCAGCCCAGTAGAAATGTAAGGACTCAAGAAGCAAATCAGCAGTTATGGACCACCTGGTGGCCCAGTGATCCATAACTGCAGATTCATTCTTGTGTCCTCACTTTTTGTTGATTGACGAGTGTATTGTGATATGTATTGATTTGTGGGGATCGTATCATGATATACATTGTATCATGAGAAAACATATCGTTGCAGCCCTAGTGTTGTCTGCTATTTGCTTTAGGTGAAGGGTTAAAATTTGTAGCTTTGTTTCTCACCTTCCCTTTCCTCCAGTCAATTTCCTGAGTAGAGCACTATGAGATAAAGCTCTCTTGTTCTGTAAATGTGTGAACTTCCTTATTGACCAGGGCAAAACTGGCAAGTGCTATATATAATCTCTTTCAAATTTTATTGTTTTCAATTTTTGTCTTAAAAACATAGCTTATGACACCTCATTGGAATGAGTGCCAATGAGGGGTCATAAGCTTTGTTTTTGAGACAAAAATTGAAAATTTTTTAGTAATTCAAGAATTTCTTTTGCAAGTATCGTCTGCTGTCTGCAACAGGCAAATAGTTAAGAATGACCATTTCCAGCTACTGATACAGTACAATGATCATGCAAGTGAACAAGTATGTCTGCACGTAACTTGCAAGCTTTAATCTGTCTCATAATCATTGATCCAAGTCAGTGTGACAATGTTTGCCTGTTTCAGAGCAAGTTTGTTCCTTTGTTAACCCATATAATACAGTAGTTTAAGGCAACAGTTGATCGATCAATTACTTTTTTGATTGATCAAGATGTTGATCATTGGTTAATCGGTTAACCATTTCAGCTCTAGTACAGGCTTCATTCTTGATTGATGTTTTTTTAAACGAAGGTAATCTCCAATCTCGGCCTTTGGTACAAGGCCATCTCAGCTTTTGTTGTGCTGGGTTGGTAATCAAAGAGGGTCAGCTTTATTAAAAAAGCAGTTATCAGTAAATAAATTTTCTTACAGCCAGTTCTAATAAAATTCAAAAATAAACATTGCTGGTTTATCAGAAATGAATTTTTTCAGTATTCACTTAGGCCTTTAGATTACCCCAAGAAAAATATGTTAATTCTCTGTGCCTATTCTGCATTTTAGAATAACTTCCATCAGAATATGACCATAGACTCCCAAAGAAAGGCATGACATTAAAACATAACAGGATAAAACTGTTATTTTTGGTTTTAATGTCTCCAAATTAGGACAAAATAGTGTCCCCAAAATAAATGAATTTACAGGCCTAATTCACTACAACTGAGGATTATCAATAATTCTTGTCCATTTTATTTTCACAGCAGTCACCACTGAAATTCATCGATTGTTAAATCTTCATAATGTGCCTTAAAATTAAGAAAATGGCTTAACCCTTTACCCAGTGCACACAATATCAAAATTCATTATTTTAAATATTATTTTTCCACATTTTTAAAAAACATTCAATAAAACCATATCATGTGACACCTCAATGGAACAAGCTCATTCCAATGAGAGGTCCCATGATATGATTTGGGTGAAATTTTTAAAAAAATATTTTTTCAGCTGCTCAATTTGGAAATTACATGGGCAGATACGACTAATTCATTAGGTGAAGAGTTAAGTTGCTTCCTTTTTGGAGCCTCTCTTCTATCATTGTTGTTAGAATCTTTGAGATTCAGTTCAATTTAAAACCATTTCACAGATATTCGATTAAATTTGAAATCCTTTGTGATATTTGGAAGGAACATAAATCCCTGCAAAATTTCTAAATATATTATAAAGGGTGATGTACTGTGGAATCCTGTTAATTGAATAGCCACTGCCAATGGAAATTATTCAATTAACAGGAGTATTCAGGGATTCTGTCACTTTCCTCTGTTCTGCAGATAAACTTAGCATTTATTCTATTATATCTTGTTTGACAGAGCTCCAGGAGCTCTGTCAAACCAGATATAAAAGTTCAAATGCCTGTATTGGACGTTCTGAAGCCATATAGGTCTATAAACAAAGGAAAATTGGGGAGAGTCAAGGTAATTTCTCGACAGGTTGCAAGATTTTTTATTCAATTAACAGGAGTTTACTCTGTAACCTACATTCAATTAACTGGTCAAATTTGTACTGGAGGTATGTTAAATGGTTTTGTTTGGGAAATTATGTTCAGTTAACAGGGTTATTCACTAATATAAGAGGTATCCAATTAAGTGGTCTCCACTGTATCTCCTATATTCTAGGCAGCATTTTCTTTTGGATAGACCCCTATGTGTACTAGGCTATTTTGTACTGCCACACATCCATATGAAGCTATCAGGTTGGCTTCATACAGACATGGTATGGTACACAGTAATGCTGTAGAAATATCCTACACTAAGTATCGCCTGGTGTATAGGGGAGATAATTTCTGCTAACCAGTACCACAGATGTGATCATCAGAAATGGGATTTGATTCAATGGGAAAGTTTTTTTTATCCTATTTGATTTCATTTGCGCAAAAACAATGCGATTTGCTCTTCCCTAAATGTTTATTAGTCCCCTACCGGCATCGCCGCTGGGACTATAGGTTTGCACTCTGTCCATCTGTCAGTCTGTCAGTCACACTTTAGTTTTTCGGACTTTTTTTGGAAATGCTTCAACCGAATGATTTCATTTTTGGTACCCTACTATAGAACGATGACTTAAGATCAAGTTTGAGTTTCATGCTGATTGCATTATTCTTGTGTGAGTTATGGCCCTTGGAAATATGGAAAAGCACCAAAATATCAGTTTACCAGACTTTTTTTTGGAAACGCTTCAACGGAATAATTTCATTAAACTACTATAGAATGGTAAATTACAGATCAAGTTTGAGTTTCATGCTGATTGCATTATTCTTGTGTGAGTTATGGCCCTTGGAAATATAGAAAAGCGTCAAAATATCAGTTTTCCGGACTTTTTTTTGGAAACGCTTCAACAGAATGATTTCATTTTTGGTAACCTGCTATAGAACGTTGACTTACAGATCAAGTGTGAGTTTCATGCTGATTGCATTATTCTTGTGTGAGTTATGGCCCTTGGAAGTATGGAAAAGCGTCAAAATATCAGTTTTCCTGACATTTTTTGGAAACGCTTCAACTGAATGATTTCATTTTTGGTAACCTACTATAGAACGATGACTTACAGATCAAGTTTCATTTGCACTCTGTCCATCCGTCAGTCAGGCTGTCAGTCACACTTTAGTTTCCGGACTTTTTTTTTGGAAATGCTTCAACAGAATGATTTCATTCTTGGTAACCTACTATAGAACGATGACTTACAGATCAAGTTTGAGTTTCATGCTGATTGCATTATTCTTGTGTGAGTTATGGCCCTTGGAAATATGGAAAAGTGCCAAAATATCAGTTTTCCGGACTTTTTTTGGAAACGCTTCAATGGAATTCATGCTGATCACATCTATGTTATAACATTTGTATAATTATTAATGCTCATTAGTCCGGTAGGGGACATTTTATTGCTTCTGCGATACGTGAGCTCTTGTTAATCCTGATTCCCTCACAAGGAATCAGGGAGCGGGGGAGGTTGATTTCATATGCAGCACTCATATCTCATGCTTGCACTATTTGTAGACATTTTGAGATTCAGAAGGAATCTTTATTTTTTTCACCAAGCATTGAATGTCATCTGGAATTTTATTACTTTAAGCCCCATGCGGATCATAGAATTCAGGATGTTTAGAGGACCCTTTGAAGTGGGGTCTCAGGCACCATTTGTAGTGCATGATTGTTGTGGCAATCAAGTTCTGTTTTACTGGTAACAGTGCCTGAGGTGTGCTCTGAACTTGGCAGCATTGGTTTAAACAATTGACTAAACTTAACTTTATATTTGTGTTGTAGCTATTGTTCAGCCATAGGTGTTGAAAGTGACCTTAACACATTGCATGCTGTTGGCAAATATTCCTGCCCAGGACAGGAAATCCCTGGCTGCTAAAATATATTAAAATTTGGGGACATATAATAAGATTTCCAGTGCGAACAGTATCAGTCTTTTGATGAGAGATTTTTTTAGTCGCATTTTCATGAATTAAAATTCATCAAATCTCGTCATGGCAGCTCAAAGCAGCCATGACTAGATTTGATGAAAAAGGTTTTTAAAATACTCAGCAGGTTAATAGTTAAAAGCAGTAAATAAATGTGTTCCATTTTTAGCCAGAAGCAAGTGAAACTTTGCAAATTTAGATTTGCATTTCACAAACAAAAGAATCTAAAATACTTGGCCTGTTGGAGTACTTCAAAAACTATTATGCTATGAAAACTAGCTCCATGGCATTGTTGTTGATATACACTAACATTTTGTTTGTTACATTCGTTCTTGTTCTATTAACATTTGTTATTATTTATAGTACTGATATGCATGATTGTATTCTAATTGCAGCTATTCTACTATTTACTATCCCTTCCACATGCATGGAGAGCAATCTCTTGGTTACACTGATCAGTACTGGGAGAGAGCATATTCTCCTGTGGATAATAGGTATGCTTTATGCAATAATTGTACTCCTGTTGTATCTGTATTGTCGTTATTATATACAATTATATATTACTGTAAAAGTCTTGTTGTTTTGGGTGTTTTTTGTGGGTTTTTTCCTTGGCTTAAACTTGTGGCATACAGTACAAGTCAAAATAATTTGTAGGATAACCACTATAAACTAGGTATCTTTCTCTTCCTACACTGATAAGGCCAGAATCTGACATCATTTTCTGGATAGCTTTCCCTGAGAGCTTTCCAGAAAATGAGGTCAGATTCTGATCTTATCAGTGCAGGAGCAGCAGTGTATTTAGTTTATTGTGGTTATGCTACAATTTATTTTGGCTTGTACTGTAAATTTCCAGATCTTCAGAATACATAAACTCTATGCATGATGCTGGCTGATCTGGACAGCAATAGTCCTGTCACCAGAATAATTGTAATCCTGCTTTTATATTTAACCTTTCTATCCACTATGTTGTCAAAATTTCTTATTTAAATTAAAAAATTTTTTTTTTTTTTTCAAATTTTTCATTTTTAGCTCAACTTTGACGTAAGTCAAATTTGAGGTTATGCCGTGACCCGTCGTCCATCCATCTGTCCGTCAACAATTCAATACGGCTCAGGCTGGGGGCTGTATTTATGAACTGATCTTCATGAAACTTCTTGGATGAGAACAAGTTTTTCTGGGTGCGGTCCAAAATTCAAGATGGCTGCCAGTGGCCATTTTGTACCGAAATTAGGTCCAATCAGTTTTTAGCTCACCTGGCCTAAAAGGCCATGTGAGCTTTCCTCATCACTTGGCGTACGGCGTCATCCAGCGTCCGTAAACTTTTCACATTTACATCTTCTTCTCTGTATCCTCTGAGCCAGTGTGAACCAAACTTGGCAGGAATGGTCTATGGGAGGTCCTCTACAAACGATCCTCATTTTGTTCCCATCGGATGAAAAACATGGCTTCCAGAGGCATCCTTTGATTCTGGTTGGTGGATTTTCAAAAATCTTCTCTAAAACTGCCAGGTGAAATGTTTTGAAACTTCACATAAATGATGACTTGTACCCCCTCTACCAACGATCCTCATTTAATGTTGATTGGGTCACAAACATGGCCACAATTGCAGTTTATAGTTACTGTAGAAACCCTATGAGAAATCACATTTTCATCATTTTCTCTGGAACTACTGAGCTGACAGGAACCAAACCTGGCAGGGATAGTCTATGGGAGATCCTCCACAAACAATCCTCATTTTGATCCCGTGGGTTTGAAAACATGGCCGCCAGAGGCATTCTTTGATTCTGATTGGTGGATTTTGAAACATCTTCTCCTCTGAAACCACAGGGCCAAATGTTTTGAAACTTTGCATGGTTGATGACTGGGACCCCCTCTACCAACAATCCTCATTTAATGTTGATCGGGATGCAAACATGGTTTCAATTGCAGCTTATAGTTACTATAGAAATCCTGTGGGAAATCACATTTTCATCTTCTCTGGAACTACTGAGCTGACATGAACCAAAACTGGCAGGAATGGTCTATGGGAGGTCCTCTACAAACAATCTGCATTTTGTTCCTGTGGATTGAAAAATATGGCCTCCAGAGGCATTCTTTGATTCTGCTAGGTGGATTTTCAAAAATCTCTAAAACTGCCAGGCCAAATGTTTTGATACTTCACATAAATGATGCCTGGGACATCCTCTACCAACGATCCTCATTTAATGTTGTTCAGATTGTAAACATGGCCATAATTGTGGCTTATAGTTACTACAAAAACCCTATGGGAAATCACATTTTCATCTTTGCTGGAACTTCTAAGCCGACGTGAACCAAACCTGGCAGGGATAGTCTATGGGAGGTCTTCTACAAATGTTGACACGGCCAACGTTCTTAGAACTTAGTTTAATCAGACCTCAATATTTCCCTTTGGCACACCCTACAGGGCGCATTTATGATTGGATTGCTTTGAAACCTGGCATGCTTGTTTGGGGTGACCTCTAGATTGGAGCTCTGGATTTTCTTCCATTTCCGTCAAAAAATGTTTCCGTGGCCAACATTCTTAGAACTTAGTTTAATCAGACCTCAATATTTCCCTTTAGCACATCCTACAGGGCACATTTATGATCGGATTGCTTTGAAACCTGGCATGCTTGTTTGGGGAGACCTCTAGATGGGAGCTATCGATTTTTTTCCATTTCTGTCAAAAAATGTTGCCACGACCAACATTCTTAGAACTTTGTTTAATCAGACCTCAATATTTCCCTTTGACACACCCTACAGGGCACATTTATGATCGGATTGCTTTGAAACATGGCATGCTTGTTTGGGGAGACCTCTAGATGGGAGCTATCGATTTTCTTCCATTTCCGTCAAAAAATGTTGCCACGGCCAACGTTCTTAGAACTTAGTTTAATCAGACCTCAATATTTCCCTTTAGCACACCCTACAGGGCACATTTATGATCGGATTGCTTTGAAACCTGGCATGCCTGTTTGGGGTGACCTCTAGATGGGAGCTATCAATTTTCTTCCATTTCCGTCTGTCAAAAAATGTTGCCGCTGGCAACGATCTTTGAACTCAGTTCAGTCAGGCATCAATATATTCCTTTGGCATGCCCTACAGGGCACATTTATGATCAGATTATTTTGAAACTTTGTATGCTTGTTTGGGGTTTCCTCTAGATAGGAGCTATCGATTTTCTTCGATTTTCGTCAAAAAAAGTTGCCACTGGCAATGACCTTCGATCAACTTAGTAAAAACTTAGTGTAGTTAAGCATCAATATTTCCCTTTGACACACCCTGCAGGGCACATTTATGATTGGATCGCTTGCAAACTTGGTGTGGTTGTGTGGGGTGACATCTATGTGGGACCTGTCAATTTTCTTCCATTTCTGTCAAAAAATGTTGCCACGGACCTTTGAACTTAGTTTAGTGAAAAAAGTTGCCATTTACAATAACCTCTCAACATACTGCATTTGTGTATCAACATTCTTCCTTTACCAGTCTTACAGTTTACATTTAAAAATGCCTGGATTACTCTGACGTTGTGCACACACAATGCTGTTATGTTGAAATTTCATCGAATATTAAAAAACTTGTTACTTTTTGTACACTCCACCATTATTGGTGTAAGAGTACATATATAATAAATAAATAAATTATTCTCAAGTTACTTATCTGAAATACTGATTGGTGACAGGTGTTTGGAAAAGCATGGAAGTTTTGTTTATTTTATTTTCCAAGTAGCTGTCCAGTAAAAATAAATCTTTTAAGATATGACAAAATAGGAGTAAAAATGTGTTTCCTGTAACCCTTTCTTTACCTATCCAAATTTATTTGAAAGACAATACTGTCTGAAAAATTTGTAATTTTCAAAATATTTAACCTTCTTTTACTGATTTTTAGCTCAACTTTGACGAAGTCAAATTTGAGCTATTGTCATGGCCCGTTGTCCGTCTGTCAATCCGTCTGTCCGTAGTCAACAATTGGCTATGGCTCGGGCTAGAGGTCGTATTTATGAACCGATCTTTACGAAACTTCTTGTGTACCTTTGTTATGACCCTGGGACGGGAACGAGTGTTTTTAGGTGTGGTCCGAAATTCAAGATGGCTGCCAGTGGCCATTTTGTACCGGTGATGCAAAAATCAGTTTTTTGTACAGAACTTCTGTATGAAAGTTCTGATTTGAATAAAGTTTTGTATAAATGTTTAGTACCATGGGATACATCACATATAATACGGGTTTTTTTCTCGTGCGTAAATTATGCAAATTAGACTGACTTTGATTTATTTAGTGTTACTTTCAGAGCTGTAAGTGCCAAGCTGCTATGGCTCGGGCTAGAGGCCGTATTTATGAACCAATCTTTACGAAACTTCTTGGGTACCTTTGCTATGACCGTGGGATGAGAACGAGTGTTTTTGGGTGCAGTCCGAAATTCAAGATGGCTGCCAGCAGCCATTTTGTACCGACGATGCAGAAATTTTTTTTTTGTACAGAACTTCCATATGAAAGCTCTGATTTGAATAATTTTTCGTATGAATGTTTAGTACCATGAGATACATTACATATCATATGGGTTTTTTTCTCGTGCTTATATTATGCAAATTAGACTAACTTTGATTTATTTAGTGTTACTTTCAGCACTGTAAGTGCAAATCCCTATACGGCTCGGGCTAGAGGCCGTATTTATGAACCGATTTTTACGAAACTTCTTGGGTACCTTTGTTATCACCGTGGGATGAGAACGAGTGTTTTTGGGTGTGGTCCGAAATTCAAGATGGCCACCAGCAGCCATTTTGTACCAAAATTAGTGCAATCAGTCTTCTGTACAAAACTTCTGTATGAAAGTTCTGATTTGAATAAATTTTTGTATGAATGTTTAGTAACATGGAATACATCACATATAGTACGGGTTTTTTTCTCGTTCAGAAATTATGCAAATTAGATGAACTTTGATTTATTCAGTGCTACTTATACACTGTAAGTGCACATGTCAATACGGCTCGTGCTAGAGGCTGTATTTATCAACCGATCTTCACAAAACTTCTTGGGTACCTTTGTTATCACCTTGGGACGAGAACGAGTGTTTCTGGGTGCGGTCCAAAATTCAAGATGGCTGCCAGTGGCCATTTTGTACCGAAATTAGGTCCAATCAGTTTTTTGTCACAACTTCTACACAGCTCATATTTGTGAACTGATCTTCACGAAACTTCTTGGGTACCTTTGTTTTCACCTTGGGACAGGAATGGTGTGTTTTGGGGTGCCTTTGTTATCATTGTGCCATGAGAACAAATATTTTGGGGTTCAGTCAGACCCACTCTGGGACTCAAAGATTTCTTTTCTAGTTTAGCATCTGACTGTCACCCACCTTTACAATACTTTACCTATACATTTGTTACAGGCAACAGTCAGTATTTATATACAGACCATTACAATACTTTATATGTACCTTTGTTATCAGGTCATTACCTAGATGTTTGTCATTGCTGTGTCACATACTATACATGTACATGTCTTTGTCTTGACAAGTTGAGCTACAGTGTCATTGACACTTTCATTTTGTTGAAACAGAATTCATAAATGTGTGCATTTTCAAGAAATCTTCTTTGAAACTGCAAGGCCAAATGTTTTGAAACTTAATGTGACTGATCACTGTAACCCCCTTCACCAATGATCCTCATTTAATCTTCAGTTATGGCTGCAATTGTGGCTTACAGTTACTATAGAAACCCTGTAGGAAATCACATTTTCATCATCATCTCTGAAAGTACTGAGCCAGTGTGAACCTGACTTGGCAGGCATGGTCTATGAGAGGTTCTCTACAACTGTTACTCATTTTATTCCTGTTGGATGAAAAATGTGGCTGCCAGATGCATTCTTTGATTCTGTTGGTCAATTTTGAAAACTCTTCTCTGAAACCAGAGGACCAAATGTTTTGAAACTTTGCATGGTTGATGACTGGGAAACCCTCTACAACATTCCTCATTTAATGTTGATCGTGTTGCAAACGTGGCCACAATTGTGGTTTATAGTCGCTATAGAAAAAACCCTATGGAAAATCCCATTTCCATCTTCTCTCTGGAATTACTGAGCCGACGTGAATCAAAACTTGACAGGAATAGTCTATAGGAGGCCCTCCACAAATGATCCTCTCTTTGTTCCCGTTGGTTGGAAAATATGGCCACAAGAGACATTCTATGATTCTGTTTGATGGATTCAAATGTTTTGAAACTTCATGTGATTGAGGACTGGGGCACCTACCACTGATCCTCATGTAATGTTGATGTAATGTTGCAAACATGGTCACATTTGCAGCTTTTAGTTACCATGGAAAGCCTACGGAAAATCACATTTTTTATATGTAATTCCAGGCGAACGATTACAGTCTCTTTAGAGCCTCTAGTTTGTACACAACTTCTATACGGCTCAGGCAAGAGGCCGTATTTATGAACCGATCTTTATGAAACTTCGTGGGTACCTTTGTTATCACCTTGGGACGAGAACGAGTGTTTTTGGGTGCAGTCTAAAATTCAAGATGGCTGCCGGTGGCCATTTTGTACCAAAATTAGGTACAATCAATTTTTGGTACAGAACTTCTATATGATGGTTCAGATTTGAATAAATTTTTGAATGAATGTTTAGTAACATGGATTACATCACATATAATACGGGTTTTTTCATGTGCAGAAATTATGCAAATTAGATGAACTTTGATTTATTCAGTGCTGCTTATACACAGTAAGTGCACATGTCAATATGCCTCGGGCTAGAGGCTGTATTTATGATCTGATCTTCACGAAACTTCTTGGGTACTTTTGTTATCACCTTGGGACAAGAAAGTGTGTTTTTGGGTGTCTTCCAAAATTCAAGATGGCTTCAAGATGGCTGCCGGTGGCCATTTTATACTGATATTAGGTGCAATCAATTTTTTTTGTACAGAACTTCTAGGACTACATTTGTTATCAACATGGGATGGTAACAAGTGCTTTTGGTCTCTGCCCAAAATTCAAAATGCCTGTCGGCGGTCATATACTCTCCCAAAAAAGAAAGTGTGCATGCTAAAAAATAACACTAAAAAAAGATATATATCATTTTCATTCATGGAAATTTTATTCAATCACAGATGAATCAATTTGTGATCAACACGAGAAATTTCATTACGCTATGACGAATACTCTTGGTGCCATGGAGAGACAAAGACACTAAGGGTCAAACACAAAAGTCACACACTCAATATCTGGTATGACCTCCGTCTGCATCGACTACTGCTGTGCATCTACGCCTCATGGAAGCGAACAAGTTAGCATGGAAGTGGGTTAGGGTAGGGTTAGGTTAGGTAGGGTTCGGTTAGGTTAGAGTAGGGTTAGGGTTTAGGATTAGGTTAGGCTAACCCTAACCCTACTCTACACCACTGCAGTCGAGCACGACGATGACATAACGTCAAAATCGGACGAATTGCAGGTCTTCGAGGACGTAAGCCGTATTCTCTCAACCGGTTGATTACTGTTTGAGGATGTATCCGTCTCAGGGATGTTCCTGGCTGTCGCCGTTGCCGGTTCCGGAGATGGACGACACGGATATACCGATCTTGTGCAGGGGTGGTAACTCTGGGTCTCCTGGAGCGGGATCCTCGAACGTGATCATGTTGTGCATGTCGATGGACTAGCCTGTCTACAGTGTTACAGTGGCAGTTCAAATGCTGGGCAACCTCTCTGTGTGTTCTGCCAGCTCTAATCATACCCAGGGCAAGGAGACGTTGATTCATTGTCAATCTTGGCATGCTAATGTGGAGTCGTTTTAACAGCAGTGCAAGTTTGAATGTGAACAATAGGAAGGCCTTACTTTAGTGTTTAAATACCCAAGGATTCACACTGCTGCATGAATTTTCAGACTCTCCACGTGCAAAACATGCCTTTTCACAAATGTGCAGCACGTCATTTAACGTTAATGCAATTTTAACGGGGAAAGCTGTTTTTATGTTCAATATAACTTATTCATGAACAGGTTAACACTCTTTACACCTATGAAATTATTTTTTTGGACTTTGATCAATTTCTGCAATGCACACTTTCTTTTTTGGGCGAGTATATTTACGAGAATTGTGTGTATTACATTTTTTGTACAGAACATAGCGGTTTGCTGAAAGAAAACTCGTGAAATGAACTGCAGTGTTCGAGAATTTTCATATCACCTCACCACCAGTACTGGTATATATATGTATAGGTTATTTCCTAATGGACTCGTCAAAGTATGCTGAGAGTCTAGACTTTGTCTTTGGGCATGATTAGCCATTGTGCAGAAGTATGTGACCTTAAACACCAATACATAAATAAATAATTGTTCTACGTGTACTACAACCACTGAAATGTCTCTGGGCATGATTAGCCATTGTGCAGAAGTATGTGACCTTAAACACCAATAAATAAATAAATAATTGTTCTTTGTGTACTATAACCACTGAAATTTATAGTTGTTTTTAGCTGTGTTCCTCTCTTGTTTTTCATGTTTAATGCATGGCAGGTCTGTAAAAAATATCATGGCAAAAATGATGTAGTCAAACTTAGTTTGTTATACTGTTATCAAAAACAGTGGCCTAAACATGTGTAGTAACTTCCTGCCAATTGATTGCAGGTTAAAAACATTCTCAATCCAATGATCGCATGTGCGATTGCTACCTGCAATACAGATTTGTATCTTGTCTAGATATTTTTACTTGTATTGGGTGAAATATGTTCTTATTGTGAGATAAATGTCAGTATAATTTTGCCTTTCTCTTGTTTATAAATTCTAAAAAGGAAGTGGGTTACCTGAAAACACTGACATCAAAATATCAAAATTTCAAGTTGAAAATTTTTCCCATAAAGCAGCTAGGAATTTAACCTATTCTCTCTTGTTTGAGAGAGCTTATTGAGCATCTAATTCATGAGAGCAATATTGCAGTGTCTATGTTATTAGTAGTCTTGATAATACAGTGGAACCCTGTTGATTGAATAGCCACTTTGCCAGTAAACAATATTCAATTAACAGGAGTATTCAATTAACAGGAATTTGTCACTTTCCTGTATTCTAGAGATAAACTTAGCATTTATTCTATTATATCTTGTTTGACAGGGCTCTATGAGCTCTGTCAAACAAGATATAACAGATTAAATGCCTGTACTGGATGTATGGAGGCCAAATAGGTTAATAAACAAAGGAAAACTGGGGAGATTCAGGGTAATTTCTTGACAGGTTACAAGATTTTTTATTCAATTAACAGGACTTTACTCTGTAACCTATATTCAATTAACAGGTCAAATTTGTACTGGAGGTATGGTAAATGGTTTTGTGTTGGGAAATTGTTAGCTCACCTGACTGAAAGTCAGGATGAGCTTTTCTTATCACTCTTCGTCCGTCGCCTGTCATCTGTCGTCCGTCGTCCTGCGTGAAGGTGGTGTTTGAGCCTCTTTCTCCTAAACCACTGGCCACATTTTAATTAAATTTCATGTACGTAGTGGCTATATAGTGGCATTTTGATTTTATGCAAATTAGGTTTCGGCTCATATTGAACAGAGGGGTTGGGGGAAAAAATGGCCAAATTTTTTGAAAATCTTCTTCTAATGAACCACCAGTAGCAGAGACTTGATATGTGGTATACAAAGTCCTTTTGAGTTTTAGAAGCAAGTTTGTTCAAGAGAAGTTTGTCGGGCATTATTTGCCTTCGTTATGGGAGGGGCAAAATTTTTGGCCATGCCTAAAATTTCTATTTTCAGAACCGTGAGATGATAATGGGTCATAAGTAGTTGATTGATGCAAGAATTTTTTTTCTCATTGCCCCATGGGAACCTCGGGAGCTAAAAATAGGAAAAGCCTTAAAACTGCCATGTCTCCAAAACTACATGGCACAGAGAATTCTTATTTTGTATAAAGCTTACTTTCATCCAGTAGAATGGAATAGTTAAAAAAATCCCTATCGGTTTGATCACAAGGTACTTTTTTCAGGACTTTAAAAAAGTTCTGAGTCAGCACTTTTTAACACTGTAGGCAATGGGAAAAACATTAAAAAAAGTTTGTTCAAATCGGCCCCTTGGGTTCATATTTGGGCTCAGTATAGGAGCCTGATGTCGAAATTAGCATTTCAGGCAAATTTCTTAAAAAATCTTCTCCAGATCCAGCAGGCAGAATCTTTTGATATTTGGTATGCGACACTGTGGGGTGGATCTGATTCAAGTTTGTTCAAATCGTCTCCCTAGATTCATATTTGGGCTCACTATAGAAGCTCGAATTTGAACTTAGTGCATTTCAGGCAAATTTCTTCAAAAATCTTCTTCTCCAGATCCAGGATATTTGGTATGCAACATTGTGGAGTGGATCTGATTCAAGTTTGTTCAAATCGGCCCCCTGGATTCATATTTGGGCTCACTATAGAAGCCTGAATTCGAACTTAGTGCATTTCAGGCAAAATTTCTTTAAAAAAATATTCTTCTCCAGATCCAGCAGGCAGAATCTTTTGATATTTGGTATGCAACATTGTGGGGTGGATCTGATTCAAGTTTGTTCAAATCTGCCCCCTTGATTCATATTTGGGCTCACTATAGAAGCCTGAATTCGAACTTAGTGCATTTCTGGTAAAATTTCTTAAAAAAATTTTCTTTTCCAGATCCAGCAGGCAGAATCTTTTGATATTTGGTATGCAACATTGTAGGGTGGATCTGATTCAAGTTTGTTCAAATTGGCTCCCTGGGTTTATATTTGGGCTCACTATAGAAGCCTGAATTCGAACTTAGTGCATTTCAGGTAAAATTTCTTAAAAAAAATCTTCTTCTCAAGATCCAGCAGGCAGAATCTTTTGATATTGGGTATGCACCATGCTTAGGGAGGTGAGATTCAAGTTTGTTCAAGCCAAGTCCCTGGGTTCATATTTGGGCTCACTGTGGTAGCCCAAATTATAACTTAGTTCAAAATCAGGAATTTTCTTTAAAAATCTTCTTCAGATCCAGCAGTCGGAATGTTTTGATATTTGGTATGCAGCATCCTTAGGGGGATGAGATTCAAGTTTGTTCAAGCCATGTCTCTAGGTCCATATTTGAGCTCACTGTGGGAGCCCGAATGATAACTTAGTTCAAAATGAGGAATTTTCTTTAAAAATCTTCTTCTTCAGATCCAGTAGTCGGAATGTTTTGATATTTGGTATGCAGCAATCTTAGAGGGGTGAGATTCAAGTTTGTTCAAGCCATGGCCCTAGGTCCATATTTGGACTCACTGTGGGAGCTCAAATTGTAACTTAGTTCAAAATGAGGAATTTTCTTTAAAAATCTTCTTCAGATCCAGCAGTCGGAATGTTTTGATATTTGGTGTTCAGCATCCTTAGGTGGGGTGAGATTCAAGTTTGTCAAAGCCAAGTCCCTGGGTTTATATAGGGGCTCCCTGTGGGAGCCCGAATTATAACTTAGTTCATTATGAGGAATATTCTTTAAAAATCCTTTTTTTTTTTTAGATCCACTGGTCAGAATCTTTGGATATTTGATATAAGCTTTTCTTAGGAGGAGCAGATGCAACTTAGGCTACCATGTCAAGTGAGTGCCCTCAGGCCCCTTTGGGGCCTCTTGTATTCAATTAACAGGGATATACAATTAAGAGATATCCAATTAAGTGGGATCAACTGTACCATGCCTCATCTGTTCTCATGCTCATAAAATATCAAAAGTGGAATATATCTAAAAAATTTCTATGTGACACCCTAGATCTACCTGAGCAAAAGCCTAGGCAGGCCTATATTGTGGCATAGAAATTATTAGGTATTTCATACTGTTAATATTTTAGGAGTGCGAGAAAAAGTATACCTCATCTGAAAATGCTCATAGGAGCTCAAGTGCGATAGTATGCCTCCGAGAGGAAGCACAATCTTGCATAATTCTCAAATACATCACTCCCTGCAATATTGTTTACTCTGCAGTGGTTTTTAGCCAATTTTTAGCTTAACTTGACAAAGTCAAGATAAGCTGTTGCCATCACGCGTGCGGAAGTCTGTTAGTCTTTGAGTCTGTTCACATTTTCCTTTAGCACGGCTACACTCCACAGTTCTTGTCTGATCGTCACGAAATTTCACACGCAAGTTTGGGGTCATGTCTAGATGAGAACGTCCCCTTTTGGTCGCGATCGGTCAACCGATATGGCTGCCCGAGCCCAAAACCTGAAAACCATTAGCACAGTCTACACATAGTATTTATGAAGGGATTGCATTGTAACTTGGTAGGATGCCTCTGTATAATGCCTAGATGAGAACGTCCCCTTTTGGGCATGATCTGTCAACCGTGATGGCTGCCCAAGCCCGAAACCCAAAAACTTTTAGCACAGTCTGTAGGTCATGTTTAATATGGAGGGATTTCATTGTAACTTGGTAGGATGACTCTTTATGATGTCTAGATGAGAATTTCCCCATTTGGGCGTGATCTACCAACCGTGACGACTGCCGGAGCCCAAAACCCAAAAACCTTTAGCACAGTCTACAGGTCATATTTATTGAGGAATTTCATTGTAACTTGGTGGGTTGACTTCATACAATGTCTAGATGAGAAAGTCCCCTTTTGGACGTGATTGGGGAACTGTGACGGCTACAGGGTCCCAAAGCCCGAAAACATTTAGCACAGTCTACTGGTCATATTTATGAATGGGATTTCTTTGTAGCTTGGTAGGATGACTCCAAATAATGTCTAGATGAGAACGTCCCTTTTTGGTCGCAATCATTCAGCCTTTATGGCTGCCCGAGCCCAAAACCCAGAAACCTTTAGCATAGTCTATAGGTTGTATTTATGTAATGATTTCATTGTAACTTGTTAGGTTGACTCCATATAATGCCTAGATGATGACATCCCCTTTTGGTAGTGATTGGTCAACTGTGACGGCTTCAGTGGCCCGAAGCCCGAAAACCTTGAGCACAGTCTACAGGCCATATTTATGAAGGGAGTTCATTGTAACTTTCGTAGGATCACTCCAGATGATGCCCCGATGACAACGTCCTCTTTTGGTCGTGATCATTCAACCATGATGGCTTCCCGAGCCCAAAACCCGAAAAACTTTAATACAGATTACAGGTCATATTTGTGAAGGGATTTCATTGTAGCTTAGTAGAATGACTCAGTATAATGTCGAGATGAGGACGTCCTCTTTTAGTAGTAATCGGTCAACCGTCATGTCTACACAGGCCTGAAGCCCAAAAACCTTTAGCACAATCTACAGGCCATATTTATGGAGGGATTTCAATGTAACTTGATAGGATTACTCGTTTTGGAATAATTTCACTGTAACTTGGTAACTTTCGTTGACATACATTAACTGTGAGGGCCACTACATTAACTGTGAGGTCATATTAACCCACCCCTCCGCCCTTTAGTACAGTGTACACCTCATATTATTTTTATTAAAAAGATAGCATACAGGGAACAGAAATTAACATATTCCCAATTGTCACAATTCTTGTCTTATTTCATAATCCTTTCATAAACATTGAACATTATCTTTTTCATCAAACACAACACACAGACAAGTTAAGCTACAGTGTCATTGTCACTTTCATTTAACACCGTGATTAATGGGAAAAACATTAAAGAATCTTTTTCTCCCATACCACTGCTCCAAAGGCTTTTATATTTCACATATAACATCTTTAGAAGATTCATTCACATGTTTGTTGAAATCAAATCCCTTGATCCATATTTGGGCTCTCTATGGGAGTCCAAATGTTCAGATTAGTGCAATATGAGGAATATTCTTTAAAAATCTTCTTCCAATCCATCAATCAGAAGCTTTTGATATTTGGTATGCAGCATCCATAAGGGGGTGAGATTCAAATTTGTTCAATTTGAGTTCCAGGCTTAATATTGGGGCTTTCTATGGGTGGGGTTAGGGGGTGCATGTTAGGTTCAGGTTTGTTCAAATCCATTTCTTAGTGTTTTTCCATAAAATTGTGCCTTTCATGAGTTCATTCCTTTACATTGTTGATGAACCATGCCTAACTGAATGTGACCCCTAATACTTCTTTGAACCACTTTGGCAGGTGAGCGATTAAGTCCACTTGGGGCCTCTTGTTTTCATTTTCTTCTCAAAAACATTGGTTATGACCCCTTATTGGAACGAATGAGCTTTTTCGAAAGAGAGGTTATAACCTATGTTTTTGAGACAAAAAATGAAAATATAATGAAAATTAATTGGCGATTTTTGAGAATAGCGCTGGTTGGTTTTTGCCATTACACTGGGTAAAGGGTTAACTGTACTGTATATGGGCACACTCTATTAGCTTCCAAATGTACTTGCCCCAGAAAACAGTGAATTTGTTACAAGAAGGCAAATAAACCTTGAACTCTTACTTTGAAGGGTGACCTTTCTTCACAGAAATTATATACTTGCTGAAATTTTTTTACAGAATTGTTTTCTTTGTAAATTTAATACATATATAAAATGTATTGTTTTATCTTTAGTGAGTTCTTTTATTTACATGTGAAAAAATATATAATGAAACAACCGTGCAAAAGCTGATTCATGTCTCTCCTTCTGAATCACTTCTCCCTGTGTTCATTTGGCTTCTCCCTTAATACTGACCTAGGCTGGTCACTTTGACACCAGTGTAGTGTGGGCTAAATTAAACGTTTGTTCCCAATGGAGACCTTTGCAAGTGAAGCAGTGCTTGTTTATACTGGTAAACAAGCTCTGTTCTGCTAAAATAGTACCCTGGTAACCAGTGCCTGGGATGGAAGTCCTCTAAAATGGGTATAAACAGTTGACTGGAGGTGACTTTATATCCATGTTGTGCATTAGCCGTTGTGCAGAAATATGTGACCTTAAACACCAATAAATAAATAAACATTGGTTGTATAAAAATAAACAAGAACTTGATAAGAAGATTTTGCCAGCTGGTAATAGTAGGTTGGATTTATTTTCAGAAGAAAAAGCTAGATCACATGTTGGAGGTACATGTATTTCATTTGCAGTACTGTGAGCATAAAGCAGTCTCTACTGATATGATTTTGACACATGTACAGCAGTTGTTGGAGATTACAGAAATAAAATACAGTGGAGCCAGCTTTATTGAATATCTCTTCACTTAGTTACCCTGTTAATTGAATATAACTTCAAAAATTAAAACCATTTACCATACCACCTGTACTAAGTTGACCTGTTAATTGTATAGAGTAAACTCTGGTTAATTGAATAAACAAATTAGTTTAATTAGTATTAGTATGTCGAGAAATTACTCTTACAATCGGTGACAATTATTGAATTCTTGTTGTTTGGCCTATTTGGCCTCAATGCATCTGATACAGGCATTTAATTTATTTAATCTATTATATCTTGTTTGACAGAGCGCCATGAGCTCTGTCAAGCAAGATTTAATAGAATAAATGCTCAGTTTATCTCTAGAGTGATAGAATGTGACCAAATCCCTTTTAATTGAATATTTCTGTTAATTGAATAATCTTTTTTCACTGCCAAAGTGGCTAATCAATTAACAGGAGTCCACTGTTCTGCCAAATCAAGACTGCACATTTCCTTTTTATACGCCCGTCATTTTGTGATGGATGTATTATGTTATGGCATTGTCTGTCTGTCTGTCTGTCTGTAAACAATTTTTGTGTCGCCTACTCCTCCAAAGGTTTACATGCTATATTGTCCAAACTTTACAAATATGTTGATCAGTAATTGCCGTTGTGCATGTGACAAGAGCAGGTAACTCTGTTTTGTATTTCTGGGGGTATGCCCCCTTTTAGTACTTGAAATGTCACAGTATTGTCGCCTACTCCTTCAACACTTTACATGCTGTATTGTTCAAACTTTGCACACATGGTGATCACCAATTGCCGTTGTGCATGTGACAAGAGCAGGTAACTTTATTTTGTATTTCCAGAGTTATGCACCCTTTTAGTACTTGAAACATTACACTATTGTGTCGCCTACTCCTTCGACATTTTACTTGCTTTATTGTTCAAACTTTGCACCTATGTTGATCATCAATTGTCGTTGTGCATGTGACAGGAGCAGATAACTCCATTTTATTTTTAAATGACGAGAGTCCTCGCCATTTATAGCTGTTATGATCTTCAAAATGTCCTTTTCCTCGGTGCCACCTATCGTCAATCGTTATCAATGAAGTTAACCTGTCAATGAATGGACGCTACCATTGTAAACGGCAAGGAGAATCTTCTACATCTGAAAATTGTTTGCATTTCCATTCTGCATACTAAAATTTCACAAAAACAATATGAAATGTATGCACACATGCATACAATTTGAAACCCTTTACCCCAGACAGCGCAGGGGAATGGGCAATGATTGGAGGGGGGGGGCAGACATAGTGGAGTCAACAAAAATTTCAAACATTACCCCAGAGAAACTTGTGCATGTTCCAATTTTGACGGGCGTATGTATGTTTCCCCGCTAGACGGTGCTCATGTTTAACTGTTGAGATTCTATGAATTTGCAGGTAGGAAAGCAGACAGAAAATTTTGACCTGGGTCAGAATATAGTTGTAATTCTCTGTTAACTTTTGTGTTCACAGTTATGTATATAGAAGCACAAGAGTGATTATTTGCTTTGTTTATTCACTGCAGAAACCAGATTGAGAATCTTGATACAACTATGCTGTTTTATTTCAGAAAAACACCTGTTTCAACTTCACAAAGTTTGAAAGAAGACAAGAAAACATATTCATCAACATCACAGTACAGGAGGACTCAGTCTGACTCAAAATTTGCACGAGCTCAACCTCAACATGCCAAACATGCAAACCACTCATATAAAAAGTAAGTTGTCACCAAATAAACAATCGCTCTATTTCAGGCCTTAAAATTTATCCCAATTTGCACGCAATTTTAATTGTCATAAACTCCTTTTACCAGAATCAATCTTCAATTCTTTAATAATATAGAAATTGAGTACTGTTGAGAGTACTGTTACAACCTTGTGAATGCAATCATTGCACCTTCCTTAACTGGTGGAGTACTGTTAAGTTTATATCACTTGATTTAAAACCTGATAAGGCCATCAAAAAAAGAACCTCTGTTTCTCAGGCCCACGCGCATGGTCATTTTTGGTGCGCATGCAACCTTTTTATGACACAAAAAAAAATGTTCAAAAAATTTGAGATATTGTGCTCATTTCGGTAAATCGATATCGATGCGTTCGCAAATTTTAACTTAACACACTTCAAGCTTTTTCTACATCATACCTTAATGAAGTGGGTGGGTTCTAGCAATATTCACGACAGAAAGTGTTTTATTCTGTAAAAGGTAAGTCATAATGACAGCAAGAAGGAAGGTGTCTTTCAGTCTGACAACAAACAGTCACAAAGGGGAATGGTTGATTCGCACCACGTTTGATTCGCACCAACCCTCAGAAAGTCTGCAAAGTCAGGTGCTATGTTGAATGGAACACAGTCTCCTGGCATTTATTTTTAGTAACATTTGTATTGTAAATGGCCGTCATTGGGAATTTGTGTACTGTTATTTGAAACCGTTACGAGTTTCCCAGTTAATTTAAATAAATGCATTTGAGATGCAGGATAATTGGATAACTAATAGTAACCGTTGCTTGATATAAAAGTAACAGTCATAGTTGAAAATAAATCGCATATAGGCAGGTATGTGCGGTCGAATTGGTTAATAAAAACACGCAAACATTCGTTTTGTATTTCATTTTCAGATTTCAAAAAAATATGATTTATGGATGAACTGCCCGTTCAAATGGGTTGTGATAATTTTGAATATAATGGGGAAAAATTGCAATTCACGATTTTATTAGGCAGGTTGTGAAAGGATTTTTTTTTTTTGGTCAAATAAATCTCTGAAAGTTGGCACTTCGACATTTGATTTGTCCCAGAGACGTTTCAACCCGAGACGTTTCACCCACGAGGCGTTTCGTGACTTTCGTCCTGTGTTATAATTTTCATGTTTCACTGAAAAAACAAACATTCAAACCCCACTTCATTTACGACCCAACACCCCTGTGGTGAATAACCAATATATTTGCGAAATTTTGCATGGTCCACCAGGCGTTTGGGTGGGGGGTCAAATTACCACAAACAACCTCTCGGGGAGAAAATAAAAAGAAAAAAAAAAACCCGCCCGCCCGCATGCTTTTTTGGAAAAAATGGCCTGAGAAACAGACAATCAACTTTGTATGGCCTAAAGGTGCCTAAATGGATCATAAAAAACAGTGATTCCTATAAACCCTTGACTTAGGCCTATTAAAAAAATTTCTTGTCTCTCGGGCAATTTTCCCTCAATTTATGAGGGTGGGAGGCTTTCTGTTGTTTGTTAATCCATAAAATAGTCCTGAAAAGAGGTGGGATTATTTAACTCTTCACACTATTCTGCGGGAAAAAACAATTAAATGTTTTCAGTGGAGTAAATTTTCAATACTGCGGTTGCAAATTTAACCACTTGTATCTTTTTTGACAGAGCTGAATGAGCTCTGTCAAACAAGAAAAGTTGGATTGAGTTCTGTCTTACAAGTTCAAAATAGCATTATTGAAGAGATTTCCAGGTTTAAAAAGAGGGGGATGAGACAGATTTTCAGTGAGATGCCTGAAAAATAAGAAGTTTTTAGCTCACCTGACTGAAAGTTAGGGTAAGGTATTTCTTATCAACCTACCTTACAATTGTTTACTACAGGCTTGCACTACAGTGGAAGACCCTAACTCGGAAAATATACTCTATTTTGATTTTTCCCAAGTGATTTGGGAAAGAAAAGTGGTTC
Organism: Pictodentalium vernedei; assembly: GCA_031216915.1. NCBI lineage: Eukaryota > Metazoa > Mollusca > Scaphopoda > Dentaliida > Dentaliidae > Pictodentalium > Pictodentalium vernedei. Next base: position 289,710,586 of record CM062290.1, read on the forward strand.
AAAAGCACCAAGAAAAATAAGTCAAAACTGGGTCGAGCCCCATCAGCGCACACCCGGTAGGGGACGCTCTTCTCTTAGTACAATTCCATGACTTCCGGGACCAGTGCACAGGCAGTAACTAATGAATCGTTCTTTTTTCGTCCGCCCATATGGCAGAACGTCATTTTGCATTGAGAAACAGTGATAATTCAACTCGTTGATAATGGTTACCTGTGACTGGAATTATGGATCTGAGGATCGTATAATAACAGGACTGTGTTTTATATATTCTCATTATTATTTTCAACCACATTTTCATTGTATTTTATATATTTTCCTTGTTCGCGTGCGACTTTCGCGTACCGTGCAGTTCGGACATAAAATTTTTCGGTTCATAAATTTTATTATTTTTATTGGAGTTAGGTGTCAATGGGGGGGCTGTATGGACAGGATTTCTCCTCTCTGTTGAGGGCAGAATTTCTGTTTTTTGGGTCCCTATCGTCCGTCTGGGTTCAGTTGTGTTCCTGCGGTGCTTTTTCTGCCACCTTTCTCTCATAGTTGGGGGTGTTCTTCTACTTTCTACATCTGTTGAGTTCACCTTTTTCTTCTACTGCTCTCACGTCTGTTATGTCTAGTACTGTTCCTTTAGGACAATGCCTTAAATGCCCAAGGGAGGGGGGGAAACACTGTTGTTCAGGTCCTCCCAGCACAACCGCGTCTGGTGAGAGTTATACCCCCTCCGTGGGGGATGTGCAGTTTTTAACCATGGTGGATTCTGCGGGAGCTGTTGAGTTGTCTGGTGAAGAGATGCCTGGTTCTGGGACTATGGTCCTTCTCCAGTCGACATCCTGAGGCTGTCTTTAGGGTTGTGACCCCTCCTTTGGAGGCCGAGCTCTCCCCTTTTCCACCAGTTTCAACAGCTCCCGTCGTATCTGCTGCTACTGCTGTTTCATCTGCAATGTCATCGGTCACCGTTTCAGCTGGCCTCGGCTTATCCCTGCAGGGGTCTGTAGCGATGTCTGGTAGTGTGGATGTGGGGTATCGGCCTCAGCCTTCCCTGACTTCAACTTGGCAAAGTTGGAAGGTTCTGCCGACCGAACCCTCTGCTGTGGCCTCTTAGCCGTCGAGCACAGCAGTTTTATCCCTGCAGGGATCTGCATAGATGTCTGGTAGTGGGGACATGGGATATCGGCCTCAGCCTTCCCTGACTTCTACTCGGCGATGTCGGAAGGGGCTGCCGGCCGAACCCTCTACTGTGGTCTCTTCGCAGTCAAGCACTGCAGTTTTTTCATTGGATTAGGATGTTCATGGTGGGGCCACTATGAACTCCGTGGCGTTTCCATCCTCGCATTCTGGTCACATGGCCAGTTTTGCGGGATCAACGCCGTTTGTGCAGCTTGGACCTTCTGTCCCTCAGAGGTCCACGGTGACTCTTCTGAGTTTCCGCTCTGTAGATCCTCGGGGTATGTCATACCCATATACACATCTGCCTTCAGATGTTTTGGCTGCAGCCCGTCGCCCTGCGTCGGGAGTATTTGAGGATCATGACCCTTCGCTGGTTAAAAGGGTTAGGAGTGAAGTCACTTTGCCGATTCATTCCCACGTCGAACCGGCCGACACGGGCAGTAAGCTTAGGGAGGCCCTCTCCTTGCTGACTCAGATTCTGTCCCAAGAGCCTTCCCATTGCTTCCAATGAGGCTACTAGTGGTTTCCAGGTGCCCCCTGTGGCACGGCCTCCTGGGATTGGAAGCAGGCTGCTTTCTGATCCCTCAGGTGTGCCTACACCATGGGAGGTGTCGGCCGGTTTGCCCATGATGGGCTATGTGTCTTCCGACTCAGAGGATGAGTCAGACATACCTGACGTCGATAGCCAACAGTCTTCTGACTTGGGGGCAGCTCTTGACTTTGTGTTTGGGTTCCTTCCAGATCTCAGACCGTCAGACCAGCCGACAGTGTCAGCCAGGCCACGATCATCGGTCACGCGCCTACAGCCCGTGGAGCAACCTGCTTCTGGGCGCCTTCGACCGTGCCAGTCGGTACAGGTGGTTGAAGTGTTTACAGCTTTGGACTCTAAGCTGAGTTCCAAGGCTATGAAGACTTCGTTTTTCACCAGGGTTGACACTTTTTTGCCTCCAGTGCATTATCGTTCCTACGATTATGCCAATCTGCCAGACTTTGACGGTCTTGGATCAGGACTCCAACTCCCTCGGGCTTTCCAAGCCCAAGTCGGCCATTATCCCTATGGCGACTCTGGAGTTGGTGTTGGGCTTATCGAGAGAGATGCTGGGCATGCTTTCTCTCTCAGATCACGTCGTCTCTGCTTTAGCTGCTTATCTGCCTTCAGATAAGTTTGACGACGTACAGACCAAGTTTGCATGTGCTGACCAAGGCGCTCATGCATCTTACTCACACGCATGCCTGTAACATGGCTAACTTGGAATAAGTTCGCATGGATGCTGTGCTGGACACAAGCCGTTCTCTTCCTGAGGGGCAGTGTGCTGCTCTTTGATCTGCTTCTTTGGCGGGTCCACAACTGTTCCATAGTTCCATGGCGATGGTCTGAGATAACATCATATGTCATTCCAAGATCAGCTGCTGCTTCGTCAGCTTGATCAGCCTTCTGTTGGAGGCAGGGGCCGTCCAAAGCCTAACAAGCACCCTTCTGCTTCTGCTGCGAAGCAAAGGGCTGATCCTCCTGCTGCCACGTCTACTTCTTACTCACGGGGTAGGTTAAGCATCAGCAGGCTAGAGGGAAGACTCGGGATTCTTCATATAGTAGAGGAGGTGGTTTTTCCTCTTGCGGGCCTCTCCGGCGCTCGAAATGAAGGTCCTCGCCTTGTTTCGTCCCAGGTTGGAGGAAGGATATCAGAATTCGCAGACCATTGGGCCACCATCATATCCGAAGCTTGTGCGAGTGATGGTCCCGAAGGGGCATTGAGTTTTGTTCCAACCAATGTGCTGCCCCCAAATCTTCTCATGAACCAAATCTTCTCATGAACCAGTGGTGTAGAATCAAGTTTGTTCAAATGCAGTTTGTGGAGCAATATTTGTCTTTGTAATGGGAGGGGCAAGATTTTTGGCCCCGCCCAAAATTTCTTTTTTCTGAATCGATGGTCTGATTTGAACCAACTTTGGTATGTGGTATTATTGAGCCGTAAGTACTTGATTCATGCCAAAAATCAAACTTTCCCTGGACCGAATGGGAACCCCAGGAGCTGAAAATAAAAATATGTTTAAACGCCCATATTTCTCAAATCACATGGAACAAAGAACTGTTATATGGTATGAAGCATCCTTGGGGCCAGTTGAATGGAATGCAAAAAAAATGCCTTTGGTTGTGGCAGGGTGTTCTGTAGGGGCAGGGAATGGGGGGCATCAAATAAGTGCTGAGTCAACATATTTGAAATTTATCCAGAACCACTGATCAGAATCTTTTGTTATTTGGTATACAGTATCCATAGAGGGTCAGATATAAGGTCATTAAATATTCATATTCGGGCTCAATACAGGAGCCCGAATTTTTAACTTGAGGCAATATGAGGAATAATCTTTAAAAAAAATCTGCTTCTTGAGATACAATCAGAATCTGTTGATATTTGGTATCCAGCATCCTTAGAGTGTTCAGATTCAATTTGTTGAAATAAAGACCCTGGGTTGATATTTGTGTTCCCTGGGGGGGGGGGGGGCAAATTTTAACATAGTGCAAAATGGTAATATTCTTAAAATCTTCTCCAGACCACCTGTCAGAATCGTTTGATATTTGGTATACAACATCCTTCAAGTTTGTTCAAGTTGAGTCCCTAGGTTAATATTTAGACCCCCTAGTTTTGCATTACTGAGAATCTTGGCATTATTTCTGTGGTGGCATTTCAGTTCTAGAAAAAAATCATTTGGCATGGACAACAGAGTTATAAATAATTTAATAACTTCATTCCTCAGCAGTGTTAACTAGCCATAGGTGCTAATTAAATCCTTCTTTATACACTATGGTCAGGTGTCCCCTTGATTCAGTTGGCAAGTGACCAGTTGACCTCCATTTATTCGTTGGCTCTTCTCCACCCCATTATAGACTTAAACTGTTGAAATAGAAGCCAGTGATAACAGACTTTGTCAAACAGTGCAGTGCAATAATTGTCCAAGTTAATTGAGATCAGATTTTTCACTCTCTGTTTTTATATTCATAGAATGCCAGAGACGGTGTAATGATGCTGAATGATGAGCAAATTTCCAAAGATATCTTAGTGTTCCAATTCGTAAACAGTTCCTGATTTTCTCTTACTTTTTCATGATAAACCACTGTTAACTTTTTGCTTGCTTCTGGTTGATATTCCTGCCCAGGACAGTATTTCTCTTGCTGCTGAAATAAGTATAATTTGGGCATATTTAATCTAATTTTACCCCTGTCAATTGTACAGAGTTTTTCATCAATGATTCCTGGAGTTAAATTTAGATGAATTTTTCATCAAATCTAGTTGTGGGTGCTTTTTAGCAGCCATGACTACATTTGATGAAAAAAGACCCCCCCCCCCCCCCCCCCCCCCCCCCCACAAAAAAAAAAAAAAAATGAAATAAGAGTTAAGTTTCATAGTTTTTTTTCATTCATTTGTACCTCTTGCCAATCACAAATTATTTCATATCATATGGATTTTGACATTTTGACCTTGTGAATGCTACATGATATGGCTAGCTGTTGAGTTTAATAGTTTAACCCTTTACCCAACGTAACGGCCAAAACCGGCCAGCGCTATTCTCAAAAATCGCCAATTAATTTTCAAAATATTTTCATTTTTTGTCTCAAAAACATAGGTTATGACCCCTCGTTGGAACGAGCTCGTCGAGCTCGTTCCAACGAGGGGTCATAACCTATGTTTTTGAGACAAAAAATGAAAAAAATTAGTTATTCAAGAATTTTTTTTGCAAGTGTCGTCTGCTTTTCATGTTAGGTAAAGGGTTTAAATGGTTGACTCTTCCAATTTTTGCCACATGTGACCTGCATTGAAGCATTTATCTTCATTTCTTCCATTCAGATCAATTAAGATTCCTCACATTAATTGGTTTGCAGGTTGAAATTCTCAAGGTAAAAACTAGATTTCAAACCACAACTATTCCAATGTTTCATTGTAGCTTGTATACAAGTAATAAAGCAGCAAAACACTAAGTATCTATTGCACTCCTTACAGAGCAAATCAAAATTATCAATAGGTTGAGAACCATCTGAGGCCCTTGGTCAAAGACTAAAATGTACTGAGATCAAGATGTTTGGTAATAGGTAACTGAAGATCCTTCTTAGTCAATTAGGAGCAGTCAAGACTCGTTTTCTCCAGACCACCTGTCAGAATCGTTTGATATTTGGTATACAACATCCTTCAAGTTTGTTCAAGTTGAGTCCCTAGGTTAATATTTAGACCCCCTAGTTTTGCATTACTGAGAATCTTGGCATTATTTCTGTGGTGGCATTTCAGTTCTAGAAAAAAATCATTTGGCATGGACAACAGAGTTATAAATAATTTAATAACTTCATTCCTCAGCAGTGTTAACTAGCCATAGGTGCTAATTAAATCCTTCTTTATACACTATGGTCAGGTGTCCCCTTGATTCAGTTGGCAAGTGACCAGTTGACCTCCATTTATTCGTTGGCTCTTCTCCACCCCATTATAGACTTAAACTGTTGAAATAGAAGCCAGTGATAACAGACTTTGTCAAACAGTGCAGTGCAATAATTGTCCAAGTTAATTGAGATCAGATTTTTAGTCGAGTTGTGACGAAGTCAAACTCGACTTATAGTTTGGTGAATGGCGGGCGGGCGGGCGGGCGGGTGGGCGGGCGGGTGGGCGGGCGGGCGGGCGGGCGGGCGGGCGTAAACAATTGGTTTCCGGATGATAACTTGATAGTGGTTCAACTCACATTCATTAAACTTCATACATAGGTTGGTCTTGGTGGGAGGAAGAACCCTATTGATTTTGGGCATGCTACGTCGAAGGTCAAGGTCACAGTGACCTTGAACATAGTAAATCTTAAACAATTGGTTTCCGGATGATAACTTGATAATGGTTCAACTCACATTCATGAAACTTCATAGGTAGATTGGCCTTGGTGAGGGGAAGAACCCTATTGATTTTGGACTCGCTACGTCAAAGGTCAAGGTCACAGTGACCTTTAACATAGTATATCGCAACAATTGGTTTCCGGATGATAACTTGATAGTGGTTCAACCTAGAGTCATGAAACTTCATAGGTGTGTTGGCCTTGGTGCGAGGAAGAACCCTATTGATCTTGGACTCACCAGGTCAAAGGTCAAGGTCACAGTGACCTTGAACATAGTATATCGCAACAATTGGTTTCCGGATGATAACTTGATAGTGGTTCAACCTAGAGTCATGAAACTTTATAGGTGTGTTGGCCTTGGTGCGAGGAAGAACCCTATTGATCTTGGACTCACCAGGTCAAAGGTCAAGGTCACAGTGACCTTGAACATAGTATATCGCAACAATTGGTTTCCGGATGATAACTTGATAGTGGTTCAACCTAGAGTCATGAAACTTCATAGGTATGTTGGCCTTGGTGCGAGGAAGAACCCTATTGATCTTGGACTCACCAGGTCAAAGGTCAAGGTCACAGTGACCTTGAACATAGTATATCGCAACAATTGGTTTCCGGATGATAACTTGATAGTGGTTCAACCTAGAGCCATGAAACTTTACAGGTGTGTTGGCCTTGGTGCGAGGAAGAACCCTATTGATGTTGGACTCACCAGGTCAAAGGTCTAGGTCACAGTGACCTTGAACATAGCATATCGCAACAATTGGTTTCCGGATGAGAACTTGATAGTGGTTCAACCTAGAGTCATGAAACTTCATAGGTGTGTTGGCCTTGGTGCGAGGAAGAACCCTATTGACCTTGGACTCGCCAGGTCAAAGGTCAAGGTCACAACTCGACATTGGATCTGTGATCCTGAGCGGCATTTTTCACTCTCTGTTTTTATATTCATAGAATGCCAGAGACGGTGTAATGATGCTGAATGATGAGCAAATTTCCAAAGATATCTTAGTGTTCCAATTCGTAAACAGTTCCTGATTTTCTCTTACTTTTTCATGATAAACCACTGTTAACTTTTTGCTTGCTTCTGGTTGATATTCCTGCCCAGGACAGTATTTCTCTTGCTGCTGAAATAAGTATAATTTGGGCATATTTAATCTAATTTTACCCCTGTCAATTGTACAGAGTTTTTCATCAATGATTCCTGGAGTTAAATTTAGATGAATTTTTCATCAAATCTAGTTGTGGGTGCTTTTTAGCAGCCATGACTACATTTGATGAAAAAAGAACCCCCCCCCCCCCCCCCCCCCCCCCCCCCCACAAAAAAAAAAAAAAATGAAATAAGAGTTAAGTTTCATAGTTTTTTTTCATTCATTTGTACCTCTTGCCAATCACAAATTATTTCATATCATATGGATTTTGACATTTTGACCTTGTGAATGCTACATGATATGGCTAGCTGTTGAGTTTAATAGTTTAACCCTTTACCCAACGTAACGGCCAAAACCGGCCAGCGCTATTCTCAAAAATCGCCAATTAATTTTCAAAATATTTTCATTTTTTGTCTCAAAAACATAGGTTATGACCCCTCGTTGGAACGAGCTCGTCGAGCTCGTTCCAACGAGGGGTCATAACCTATGTTTTTGAGACAAAAAATGAAAAAAATTAGTTATTCAAGAATTTTTTTTGCAAGTGTCGTCTGCTTTTCATGTTAGGTAAAGGGTTTAAATGGTTGACTCTTCCAATTTTTGCCACATGTGACCTGCATTGAAGCATTTATCTTCATTTCTTCCATTCAGATCAATTAAGATTCCTCACATTAATTGGTTTGCAGGTTGAAATTCTCAAGGTAAAAACTAGATTTCAAACCACAACTATTCCAATGTTTCATTGTAGCTTGTATACAAGTAATAAAGCAGCAAAACACTAAGTATCTATTGCACTCCTTACAGAGCAAATCAAAATTATCAATAGGTTGAGAACCATCTGAGGCCCTTGGTCAAAGACTAAAATGTACTGAGATCAAGATGTTTGGTAATAGGTAACTGAAGATCCTTCTTAGTCAATTAGGAGCAGTCAAGACTCGTTTTCCTTTTGATATTTGGTGAAATTCAGTTGACATTTGTTAAAAACAAGTCCTATCCGGCCTTATATTGGTAATTTTGGGGGAGACCCCCCACCCTCAAATACATTAGGTAAAATGTTGATGTATTGACATTCAGAACTATGATCACACAAGTGGACAGAGAATTTCGATCCTGTTGAAATTCTCTGTCCGCTTACCTTCCAACAACATTGTTGAATCTCATTTGTCGAAAAAGATATGCAGAAACCTTGTATATCTGATACTTTTTAGTCCCCTACGGAACCGTAAGGGATTGCACTCCATCCGTCTGTCTCCATCCATCTGTCTGTCCGTCTGTCTGTCTGTTTTTATGTTACCACCTCTCCCTCCAACATGCTTTAAGCTACACCTTTCATATTTGGTACATGAATACGTGGTTCTGAGGGGATGATGCACTCTCAAATTTTTTTTTTCAAAATCCAAGATGGCGGCATGGCGGCCATTTTTGTTGTGTTTTTGAAGCTTTTTTCTCTATTTTATGTTACCACCCCTCACTCCAACATGGTTCAAGCTACACCTTTCATATTTGGCACATGGATAGAGGGTTGTAATGGGATGATGCACGGTCAATATTTTGTTTTCACAATTCAAGATGGCAGCCATTTTTGTTGTGTTTTTTAAGCCATTTTGTCTATTTTATGTTACCACCCCTCCCTCCAACATAGTTCAAGCTACACCTTTCATATATGGTACATGGATAAAGGATTGTGAGGGGATTATGCACACTCAATATTTTTTTTTCAAAATCTAAGATCTGTCTGTCTGTCCGTCTGTTTTTATGTTACCACCTCTCTCTCCAACATGCTTTAAGCTACACCTTTCATATTTGGTACATGGATACATGGTTCTGAGGGGATGATGCATGCTCAATTTTTTTTTTTCAAAATCTAAGATGGCAGAATGGCAGCCATTTTTTGCAGCATTAAATCAAACTTTCGACTCCAAATATATTGAAAGTTTCCGTGTTTAGAGTATTCAGTTGTCCTGCAGAAACATTTCCACAATGTGCATACAGTGTATTATATAACATGCCCCGAGTTACCAAGCTTCCCCAGTAGACGTCGGTAACTTGATGCTTTCTGTAACACAAATGCGTATACCAATTCAATCATTATAAAATACGTTAAATGAAGGAAAATGTTTTAATGTCTTCCTTTTTTGGTATTACCAAAAGTAAGATTTCATCACCTTTCCCTTCCTTTAAGGTTATTATAATGATTGGACCGGTCCAGGCAAAAATACTACACCACTGAGAGCTGAACTCGACCTTCTTTTCACTGGATCAGACCATTACTGGCCATCTTTTTACTTCTTAAACTAGTAACCTGAATTGCAGAGACGCTTATATGCTCTAGTGTCTTATGTGACAAAAACATCTTACGTCACAAAAGCGCCGTAGGGAACTAATACCACCTCGGTGGCCAAACACTTGTTTCATTCATTTTTCTTGATTTAGTCTTCTTTTTGCCAAATTTTGTTTCTGAAGTAATTGTGTCACTACCGGATTGTGATCTGATCAAAAATGGAGGAGACGTTTAATTTATTGGGATTTAACAACACTTAAGACAGCCAAGGTCTCCTAGTGTCGAACAGCTTTATGGGTGGAGAAATCCAAAGTACCTAAAGAGAACCACCAGGTAATGGTAAGAAACTGTCAGACTGTACTAACTCTGCACAAGCCCGGTTACCATTCCGTTGAAGGCAAGTGCAATAACAATGTTCAGTAGTCCTTAGTACACAGTGCCATCTCGCCTCCACATGGGCAATTGGGATGAAGTACCTTGCCCACGGACACATACACAGAACAACACATGCATGTGAATGGGTTAATCGATATGGCACTAGTGCCAGTGCGGAAGGATAGAACGAGAGGCCGCAGGCCTTGAATTTTATCCCTCTGTAATGGCACAAGTGCCATATCATTTAACCATGCATGTCATTCTGTGTTTATTACATGCCTTCACCTGTATAAAAACAATTATTAGAAGGACACTCAGCAATTCATTTCATCACTACCAACAAAAAAGAACACATCGCTAACCAAATTTGCAATGGGAACCCATGCTACTATGTCGTCCCCTGAGTTTCAATGTGCCTACTGGCACATAGAACACATTGGAAATCAAGGACGATTTTTTAGGGATTCAAAATGTAATTATTGTGGTGCACGATTTGTAGAAAATTTGAGTGAAATTTCACTTCTTCATAAAAATAGTCCGGCAATGATTTCTGTTCTGCACATGTGGCAGAACAGATTTTCATTTTCCACATGGTTTAGTGTTGCTGTAGATGGGGATTTCGTAGTACAGGCATGTAATAAACAGATGTGTATTGAATAGCACAAACCATTAACCTCGCTCTTGAACCTTTATATTCTATGATCCAACAAATCACAAATTCCAAGGAAACAGAAGAGTGTGTCATTATGTTTTGTTGTCAAGAAGTTTGAGAAATCTAATTTCATTGAAAACAAGCTATTAATTGAAAATAGAATATGTTTTCATTTTTGGAATTCACTTTAAAAATATTTCTACAATCCTGTATGAGTATTTCCATTAGTTCTTCAAATCCTACACTCCATGTAACAAGTAACCAACTATTCCTGTGCATTTTACAGCTTTGGTCAGGTGTAAATTTTACTGAGTGTGTGATATGGCAGCTACCAGTTTTTTTTTATAACAAGAAAGTGTGACTAACCCTGTGCAATGCACAGGGTTAGTCACACTTTCTGGTTACCAAAAATTTCATTATTAACCAAGTAAATAACCCTTTGCATGATACAGCCTAAGTTTAAATCTGATCTATATCATCTCTTTATCCAATGTAATGGGCAAAACCAACCAGTATTGTTCTCAAACTTAGTTTGTGTCTCCTCATTGAAATGGATAGTGGAAAGTTTTTATTTTCGTGATGTCCACAAATGAAAACATATTCTATTTTCAATTAATAGCTTGTTTGAAATAAGCTGCTTGACCCCAAAACTGTATGATGATTTGTTATTTGGCCATTGTATGGGTGGATATTAGACTTTTCCCTCTCCTCACCAGCCCAGTAGAAATGTGAGGACTCAAGAAGGAAATCTGCAGTTATGGACCACCGGGTGACCCGGTGGTCCATAACTGCAGATTTGCTTCTTGTGTCCTCACTTTTTGACGAGTGTATCATGATACGTATCAAATCATGGGGATTGTATCGTGATATGCATCATATTGTGAGAAAACATATTGTTGCAACCCTAAGTAACATGTATATTTGGGTGCATCTACATCTTGGTAGAAAATTTATTTACAGTGGTGTTACTGATGAAACCACACCAACTACGCCTACACCATCACCTGGACCAAACAGGCATCGAACAACACCAGTCAGTTCACCAACAACACCAAGTCCAGCCAGTTCAACATCATCCATCCATAAAGTCCAAGGCACTGATAGGCTTGCTAATCACAGTCCAGCAACAAGAAGGACAACAAAGTTTTCTGAAAGAACCAGTACTGCAACAACCAGAACAACAGCAGATAGACATGGCAGAACAACAACCACCTCTACAACAACTACGGCCAGTAGGATTGCTACTACACGGAAAAACCAGAACCATGTTACACCGGTTTGTATTCCTTCAAAAAAAATACAGAGTTTGAGTGCATGGTGATCTTAAGCTGTGTTGATCTGAAAACTAACTATTGCCTGAAAATCTTGGACTTCGTTGATCTGTAAATTAATTGCCTTCACTCTGAATAGAAATTTCCTGCCACATAAGTAACCTTGTTTGACCTCAGGTCATTATAACCTACCTACTGGTGCAACTTGGGGAAGTGGAATAGTGCTTGTTTACTGTGGTAAAAAGTTTTGTTTTACTACTCGTAAATTACAACCTTACAATCGATGCCTAAGGTGGATGTTGTGTAAAGTAGGCAACATTGGTATAAACGATAGGCTAAACTTGACTTTATACTTGTACTGTGGTCATGATAAAGCCATAGATGCAGAAAATGACCTTCATTTTTACCAGACTGTTACACAAAATAAATATAATCCTGGTGCAGCTTTCTGAAGGGGCTGGGCAGGAAAGGAAATCAAGGAGTTTTTTATTTTATTTTTGTTTTAAGAAGATCCGGAGAACGACAGGCTCATAAACCACCGTACAGGGCATGAGATTGAATTTGCTAGTGCTTCCTAACCAGTAGAGTGATGGAAGCCCATATTTGGGCTTTATTCTGAAATACTTGTACAACATCGCAAAGGGTTCATAATCTGTGGATGTGCTTCATATTATCTTTGAAGTAAAATTATTTAGTTGGTATGAAATTGCCATGTTATAATTTAACGGGAGAGTGCCTAAAGGCACTCTCCCATAAATCGTAACAAGGTCAAGACAGTTTGAACAAATTTTCGACAACTAAAAATAATTTAGCACTCTACCAGTTAAGAGGTTTTTTTTAAATTGTAAATATCTGAGGTCTGGAATGGAAAATCACCCAATTGTGTATAAATATTAATCTCATGCATGTCAGATTATTTTTAAACATTAGTCTATTTCTTAAAAAATTGTTCATATCTATGCCTTGATCATTGAAACACAAGAATATTTGCATGATCCTACATCATATGTTTTAATACAAATAGGATTTGTCTCTTATTAACTAATGAACTGACTTGATTTTTACTAACTCTGTTCAAGGACTTAGAATATGATTTTGCAGATCAGTCATAATTTTGATTAGATCCTTGAAACAGAAAACATTGATTGGAAGTACAGTGGAGACTACTTAATTGGGTATCTCTTGATAGAATAACCCTGTTAGTTGAAGATAACCTCCACACACAAACATATTTACAAATGTCACCTCTTTAATTGCATAAAAATTATAGAGCAAACTCCTGTTATGTGATTAAAAAATTGTAATATGTAAAGAAATTACAGTGACAGTCACTGAATCCCTCTTGCTTACTGACTTATTTGGCATAAGTAGTAAGTACATCCAATACAAAGGACGTACTTACTACAAAGGTGGCGTTACAGTAACCGGTTCTCGTCAGATCACCGAAGTTAAACAACGTTGAGCCCGGTTAGTCCTTGGATGGGTGACCATCTGAGTGATCGATTCGAACTCCCGTGGTGTGTCCTTGGGCAAGGCACTTAAACCCGATTGTCCACATGGGGCTCGATGACGCCCTGTATTAAGGCATACTGCACGTCGATGGTGCACATGTCTTCAACCAATCTAACCCTGCCTGTGCTGCAGTGTGGAGTTACGATGTTGGGGAGCTGCTGCTCGGTGGTTTTCTCCGGATACTCCAGCTTCCTCCACCCGTAAAACTGTCACTGACATGATATGACCTTGTCTGTTAAAGTGTTGTTAAACCTTAATAAATAAATAAATAACATCCAATACAGGCATTTAACTGGTAGAATTCTAAATTATTTTTGGCCATCAAATCTTGTACTCATGTCTTTGCCTTGTTGCAATTTATGGGAGAGTGTCTATGGGCACTCTCCCATAAATTGCAACAAGGCAAACCCTTACAAACTAAATAATATCACTTCAAAGATAATACAATGCCACCAAAAGCATTATTTCTACAGAATATGAGCCTTCAAGTTGTGGTACCTCCACTTCAGAATGAAGCCCAAATTTTGGCTTCTACCTGTTGATATATTCTATCTTATTTGACAGAGTTCCATAAGCTCTGCCAAACAAAATATAATAGAATAAATGGTTAGTTTTCCTGTAGAATGAAGCAAATTGACAAATCCCCTGTTAATTGAATACTCCTGTTAATGGATTAATTTCCATTTTCAATGGCAAAGTGGGAATTCAGTTAACAGGATGCCACTGTATTTCCTTTTCACTTTTCTTATCCAAATTTGTTATAATTAATGTGCAGATTCAACCACAATAGGTTCAGCCAAGATCTGACTAAAGAAAAAAAGTCCAGGTCTTCATGTCAAGAATAGTAAGTTTCTCCAAGTCGGACACTATTTTTAGCTCATCTTGACAAAGTCAAGCTGAGCTAATCTCATCGCTCTCCGTCCGTCGTCTGTCGTCCGTTAACACCATGTTTTGGTCTTCTCCCCCAAAGCCACTGGGCCAATTCAAGTGAAAGTTGTGTGAGTGATGGTCCCAAAGGGGCATTTTATTTTTGTTCTACTCAACATGCCCAGCCCCATAGGGAGGGAATGGGGGAAAATGCTCCAAGATATTTTTAAAATCTTCTTCTCAAGAACCAGTGTGTACAATGATTTGATATTTGCTATGGAGCTTCCATATGAGGTGTAGAATCAAGTTTGTTCAAACGAAGTTCGTGAAGTAATATTTGGCTTTGTAATAGGAGGGGTAAGATTTTTGGCCCCGCCCAAAATTTCTATTTTCTGAACTGATGGTTCGGTTTGAACCAAATTTGGTTTGTGGTATTATTGGGTCATAAGCACTTGACCCATGCAAAAAAAAAAAATTCCTGCATCCCCATGGGAAACCTGGGAGCTAAAAATAAAAATATTTTCAAACGCCCATATTTCCCAAACCACACGGAACAGAGAGCTGCTATTTGGTATGAAGTATCCTTAGGACCAGTAGAATTGAATGGTAAAAAAAAATTGCCATCGGTTATGTTAGGGTGTTCTGTAATGGGCATCGAAAAAATGCTGAGTCAGCATATTTGCAAAAAATTTTAAAAACCTTTTCTCCAGAACCAATCATCAGAATCTATTGATATTTGGTATACAGCATTCATATGGGGGGGCAGATACAAGTTTGTTGAAATAAAGCGTATTGGTTCATATTTGGGCTCTCTACAGGAGCCCGAAGTTTTAACATAGGGTAATATGGGGAATATTCTTTAAAAATCTTCTTCAGAACCACCAGTCAGAATCTTTTAATGTTTGGTATACATCATTGTTATGAGGATCAGATTCAAGATTGTTCAAACCAAGTCCCTAGGTTAATATTTGGGCTTCCTATGGAAGCCCAAATTTTATCTTTGTTCAATATGGAGGGTAATTTAAAAAAATCTTCTTCTTCAGATCCACCAGTCAGAATGCTTTGATATTTGGTATGCAACATTTCTAAGGGGGTCAGATTCAAGTTTGTTCAAATCAGATCCCTAGATATATATTTGGGCTCACTATGGTAGCCCAAATTTTTACTTAGTGCAATATGAGAAAATTTCTTTAAAAATCTTCTTCTTCAGATCCACCAGCCAGAATGCTTTCATATTTGGTATACAACATCTCTAGGGGGGTCAGATTCCAGGTTGTTCAATTCGAGTGCCTAGGTTAATATTTGAGCTCCATATGGGAACATGAAATTTAACTTAGTACAATATGAGGGAATTTCTTCAAAACTCTTCTTCTTCAGATCCACTTGTCAGAATGCTTTCATACTTGGTATACAACATCTCTAGAGGGGTAAGATTCAAGTTTGTTCAAATTGGATCCATAGGTTAATATTTGGGCTCGCTATGGTAGCCCAAATTTGAACTTAGTGCAATTCAAAGAAATTTCTTTACAATTTCTCTTCTTCAGCTCCAACAGAATGCTTTCATATTCGGTACACAACATCTCTAGGGCAGTCAGATTCAACTGTGTTCAAATCAAGAGTCTGGGTTAATATTTGAGCTCTCTAGGGGAGCCAGAAAAGGCCATTTTGATGAAGAATTAAAAATTTTGTATTCAGTACCTTCTAGAGGTGTGTAACTAAGATTAATCCAGATAGGTTGTATCATGGGGCTTATAAGGGAGCTCTACATTTTACTTTATGATCAACTGAAGAAAAGACATGATGCCCAAATTATTTTTGTCACTCCTGAGGGACTCAAGGATTGACAGTGTAGCCTATGGAGATGGCTTGCTTAATGTAGACTCATTCTTTGACTCTGTTTAAATTGTGTTTTGGACTCGGTTTAAATTGTGTTCTGTTCAAGATGAGCTCTTCAGGCCCCGTGGGGCCTCTTGTTTTTTATCCTGTACCAAGACTTACAGGTAACTCAAAATATAAGAAATTAGGTATAAGCAAGTTTACCTATTTAACAATATAAAGTACATACATTGAGAGGTGGGAAATCTGCAACACTGAAACTTGAGATGAAGATAAAAATGTAATTATGCATACGACAACAGGGGGTTTTAGCATTTTCTTACAAAACTACAGATTTGTTATTTCCTTAAATTTACATGTAAATTCAAAGAATAAAATGCCATCAAAAGCATTATTTCTACAGAATATCAGTTATATGAGAACATAAAGTTTGATTTTGAAACCTTTCCCTCTTTGCTAACATGATTTCAATTTATTTTATAAGAGCGTAATCACCCCTGATTATGAGTATAGTGTTTCTATACATGTAACCAACCGAGAAGTACAGTAATCAGGTATGGTTAGTATTGGCAGGTAGTCCATATTGCATGTACAAACAAAATGTTTATGAGTAGTACATGACATTTGCATGCTGTTGAGTTGATTCTACAAATACTCAGTACTTTCAGACAGTGCTTACTTACTGACAATGCATGGGATACCAAAGAAGTAAAGAACATTGACATTCTTTGATGCAAAGTCACCAAAGGGACCATGTATAAAATGATTGAGAATTGGGCTTCATAGATTTCTTTCATTATTAAGTAGTACACCCCGTAATTCAGTCAAATATTTGCTCAGTATTGTGTTGTTAGTTGACTTGAAAATCATGGAACTGGTCACTTAAACATTATTAGGCCACACAAAGTAGATCTTGTTTCTCAGGCCATTATTTGTGAAATTGCATGCGGGCGAGCGTTTTTTTATTTTATTTTTTATTTCAGTAATTACTTCTTAGCCATCAAAAGTTCATGTTCTTGGTTCAAGTTTTAGACCTCATAATCTACAGAATAGCATGGGTGGTGGTGTATTTCGTCCCTTGAGTGCAAGAAAGCTTTGCAATGCTAAAGCATTGCAAAGCCTTCTTGCACTCAATGGACAAATTCATCAGTTTTTTTAACTTGGGTAAAATATCAGACATAAACCATTTAATTTTAATTTTTTTCAAGTTTAAATTGGTTATAAAAAGAGAGCATGCGGCAGCCAATAGGACCCTGCGGGAGGGCCGGAGAAACAGATTTTTTATTTTTTTAGGCCTTAACTGCTGACAAAGCACTTAACAATGCTGACAAAGCAATTAAGTGCTTTGTCAGCATTGATATTTCATGAAATAACAATGCTGACAAAGCACATAATTGCTAATTTATAACTATACAGTTTATATAAATGCCATCATTCGTGAAGACGAGGGCATTGAAAATCCTCAATTTTTTTTTTTTTTTCCTTTCCTATTTTTATTCGGATCTTAGGTTTTCAATTACAATCAAAAGCATATATTTTTATACTGTACCAATGACCCAGACTTAGCTGGTGCTAACTCCAACAAAACCAGGGCCAAACACAAATTTTGCCCCCCAATCCCCAAAATTTGCATCCAAAACAAAAAGAAATCATGTCCTAAAGGACCTCCATACTACGCCTCTACTGCGCATGCGCAGTGACGCAGTCGTCCCGAAATTGGCACCAATTATCATTCTTTCTCTGTTTGGCCCTTCATCAGTTAACATCTCACTGATCTTTGTGCTTGTAAATCTCAGTTTAAAGGATGCCAGACACGTAATTTTTGGAGAAAATGTGATTCTAAGGAGGATAGAAGGAGGAGAGGAAAAAGAAGTGGCAAAAAATAATCAGGGCTGTACTTAAAATTTTTTGATGAAATTATGTTAAGTTGCCTATTTTCGAGGCATGGGCCTCTTGTTGTCATTCTTGCTAATTGTTGCACTGCTTATTCAGTGTTTCCTCTCCCCTAGCCTTCTAAAGTCCCCCCTGGCAATTCTCCCATGCTTTTGACATATTTTTGAGAAATTTCATTTCTAAAATTTCCTGAGAGAGTTGCTTGGTTACAGAATGTTTTCTGTTATTTTCCCCATAGTTACGTTTTCACCCATGGGTGTATAACGTTTGTGTTCTGCATCTTCCATCTGATGTTCTACAGATTCTCCCCTGGGAGTCTCTGTTTTGCATCAGATAGAGTGTAATTGATGACTGATTCCGGGCCAGTTTTTTCAGTGCCTGGAGTCATGTTTTCTAGTGTGTTTACACTGTTTGTTTTCATTGGCAACAGCCTTTTTTGAGGGGGGCTGTTTGCCTTTGTGGTAGTTTATCTCATTATAAGATACATTTATATTATCCGAAAGTGTCTCATTAATTATTTTATATAAATTTAAAATTTTTGACCACACTTTGCCATCGGATCCATCGGGGCTCAACATTACTTTTCAGCAACTTGGGCTTCTCTGAAAAAATATTTTTTCAAAATTATTTTGTTTTGCAATTGTTTTTTCATTTATTAATGGATCATGTTATTATGTATCTTTGTGTCAGGGGTTTTTGCGAGTAACTAGGACTTATTGTTGTTCTTTCACAATGAAGGGACGTTGTTCAAATTGTAATAGGAAGAAATCTTCCTCTGACTTTCATGATCATTGTATTAATTGTAGTCAGTGTTCTCGCATTAATCCCTGTCCTATATGTGAACATTGGGATGAGAAACATTGGAAACGTGTGTCACGATATGTTGTTTCTGGAGAAAGAGCGATGCCGGCTCTTTCTCCACAAGGTCACTCTACTCTCTCAGTTTCTATTTCAGAGGAACCAGAACAGGGTGATGTTTCCATGTTATCTTCTTCAAGTGTGCGTCCGTCGTCACAAATGAATTCAGAGTTAGCGGCAAAAGTGCTCATGGAGATTAGACAAATGTCGTCCGCTAGCTCGCCCGGTGTAGCGTCCATTCACCGAATGGTTCGGCAGCCGGGTTCATCCGATGCGGTCCAAGAGGAAATTTTGGGTGATGCGAGCACTATAAACATAATAGATGCACACCCAGTGACGGCGGATAGTAAGCGAGAACGGAGGAAGCCTTTTAGTCCGGTTCCTAGCTCGTCCAGGTCCAGCCGGGCCGCGAGCGAGAGAGGTCCCTCTCTCGTACAACAACATCTGGGACCAGATGTTGTGGTACAAAATGTGTCTTTAGCGGAGCATACGTCCGTCGCTCGGGACGCTCCGTTGTATAAGCAGTCCGCAGAGACTGTTAGGGCTTCCTCTTCTCGTCAGCGCACACGACCGCACCTTGGCTGCGTGACCGCCGATATATTACCAGCTTCGCCGATGAAGGATTCTTCGGCGACCAGGTCACACCATCCGGCAGCCAGGGATTCGAGACCGATGGACTCCGGACGTTCACATAGGAAAAGTATGCGGGAGCCATCTGATGCGGAGCTGCCCTCGGCGAAGCAGCGAAAGACTGCGCCTCCGCAGGTCTCGACGCCGGACATTCTTGTGCAGATAGCACAGCTTATCGCAGCATCCCAGCAGCCGACAGAAACGGTGTCGGATCGAGAATTATCCGACGGCGCTGGGTCGGTACGCTCCGCCGAAGCATCGGGGGCGGACGACCGGGAACATCGTGAGGTCCGGCCGGATGGTGAAAGGGATACGGATGACTTGGAGCTATCCCTTTCGGAACAACATAAAGCTGCCGTGGACTTCATCCGGCACTTTCTCCCTCAAGTTGTTCCGTCGGGCCAGACTGCTGCGCTTCCGGACAAGAGAATTATAGCGTCATTGGACTCTGAATTTTTTGAGCGGTTCAGGGATATCGCTCCCGAGTTTCCGTCGCAGTCCAATAATGTTGCTAGAACATTTGAATTATTGAACGACGCTATATTTAAACTTGCTTCCAGGACGGGGAAAGCAGGTTTCTTGTCCGCTAATACTCTCAACCTGCCTTTCATTAATGCAAGGAATAAATTCGATACGGCAGGACAGGGTATACCGAGAGTTCCTGTGCGTATGGACGACGAGGCGGAAGACTTAGAGCTATCATTGCCGTCGTCAGCTTCTATTCCAACCGCGGTGTTGGAAACAGCTATTGCGTCTAACAGAGCCAATTTAGATGCCTTATCTTACGCAGATCACCTTACTAAGGCATTATCACTGCGCCTTCAAGGGGAAGAGTTTCAGGATATACAATCCTCTTTAAGACTTCTTTCAAGGGCAGTAGCTTATTCCACGTGTAACTCCGCCCTTTCAGTGGCAAATCTGGAGTTGGTTAGACGTGACGCAGCCCTAGCTACATCCACACTAGTGGATTCTAAGGTGAAGAACTCTCTTAGAGTCGCTTCAGTCTCAGGAGAACTTCTCTTTGACGGCAAGCTTTCCGCTATTTATGATAAAATTAAAAAGAAAGCTAATGATTCTCTGTTGTTCAGATCGGCTCCTAAAAAGTCGGATACAGCAGACACGAATAAGACAGGCACTTCTGGGTCTAATGCGCCCAAGAGAGGTTCCTATAGAGGTTCCGGTGCGTCCTCTTGGTCTTATTCGAGAGACCGTCAGGATAGCGACTCTCGTTCGGGACGTCCTTCAGGCCGGGACAATCGGTCGGACACCCCGAGGTCGACGAGGCGAGGTGCGGGTCGTGGAAGACGTGGTTTCTCCTACCGCAGGCCTCGCAGGTCCAGGAGGTGATGGCTTAAACCTCTATCGCGTTCCGGTTGGCGGAAGGTTGTCGAGTTTTTCACAAGAGTGGGCGTCGATTACGGACGACCCTTGGGTGAGAGGAGTGACTTCGGAAGGTCTAAAGATATCCTTCAAACGAAAGCCTCCATTAACTCGAAGTCCAAAGTGGACTCATCTTCCGTCAAATCCACAGAAAAGAGACGCTTTGTTATCAGAGGTGCAGTCTCTTTTAATGAAGAACGCGGTAGAGGTCGTAGAAAACCAGGAATCTCTGGGATTCTACAGCCATCTGTTTCTGGTTCCGAAACCAGACGGCTCGTTCCGTCCAGTCATAGATTTGAGCTGGATAAACAAGCTGATCGTCGCTCCGAAGTTTTATATGGAGACGATTCGATCGGTCAGAGCGAGTATTCGGGTGAACGATTATGCTACGAGCATAGATCTCAAAGATGCGTACTTTCACGTCATGGTACATCCGACATTCCGAAAGTATCTACGCTTTGCAGTCCTGGGAGTGGTGTATCAATTCCGGGCGATGTGCTTCGGATTGAATCTAGCACCCTGGGCTTTCACTCGGGTAATGAACTCGGTAATGATCTACTTCCGAGCTCATTCGTCTGCGGTAACGTCGGCCTACCTGGACGACATTCTTCAGAGGTACGGCAACGAGTTAACGCTTCAGAACGATGTTCAGAATCTTCTTCTATTGCTCCGACGTCTCGGTTTTATAGTAAACGACGAGAAGTCGGATCTGGTGCCGTCCAAGTCATTCACTCATCTGGGAATGAGCTTCGAGACGCACAACAATCTCGTTCGTCTGCCGTTAACCAGAGCGAAATTAGTCAGTTGTTACGCTTGCTATTGTCTGCACGCAGACAAAGTCACGGCGAGAGAATTTATGAGACTGATAGGTCTGTGCGGAGCCACCGCGGATCTCATTCTGATGGGGCGGCTACGCACACGTCCTCTTCAAATTTTCCTGACTCAGAATTGGAGTGTGAAAATTCGCTCGATGTAGACGTTCTCTTGTCAGATCAAGTGAAACAAGAGATTCAGACTTGGGCAAACATTCAGTGGTTAACTCAAGGAGTTCCGCTGCAGTTGCCGGATCCGAGTTTTACCGTTATGACGGATGCCAGTCAAACAGGTTGGGGTGCATCATTAATCCCAACGGATTCGAGATGCCAGGGTCTTTGGGATCCGCAATTCCTGTGCAAGCACATAAACATCAAGGAAATGATGTCAATTTGGCTTGCGTTACGTCACTGGATGGACATTATTCACGATGCTCATGTCCAAATCCTATCCGACAATACGACAGTAGTGGCGTATATACGGAATCAGGGAGGCACTCATTCAGTTCCGTTGTTCAATCTAACGGAAAGAATCCTTCTGTTTGCTTTAGAACATCACGTTCTTCTTTCGGTCCGTCACATACCGGGTCGTCTGAATGTGCTAGCAGACTCCCTTTCACGAAAGGGTCGCTTGTTGCCGTCGGAGTGGACTCTCAACAAACAAGTATTCAATCAGATTTGCTACCAGTGGGAACGGCCAATGATAGACTTATTTGCGACACATCTCAACAATCAGTTGCAGACGTATGTGTCTCCGTGTCCGGATCCAAGAGCATTTGCAGTAGATGCTCTGTCGATCCCTTGGGACGGAATGATAGGATATGCGTATCCTCCAGCGCTGTTAATTCAACAAGTTTTGCTAAAGATAAAACAATCTCAATGCAAGATTGTGTTGGTAGCATCTCTGTCGCCACAGAGACCGTGGATAAATCTACTCAGGTGTCTGTTGTGGGACCTACCGCGGAAGCTTCCTCCACGAGAGGATCTTCTTTCGCAGGGGAAATCGCGCCAACTCCATCACAACCCGCAAGGTCTCAACCTTCACGTTTTTCCGTTGTGCGGTCCTTCTTGCATGGCAAGCACTTTACAGGACGAGCAGTGGATGCGATTTCTATCTGTAGGAGGACCTCCTCTTCGCTAAACTATGCGGCTAAGTGGAAGGTTTTTCGTCGTTGGTGTAGGGATCATTCTGTAGATATATTTGATCCCTCTATACCAGACATTGCAAACTTTCTAGTATACTTGTTTGACGAAATCAAACTGCAGCCTGTTACTATAAAGGGTTATAGATCTATGTTACCTGATACCTATGCACATCATGATAGTTTACAAATTGGATCTAATGTCTCTTTATCGAAGTTGGTTAGAAACTTTTCGATAAATAGACCCAGAACTCTTAGATTAATTCCTAAGTGGAATTTAGCTTGGGTTCTCCTTAAATTGAAGGAAAAGCCATTTGAACCTCTTGGGACAGTAGATTTCAAATTCTTATCTTATAAGACAGCTTTTCTCTTAGCTTTCTCTTCTGCCAGAAGAGTCAGTGAGCTTCATGCACTATCGGTGGATGATTCTCATTATCGTAGTGTTGGGAACACTATCACCTTCACTACTAATGTGGGTTTTTTAGCTAAGAATCAGGCTCCTAATAAATATCCGGAACCTATTGTTATTAAGGCTCTTCCGTCTTCAGACGGGCGTAGGCCTTTACTCTGTCCTGTTAGAGCACTACGTATCTATAAACAGAGATCTCAGTTTATCAGAAAGGGACGGAAACGTTTCTTTCTGTCTTTGATGCCTAATAGAAAGGACATTTCAGTCCATTCTATTGCTAGATGGATTCAGTTAACTATCCGTACTGCTTATGAAGATTTATCTTCTTCTCAGCAGTCTGTGCTTAAGATTTCTGCTCTTGAAGTAAGAGCTCTTTCTACTTCCTGGGCTTATGCTAATAGTGTTGATATTACAGATTTAATGAAGGCTGCTTATTGGTCTCAGCCATCCACATTTACGAATTTTTATCTCAGAAATATTGAGTCCATTTCTGGAGACCTGCATTGTTTAGGTCCGTTATCTGTTGCTCAGAATGTCGTCCACTAAACAGTTGCAACTATAGTTATGCAGGCTTTCTGTTCCGGCAGTGACTCCGTCCGGCTGCCCTCTTCGCTCTGGGCTATTTGACCCAGGGCAAGGGGAAGGAGGGGGGGGGGGGGGGGGTGTTCCCTTAGGTCACCTGCTTTATAGTGAAAAGCAAGGGAATGCCTCCTCCAAGTCAGTATTTCTGAGTCGCTTCCGGGATGGTTTTAAAGTGTAATATTAATGTTTAAATTCATTCATGTCTTATTTTTAAAGTGTAGCTCGGTGTGAAGCATTTGTATATGTCAAGTGTCAAACGGGCTTTAATATACAATACTCGGACACTTTTAAATGATTATAAAGAGTCTCAATTCTCTGGACTACTTTATTTATTGGCTTGCTTTAAAAATAATTAGTATAAGGGTTATACTGGATGTTAATAGAGAACATGAATGTTATTGTGCTCAATTATTAAGGGTAGTGTATCTTTCTAATTTAATATTAAATAAGAAAGATACATGTAAAGCCTAATACTCCTTTTCTCCTTAAGGGGTTACCTCTTTACTATATAGTTGAGCTTATTGGATTTTCCTCTATGTCCTAGGCCCTCCAGCCTGTTTACTATTCAGCTAAGTCTGGGTCATTGGTACAGTATAAAAATGTTAAAAAATTTATAGTAATTTATATATTTTTTATACTTACCAATGACCCAGACGGGGATGGCCCTCCCTGGAGTTGGGAACTCTTGCCTCCCCGCTGAGTACATAGCGCTGACCAGGCACTGCCACTAAGAATGATAATTGGCGCCAATTTCGGGACGACTGCGTCACTGCGCATGCGCAGTAGAGGCGTAGTATGGAGGTCCTTTAGGACATGATTTCTTTTTGTTTTGGATGCAAATTTTGGGGATTGGGGGGCAAAATTTGTGTTTGGCCCTGGTTTTGTTGGAGTTAGCACCAGCTAAGTCTGGGTCATTGGTAAGTATAAAAAATATATAAATTACTATAAATTTTTTAACTTTCCATGAATAATTTTACAAACAGGTTTTATACATGACACGGAAAGAAAAAAGCAAAGTTTGTTATTCATTCATAGTGATGTGAAGTTTCATTTGTAGCTGCACTGTGTTGCAGGAAGCTGCCGTCTGTGTTTGGGTTTGGGATCGAGGTGGTACATGCATATCAATTTACATACATGCACAAAAATGTGACTTTGTTGGTGCATGAATGTCATTTTATAAAAAATCTGGTGTCGCAGCCTCTCCACTGTCGCAAAAATTGTAAGAATGGCCGAGCTGCTGTGGTGCACTGATCTCTGATAGTCTGATTCTGTGTGGAGGACTCAAGCGAGACCCCTTTTAACACGAACCAAAACATGCACAGACTGAGCCATTCTATGCACCAACTAGTGGATTATACTCATTTACTGTTCGCCTTACAATTTAACTGAAATGAGGTGAAATTACCAGAAGTACTTTAGACCTTTTCCCAATATAATGGTTAAAACTGACCATATGCAAAGACCAATCTGCAGTTTCATTATTTTTTCAAATACGCCTCTCCCAAAACACACCTCATAACCCATCACTAGGACAAGCCCATCGCGGTCCATCAGAGGCTGTGGTTCAGAAGGAAAAATTTGAAAATTTTGTCATTTTGAGCAGGCAATAACATATCAAAACGTTGTGTTAGGTAAAGTGTCAATGCGACTCAACCTAAGCAACGCACAGCGCTCATCCAGATTGTGTAACGTCATTACTTGTAGCGCTACAAGTAACATACAAACTTTTAATGATGTTATAAACACTGATCGCAATCTGCGATGTCTCTACATTATCATGACAAAGCAGTATATGAAAAATGCAAAAGGAGTTAACCAGTTATCAGTGAACTGATTGTATCCCACCTTAAGTTTGTTTCCTTTGTACGTTTATTCAAGGACATGAGTTCTAGATTTCTGTACTTTCTTAATTGTTCAATAAATCCCGTATAGGGTTGGTAGGTCATTTTTATGCCCCCCCAACTTAAGTCGGGTGGCATTTAGTGATTGAAGTGTGCATGTGTCCATGAGTGTATGTGTGTCTGAGCCAATAACTCGAAAACTGCTAGGGCCACAGTCATCAAACTTCACACAATTATAAAGGACCATGGGAGGATGTGTCACAAGGTCAAGGTCACATTTCAACGTCATAGTACAATTGTCAAACTTTTTCCAAATGTTAAAGACAGTCAGAAGGTGTGTCGCGTATAATAGCTTCTGCCGCATCTGCAAGCTGAAGGTCACAATTGACCTTCATATGTTCAGGGTCACAAATCATGTCTCAAGCACCGTGTCTCAAGCAAAACTCCAAAACTATTAGCGCTACCATCATCTAACTTCGCTCAATTATAAAGGACAACGGATGGATGTGTCACACACCACAGCCAGGTCTGTAAGGTCGTCACATTTCAAGGTCAAGGTCACACTGAAAATCATCAATATTTGTGTCTCCCCATAACTCAGAAACAAACCAAAGTACAAATATTAAACTATTTACAAATTTTTTTGTTTGATGGAGGTCAAGGTCACAAATCAAGGTCATTGCCATTTAGGAGGGCATAGTCACTTCCGAGTGAATCTCTTGTTCACTTTGCAGGAATAAATAAACTTTCTGTAGATCAACATATAGAAGTCTGTTGTGTTATTTAGAGGAGCATGGATATTTCTGTAGCCTAAAATAATATATTCTGGGGTGAAGGGAGACTCACCATCACACTTGTCCTTCAAATGTTCCCAAAATTTCAGAAGAGCTGTTTTCACAACAGAACATTCAAAGAACAAGTGAAGTATTGACTCCTTTGTATTGCAACAGAAAGTACATAGTTCCATTTCAGAGAGTTTGCATTTATAAAGTTTTGAATCCGTATATAAAATTTGGTGGACAATTTTGAAATGCAAACTTTGTAAATATGATTGTCCGTGATTTTAAATGGGATTTTATGTATAAAATTCCAGTCATCTTAACTGCATATTTGTATTCAAAATCTCATTCCATTTATTCTGCATATGAATGGGGGGTGTTGTGTGCAGTTCTAAAAAATTAAAATAAAAGTCTTGGGAGACATTATTATTAGATTTTAACATTTCAACATTTCTGTGCCGAATATTATTCAAAGGTTTTTTGGATCTGGTCGCCATTTTCCAAGCTTTGGGTAATGCATTTATAATACCCTGAAAAACTGTAAATGGGGCATTGATGTTATCCTTGTTGGAGAAGTCAGAGAAGGTTAGGAGGCTGTTGTCAGATACTAGGTCATTTACAAAGTAAATACCTTTATTACACCAAGTTTTACTGAAAAAATGTTGTCCGTTAATTTTTATTTGATTATTTAAGAAAATAGTGTCACCTCATTGGCTGCTAATATGTCTGCGTGGGTTGTGTTGCTGTTATTGTCCAGAAGAGCTCGGGCTAAAAGAATATCCTTCCAGAAAGTGTTCACATGTTTTCCAATTATTTTTAAACCATCTTTATGTAAGTGCCAAAGTTTGTAAGTCGCGAACATTTCTAACTCGTCAATTACAAGGGTTTTCCATGCAGCCAATGAGGTGGAGTCCAATAATTTCTTAATCCAAATCATTTTTAAAGCACTACTAAAAGTTTCAACGTGGGGGAATTTATTTTCACCATTTTCTAAAAGGCCAATAATTGTACATATAATTTTTTCAATTTTTCGGTCCACAGGAAATTATAAAAAATTTGAATTTTGTTAAATAACTCCTTTGGTGGATCTGGTAAAACCATAAAACAATGTGTCAGAATTGGTAAAGCCAAAGTTTTTATAATGGTATTTTTTCCAATTGTTGTTAAATTACGAAATGACCAATCACTTAATAATTTTTCAATTTTCTGCATTTTGTTAGTGTAATTGTTTAGTATATAATTGTCGCTGAATAGATTAAATTTAATCCCCCAAATTTTGAATGATCTGGAATGATTCCAAACAACTTGTTCGCTTTTTGATAGTGTTTCACCACATCCCCACTTGGAGCCTATCCTTATTACTTCCGTTTTATCAAAATTAACCCTTAAGCCAGAGATTAGTGAGAATTGTTTAACCATATTCAGGGCATTGTCTGAAGAGTATCCATCATCGCTTAAAAACAGGATGGAGTCATCAGAGTATTGACTTATTATGTATTCAGAATTTTTTATATTTCATTTTTATTTGGGTTAAAGTTTAGAGACTCGCTAAGAATTTCCACACTAAGAATAAAAATATAGGGCGATAAAGGATCACCTTGCCATACGCCTCATTCTATATTGAATCTTTCAGAACAATGGCCATTATTAAGTTCGCAACTAGAAATGTTGCTGTAGAAGGTTTGAAACCACCTTATCACAGAGGGTCCAAAATTTAAAAATTCCATAGTCTTTTGGATGAAGATCCATCCAAGGGAATCGAAGGCCTTTTCGAAATCTACAAGAACTAGGATGCCTGGAATGTCTAGTTTCTTGCATTTAGCAATTAAATCGAAAGTTAATCTAGTACACTCCCCAATATAATGACCTTTCATAAAACTGAGCTGGGCATCTGAATTTAAATTGGGAAAAACTGTTTTTACTCAGTTTGCAATTCCTGCGGATCCTATTTTTGTATCTACGTTAATTATGAATATTGGGTGCCATTTTTTTATGTATTGTTTGGGTTTGTTTTGTTGTTGAAAATGCTTGAATTTAGTAGTTGTAGGGCCTTGAAAAATGCTTAAATATGTATAGGTATGGCCTTGAATTTTATCAGTCATTGCCTGTGGGAAACATGTATATATCCCAAAAGTGATTAAAATAGAAATTTTAGATGAGGATCCTAGAAAGTGTTTTGAATGTTTCACAGAAAAGATTAGAATTTCCTAGAATTCCTGGTTTCTAGGGTATACAAGCCTGCAAAATTTTTCCATTAAACTCTCTCACATTCTTTGATGTTTCTTTACCTTTACACTACGTTTGCATAGAGTTTGCTCACTGGAATAATCTCTAGACATAGAACTTTCCTAACACCCTTAGTCTCACTTATTAACAACCCTTCATATACAGGAAGAAGAGTTTCGACAGAGGCATCAACAGATCAAGAACCACACACAAACGGAATCACAGCTCCTGAAGAAGAGGCTGGAAGACCAGATGGTAAAAGCATCACATAAAGATGTAACTTCCAAAAACAGTGTAACAAAAAGTAGTAGTACAACTACTAAGGTTTGCATATTTAATACAGCATGAAATCGTAGCAGCTTGACCTTACATGTTTCTCAGACCAATGGATGTTGTTGTTATTAACTGTTGGATTTTAACTGTTTAAACTACCTTTTTCAAGTTTTTTCCAGCTAAGTATTTTATTAAAATTTCTAAAATATTTTATGAGTCTAGTCATGCCTGCTTTGGAAAAAAATCATTCATATAATATTCATATAATGGTGTGATCCAATCAATGTAGATAAAATTTGTTCAGAAGTTTCTTGATTATCCATACAGTAGCAACAAGGACATTATTGCTTCCTGGACAGGAATACCTGTTGACAATAAACCAGAAGTTTCTCATTGCTCACTCACGCCAGACTGTTTGTATACAATATCCTGATTCTCCAGAAATTTAGGAACATAGCAACTAATCATGTTCGTCAAAACTAGGATAGTTCAGTCAAAAATGGAAAAATTCACTACAGCATAAACAGTACTTATCTTTTTCCTGCTTTACTATTCATTGCTTTCATATAAGCAGTTATTATTTAGCCCTTTACCCAATGCACACAATATCAAAAATTTATATTTTAAATATTAATTTTTTTAATTTTTCAAAAAGTTTCAACAAAACCATATCATGTGATCCCTTCATTAAATGCCTTTATAAGCTCGTTCCAATAACAGGTCATGTGATATGGTTTTGTTAATTTTTTTTTTTTTAAATAATTGTTTTCTAACAGCTCATTTTGTTATATTATGCATGCGGATACGGTTGATTCATGGGTAAAGTGTTAACTTTTTTCCACTAAGTATTTTTGATGAGTTATTAATAAAATCAAGTCATGGATGATGTAAAGCAACCATGACTTAATTTGATGGAAAAACTAAATACAGAATGTAATGAAGAAATCATTGATAAGAGAGATGTACCTGTATTTTGAGGTATATGTTTGTCTCACCTGCTTTAGAAGAGGTGAGGCTGATGTGTCACTAATTTTTCTCTTTTTGCTTTAAAAAGATTTTCAGAGGATTTCAAGTCATTTTGTGAAAAAAAAAAGAAGAAAAAAATTCACTCAATTGACCTGTGCTGGGAGGGTGGGTGGGACTTAAAACTACTCAAAATCCTGTAAAATTCTTTTTAACCCTCTGCTGACTGATGTCAAAATACTGAATTTTCGAATAGAAATTTTTCCTGTAATGCAGCTAGGAATTTAACAAATTCAATCTTGTTTGACAGAACTTAGTGAGCCCTATCAATCAAGACTGAATTGGTTAAATTCCAAGATGTGTTATGGGAAAAATTGTCAACTTGAAATTTTAATATTTCAACATCAGTGTGCATGGACTTAAAGATAAAACATAAAATTCACACACATCCTCTCCAGGGATCAGCCACTGTAGGGGTATGCTTAAAGCAGACTAGACCCTGCTAAGACGGTTGCCTTGCATTGAAAAGAGCCAGTGTTATACCTTTACTGGTTGGAAAACATCCTTAGTTTGGGAAGAAAAATCTCTCTACAGCCAGTAAAGAGATAAAAATGGTTCTAAAATCATATCTTAGGGCTCTGAATTGGTTGGGAAATTACCCTTCTGACTAAAAGAGGTTGCTGTGGATATTCTAAAGATAAATCGGTTACATATGCATAAGTATTGTATAAATATTTTTCGTGTTTTTTTTTATGATTTTTGTTTTATGTTGTGTATCTATCTTTTCAACACTCTTCCCATCAAAAATATTTTGAAAACCTTTTCAGTGTTTATTCTTGAATAAGCAAGATATATAACAAAATTCTTTAAAATTTAGCTTATGACTACTTCATTTGAAGTGAATGTTGAGGCCTGTTCAAATTGGGTGATCGGTTGTTTCATTTACCTACCGTTCACCTGAAAAGAAGTAGGGTGATCATTTTTTCATTCATCTACTTTTCTTATTTTAGACAAATATAACTCAGATTGCTATTATACTCATTCTATTCATTTGTTAACTCTGCCAGAACTATAACTTTCTTTATAATGATAACAAGACTCTTATGTTATTTGAATTTGATGATGAGAAACTTCTGTTTTGGAAAGGGCTTGCTGAGAACTTTCCAACTGTGTATAACATCACAATGTTTATCATCGGATTGCTGGAAGAAACCTGTGATGAAACTAAATTATGCTTCTAGCAACTTCATGATATTCTGTGTTCTGAAACATATGTCAATGAGTTTCGTATTGTATTCAGGAAATCACTTTCTCCCAAGATTTCACATCTAGCATAGTGCTTTGTTTTTTTCTGTTTCTCTGTTTTTATCCTCACCCTGTTTATATTGTGCTTATTAAATGGTTCAGTGCAAGTAGTTCCTCTTTGGGATTGTTGAAAAATACTAGAGGCTACATTTGGGTTTTCCTGTATTATTCATTTACATGATATTCATTGGACTATATTATTTTCCAATGCATAAAAAAAATTTTCTACATTTTATTGGGGAGTGCCCAGGATCACTCTCCAATAAAATTAGGGAAAACATTTTAAAGATCCAAATTTGATTTGAAATATGCTATGAGGCAAGTGATACGCCAGAGAAAAAAGCAAGTTCCTGATGATTATTCTGAATTTTTTTCTGCACTGAATCGGCTAAATGTTGGAACTATTGCTTGTGTTGGAAATAGGCTGTTGGAATTTCTTCATTCCTTAACTCTCAACCTGCTGAGTATTTTCAAGATATTTTTCATCAAATCTAGTCATGGCTACTATGAAGCAGCCATGACTAGATTTGATGAAAAATTAATCTAAATATAACACATTACAGGTGAAAAAATCCATTCAATTTACAGGGAGAAAATGCGATTAAATGTGCCCATATTATACTGATTTCAGTGAGAAGAGAAACCCTGTGCTGGGTAGGAATATCTGCCAGCAGCATGCAAAACATGGTCATGACAGCTGTGTGTGATTAACAAAAAAATCTGCAGATTTATGTTCTCTTAAAAAGTGAAATAACTAAAAGAATACAAAGATAATTGCAACTTGGAATATCTTAGCATAATACTGTTGTTTTCCTAGAATTTGTAGTGTAGTTCCTGTTTTGACCCGAGTTTATACAGGCTCTGGAAAGTTCTGGAAAACTGCTATTTCATTTTTCAGGGCCTCCAAAATTGGGAGTTTTTTAATGGGCTTTGCAAAAGATTTGGAAGTCTTGGGATATATGTTCTGGATTCAGGCCTAGATCATTAAACTCCAACCACTGACGTTTTGCAAGCTTTGCAAAAGGAATGGTGGCAATAGGCTGTGTTATTGAAGAGACTGATTTGTTTACTTGGCTACCCAATGTGTAGACATACCTACACATACTCCTTGTATGCTGCTGGCAGATATTCCTGCTGGACAGAATTTCTCTTCTCACTAAAATAAGTAGAATGTGGGCATATTTATTCACATTTTTCCCCCTATAAATTGTATGGATTTTTTCACCAGTGATTTCTAGAGTTAAATATCAGTGAATTTTCATCAAATCTGGTCATGGCTGCTTCACAGCAGCCATGACCAGATTTGATGAAAAATATCTTGAAAATACACGGCGGGTCACAAGTTAAAACTACACCTGCAGACAGATCCTCAAATTTCACTTGCTTTTATAGCAAGTAAAAAGTAGACAGATGTCAGCCTACTGGGCTGCTGAGAACCACATTACCCTAAACTTTAAAATTTGTACCGAATTATGAGAATCGGTTTAGAATTCTCGCGAACCTTTCTCTAAGAAGCAATAGTCAGTTCTTGAATTTAGTATTTGACACGACTGTTTTACTCTTTACTAGAGTTTAGCCCTTGGGAGACAGGTTCTAACTTTGGTGGGTTTCTTGCATGTGTATGTAGAACACATGTTCCATCATACAGGCTTTGGTGGATCTTGCTAATAATGGAAGTTACAGTATCTTAGCAGTGGTTTCCCTAGTTTCAATTGACATCTTGGTTGTCTGTATAGCCAAGACTTCACTGGACACACTGCTAAAGTGTCACCATATTATGAGGGAGAAAAAATAAGTGGATTTATCCAGGTCTTGAAGGACACGTTCAGAATCTATGACAAGAATCAAAAGAACATTTTGTGAGAAACAAAGATGATTCCCATTGTTTTCCTTGCAATAATCGATTCTGATCTCACTTGAATGTTTTGTCCTGTTATCCCTTGCATACTGTTCGTCAGAGGTGGCTGTGTAAAATTTTTATTACAGTCTGCCAAAAAACCTGAAAGGCTAAAGAAAAACAGTCTGAAAAACCTGTATGGACTCTGTAGTGCACATTCCAATTGTGAAAAACATCTGTGCTGTTGACAGAACTGTGATTACAAAAGTGGATAGACAATTTTGACCACTTCACTGCTGAGTCACTGCCATTCTCTCCCTTTATTTCTCTCATCACTCCTTTTTGGGTCTAGAAAAGTTAAAAATCTGTTGCTTGGGCCCTCCCACTTGGTCATTTTGGCTGCCACATGCTTTCTTTTTATAACCAATGCAAACTTAAAAAAATAAAAATTAAATGGTTCATGTCTGATATTTTACCCAAGTTAATAAAATTGATAAATTTGTCCCTCGAGTGCAACAAGGCTTTGCAATACTTTAGCATCGCAAAGCCTTCTTGCACTCTAGGGAAGAAATACACCACCACCCATGCAATTCTGTTGATTATGAGGCTTAAAACATAAAACTTACCACGAACATGACTTTTGATGGCAAAGAAATAATTACAAAAATTAAAACTGGAATAAAAAACTGCCCACCCACATGCAATTTTACAAAATATGGCCTGAGAAACAAGATCTTTGTGGAGCCTTAACATTCCCTTTTTGTAACTCTCTCTCACTTTTTGCTCTTTCTCTTCTGGAAATTCTCTGGTTATGTTATTGTTCAAGACATTTTTCAGATAAATATAGAATAAAGAGACAATCGTGTTTGTAGGGGGGGGGGGGGTGATATTAAGAAGAAATTCCTTGCTTTACAGTTAAAACTTTATTTATGTTGTTTGGTTTGTTTACATGTTGTTAAATATAATGTCTGAGAACCAAGTAAGACCACAAGCTGGCTAACATCAATTTGCTTCCAGTTGAACCGCTTCCGTTGAAAAGGCAGTTTGGAGCTTTTGGTAAAGGGTAGCTTGCAGCATGTTCATTGACACAATGCCAGCAGTTCTTCAGTGGCTTCTTTATTCTGCTGTTACGGTTAACCTTTAACCCTAAAGGGCCGGAGATTTTTATACACTTTCGCTATACTTCGAAAGTCTACCTCCTGTGGCTTTGAAGTTGTTTCTAGTCAAGTCTTGGCTGCTTATAGAGGCAGCCAAGACTTGCCTAGAAAAAACTGGCAAGGTACTTATAAACAAGTTTTGAGTTTGCCCGAACAATGTATGTTGGGCCACCTGTTCCTTTACATTAAAAATTTATCAACGTCGGAATTAGGCCCTTAAGGGTTAAGGGCATATTTTCAACATGGACAAACTTTGTTGCCAAAGGACAGGTGCCCCTAAATACAATCATGAGAAAGTTTTCCAGGCTGGAGCAGATATTCCCTGCCAATGGTTTCTCATCAAGTCTTTCTATCTATACAGGCAGTCAAGACTTTATTAGAAATTACGGCCATCTGGTTAAACTACAAGAATTTGGTGTAGTGGGAATTTTGCAAATTTGTCTAGGCCTGTAACTTCTTGAGTGCTGGAGGCCGTTAATATGGACTAGTTGAACTTTCAAATTGCTTTATATTCTTGAACCTCCAGCAGGAATCTCAAGATGTTCAGCAATGCTTGTTTACTGTGGTAAATAACCAAGACTTTGAGGTAGAAGTCCCCTAAAGTGGGCAATTTTGTTACAAGAATTATTTAAAAGACTGAAGAAGTTTAAAAGAACAACCATTTTTTACTAAGATTACTATGAGCCTGTTAATTGGTTTATAAAGTGATGGGTCCAAATTAGTTTTAATTCAAACAAATGGTTAAAAAAAAATTTCAAGTTTTGAAATAACTTTCCTAATCATTCTGCAGTGAGACCAACTCTCACTTAAGCAATTGATCAAGGAAATATTACTGAGGGTAGCAAAGACCACTTTCAGTCACATTCATGTCAGAAGCTACTGAATTATTGTTGTCATGTATGGACCATTTTTTCATCAGCCATTTAATGTTGCAATATTTTCGGCTTTTTTTCATGCTGATATATACTCCCAAATCTGCATTCATTATAAGTTTTCTTATTATTAATCAATATAGCTCTCCTTCTTACATAAAAAGTAGCAATGATGTTGTTATCCCATGGATAGTCAGTCATTTTTTTGTTGCAGTGCATGTCTTGTGACATTCATTAGAATGGCATCATTGGGGTTTTCCATAGGATTTGTGACTAGCTTTGGAATGATGGCTGGGGCTAATCCAATTGGGAACTCAACCATTGTTATTTGGTGAGAATTTATTTTTCTGTTACTTTCAGTGCTGTTCTGATGACTATCATAACAGCTTAATATTTATTGCAAATTGGGGAATCAGGAATTATTCCCTTGTAATAGGGGAAAAAATAGACTAAATCATATTGTGAATGGTACTTATAACAGAACCTGGAGACAGCTAGCAAAATCTTTTAGGATAAGTTTTTGTAAAGCATCTGAACTCTGTTTTCTGTCTGGTCTGATTGATAAATATACCAGGTAAAAAGTCCTTATTTGAAATACATGTTTATAGTAGAATTAGTTTAACCACTGTTCAAATTACATTTAGGATTGGCAGTTTCCCATTACCTTGCTGGTGGAAACAAGGTGTATTCACCATTTTGTCTTGTTTCTTATCCCCCCCCCCCCCCCCCCCCCCCCATGAAAGGAGGCGTCTTAAATCTGGTTTGTCTGTTTGTCCATCCATCTGTTCATCTGGAAATCTGTGTATTAGTTATTACTCTGTAATGCCTGGATGGATTTTCACAAAACTTGCACAAGGGTAAAGGACAGAGGGAAGGTGTGTTGTAGCACCAACAGGTCTGCGTGACAAAGGTCAAGGATACATGGTAATGAAAACTTGAACTTTAGAAAAATTTTGTTTGTCCGTTTGTATCTTAGTCATAATTCCATAATGGCTCCATAATTTTCACAAAATTTCTCCCAAGGGTTAAGTGCAGAGAAAAAAAATTGTCCATCCTGACATTTATATCTTGGTCACTGCTCGTCCATTAACTTTTGAAACTTGTCTTGTTTTTCAAAACCACTGGGCCAAATTCAAACATATATGGCACAGACAATCCTTGGAGTATACCCTTTCTGCTTTGTTCAAAATGAAGCTGCTGCCATTTTTGGGCTGGGGTTAATGCCCCAAAAACCTAAAAATCTTTGAAATCATCTTCTCATGAACCACCAGAGAGAATGCTTTGATATCTGGTATGAAATGTCCTTTGGTGGTGGAGATTAAAGTTTGTTCAAGCCAAGATGGGTGGGCTCTCTCTGGTAGCATGCTGATTTTGGGCTGCAACCAAAATTTGTATTTCAGGAAATGATGGGCTGATTGAACCAAATTTGGCATGTGGTAATTGGTTCAAAAGTACTTGATTTTTGCCCCCCAAAAATTGTTTGCAGCCACATGGGAACCCCAGAAGCTAAAATGGAAGAAATTCAAACGCCTATATTTCAAAAACAGTATGGACCTGAATATTGTTTTTTTGGTATGCAGCTTCCTTAGGAACAGTAGAATCAGATGGACCAAAATTATTGCTGAGTTTCGTTATGGGCTGCCCCATGGGGATGCCCATTTTAACACTGTTGGTAATGGGGAAAATGTCAAGTCATTATCTGTTTTGTGCTCGCTCCATAAACTAAATATTCTTCACAACCCTTGGGCCAAATCTTAACTAATTTGGTACAAAGCATCTTGTCTTGAGTTTTTTCCCCAAAAGTTGCTATTCTACTTGGGGTGGGGTCATTGCTCCAAAAGCCTAAAATGCTTTAAAGTCATCTCATAAACCACTCAAATAATGCCAAGATTTCTGGTATGGAACTTATTTAGGGATGCAGATTCAAGTTTGCTCAAAGGAACTCAGTTGGTCAATATTTGGGTTCCCTGCAGGAGGATGCCCATTTTTGACTCCACCCCAAAGTTCTGTTTCCAGAACTGATAACCAAACTTGTCATGCAGTATAATTGGGTCATAAGTACTTGATTTATGCCTGAAAAAAAATTTGTGAAGCCCTGTGGGAAACCCAGGTGCTAAAAATAGAAAACAAATTCAAATGCCCATAATTACAAAACTGCTATTTGGTATGATACTTTTTTATGACCTGTGGAATCAAATGGACAAAATAAATTGCTATTGATTTTGTCGTGGGATGTCATTGGGGGATGTCCATTTCAGTATTGTTTGTGATGGGAAAAATGCCAAGTCATCACATTTCTTGTGCTCCATCAACTAAGTTTTCTTCTTAAGTCTTCTTCTTCTTAACTTTTGAGCCAAATCTAAACTGATTTGGCACAAAGCATCTTGGTGGAGTATACTCTTCTGAGTTTTTTCCCAAAAAGTTACTACTCCCCTTGTGGTGGTTCAGAGAGAACGAACCCCAGAAGCTAAAGCAAACAAAAATTCATACAGATACATTTTTAAACTCCACAGAACAGAGCTGTGTTTTTTCCTGAGAAGCTTTCCTAGGACTAGCAGAAATGAATGGTCAAAAAGATTGCTGTTGGATGTGTTGAGGCAAATCAAAGAATTGCTCTTGCTCTCTCATCACTTACTGCCCCACTCATCTCTTTTGACACCTTGACCAGGTGAGCCTTTTAGGTTCAGTTGAAATCTCTCTAGTTTATGTTTTTAGCGAAGCTCAAGGGGAGCTTAACTAATCGCTTTTCGTCTGTCCGTCGTTAACTTTGCATTATCGACTTCTCACAAACTGCTGGACCAAATTCAACAAAATTTGCTGTGCATGTTCCCTATCATATGTCAATTCAAGTTTGTTCAAATCAAGTTGACCCGCCCCTTGGTAGGGCCACGCCCAAAAAGTGTGATTAAATCTTAAAAAATCTTCTCATGAACCAGCAGTAGCAGAGACTTGATATTTGGGGTGTGCAGCTTCCCTCTGAGGTGTAGACTCAGATTTGTTCAAGAGAAGTTCGAGGAAAAGTTATGGGAGGGGCAAAAATTTTCGCCCAGCCCCAAATTTTTATTTTCCAAGCCGAGAGGCAGATTTGAACCAAATTTGATATGAGGGCATATTGGGTCATAAGTACTTAATTTATGCCCAAATTATTTTTCCCATTGCCCCATGGGAACCACATGAGCTAAAAATAGAAAAAAATTAAAACGCCCATATCTCCAAAACCACACGGCACTGAGAATTCTTATTTGGT